>CM042543.1:10838259-11195759 GCA_023630585.1 Cranoglanis bouderius
CCAATTACACTAATAAGCTCTATTTTTTTTATTAAATGAGCTCACAGAAATTAGCCATATAAAATATATGATGCCCTTAAGCGTTCATGCCAAGTCCTGATATGGCACGCAGAGAATGTGACTTTGGCAACAAAAGCTGTATTTATAAAGAACACCATAATTCTTATATACACATATTTCTGTCACTTCTCCCTGTACAATGCTTTATTTGTGCAACAAATCACATGGAGTGAAAATTTGAGGCTGTAATAAAAGAGAAGAAAAAATGGAGATAGGACTTATATGCAATCTAACGACAGGTCTGTTTAGTTTCAAAAATATAAAGTAAAAAGAATCTCTTCAACATTGAGGGATGGTCGTCAGAGAAACAGGTGTTTCTGATCACAAGCTGCATCTGCAAAAAAGGTGCCAGAGCTCTAAGGGAAAACCACATGTAGGATGGCTGTAGGGGGTGTGCATCTACTGTAACACACACACACATACATACACACACACACACACACCTATCTATATGCACATGTGCACACACTTCACCAGGAATACTCTACAGACAGGCACAATGGCTTCAACGTGAGTCAGATTTCTCTCTAAACAATAGGCACATGTGAAAGAAATACCAGGAGGTTAACATCAAATGGCAGCACTAGCAGCTGCCATCATGTTTGTATCAAACAAAAATGTTTTTTTATACTTATTACCAGATTTAATAATGATTGCAGACAACAGTTCAAAACAGGAACAGGCTAGAATGAGTATGCATGCTCTCATTTTGGCTGAGAACAGCTTGAGTCCTGAAAGAGGAAAATAGCCTCCATAATAATAATAATAATAATAATATGACTACACTCATTTGTCAGCAATTACCATGAAAAGTGATGTCTTTTATATGTCTTTTCTTTTATAGAGCAAATCCCAACAGAAGGAGGACCTCAAGTGAACAGCATGAACAGAACCCACTCATACATTCCTCAGGTCCACCAAGTTTACCCCTCTAACGTCTACCTAAAATGAGTCATGGCCCAGTATACACATTCCTTCACCACTACTCACTTCTTCAGAAGTTCGTCAGATGGCTGCTTTATCAGATTGCTCATACATCACCCAGTGTCCACTTAGCATTTAATGTCATGTGCAGATAGCAAATAGCCTAAAGTGTGTAACAAGAGATTAGTTTTTGGTACACATTTTCTAGCACCTGTGTGTTACTGAAAAGACCGGGAATTCCATTAAGGGAAGGGAAGTTGTTGGATTTGGGAATTTCATAATACATCAGTCTCCATTCAGAACCAATCTGAACTACTGCTGTGGTGAGAATCACATACTTGTCGTTCCTCGTCTGTGCACAGCATAATCCCCAGTGTTGAATTAATGCTTACAGTGTTTATATAAGTCAAGTTGGACACTGTGAGCACTGTAATAAGCTGACAATAAGGATTTGCTGTTGAATCGAACAATAGGGATTTAATGTGAGAGGGATTTATAGACATTTATCAGCATTGAAAGGTTTAAGTATTTATGTAACTATAGCTAATCTTGTGATGGGAATCCCATTCATGCCATTTATAGATGAAAGTATTTATGTATTTAAACAGCAAAGCCTGTTTACATGACTGAGGTAACACCTAGAGAACTGAATTAACCCTTCAGTGTTTAATTGAACACAAGACTAAGTGTTGAATTGTCTTGAATTCACTCTTACACCATTGGATTTGCACCTACAGCATTTGAATGAACACCAGCAGTGTTCAATTAACTCAGAGTATTCACGCTTACAAAAATCGTTCTTCAAGGGTTTTTTTGGATGGTCAGTGCTTCTAGCTTTCGTAAGGGGTTCTACTTGGAACCTGTTCTGAAATGGAAATCCTCTTTTGTAAGGTTCTACATAGAACCTTTAAGTGGTCCCCTTGAGAACCCTTAAAAACAGAGACCAGAAAAGCTAGTGTTGAATTGAATTGGAAGATTTTTAGGGGTTCTTTGGGTTGTCTCAGTGATGGAATTCTTGAACATGCCTCCAGGAAACTTGAAACATCAATGGATTCTAAAAGAACCATAATTTCAATAAGCTCCTCCAAAGGTTCCCGCACTCTGGGAATAAGGTCTCCTCAAGAGGTATTTGGATGGGAAATGTTTTCTACCTTTCTAAAGGGGTTTTATAGCTTAAATTAACTAGAAGATTTTTAGAGGTTGTTTCAGAGGTGGAACCCTTGAAAGTGCCTCCAGGAACCTTGAAACATAAATGATTCAATAAGATCATCCAAAGGTTGATCAATCAACTAATCATCCAAAGGTTCTACAAGGGTTCTTTGGATGGGCAATGATTCTAGCTTTCTAAAGGGGTTCTGCATGGAAGCATTTCGCAAACACTGTTCTTTGAATAAAGTGTTCTTCAAGGGTTCTTTGGGTGGGAAATGGATCTAGCTTTCTAAAAGGGTTCTGCATGCAAGCATTTCTGAATGTTAAATACTCTGTTGTATGGTCTAAGGGTGTGCAACTTTCATTGTTCTGGACACAAACGAATACTGTTAGAGAACCTACAGAACCCTGTTGCGTGTATAAATGCGTTCTCGGACTGAATCTTACCCGACCAGGCGTTTTGGATGATCAGGTTTGCTGTCCGCGCGCTCAGGTGTGTTGGCTTTGCTGATGCTCCGCGCTCTGTGAGAAGCGACGCTCCTGCCAGTTTGTCTGGAGATTCTACCTGCTTTCTCCTGGGCTTCTCCGGTGTCTGCCTCCTGTAACAGATCATGAGCCGCCGGCCCGGTGTCGGTGTCTGACCGCGGATTTTCCTCCGAGTCGAGTGCGTGGAATCCGATGGGACCCGGACCTGAAGGAGCTCCGTTCACGCTCCTCGCTCGCAGCTGCTCGAACACGGCGTGCACGGAGGCGGCGGCTGCGTCGCTCCGTTCGCGGCCACCTGCGCGAGCCCTCCAGCCGTCACACATGTGCGTGAGCGAGATGCCGAGCGACATCACGAGCAAAATCCACACGCGGCCCATATTTTATAACTTAAATTTAATATAAAAGGGAATTGAAAAATCCACTAAAAAAAAAACTTCGCACCACTTCAAAAACGTACTTCTAAACACCGCGCGCCATAGTTCACACGTAAAGTCTGAACAAAGTTTTAAAATAATAGTAATAATAACGTGTTGGGGGGGAAAAACGCGGCGTGCTTGTCACCCACTACGCGTGCATGTGACGCTGATGAGCGCTCAGTGAAGTGGGATGTCTCTGTGCACGCGCCCGTTCACGCCTCATGGTGCTGATGTGCGTGGCGGAGGCGCTGCTGCTGCTCCCGTGCTGTGGTGTGGAGCTTGAATGGCGCTCTGCTCCCACTCCTGCTCCTTCTCAGCTCCTAGTCAGCGGGAGGGTTTAGGAGGCTGGGGGAACTCCTCCTCTGCATGCTCAACTCTGCCAATCCATGCAAATTAAGACTGCAAGCACAATGCTTGCATTTACAATCATGATGCATTGACGTGCATAGTTGAGTGCAAAAGTTTGCACACCCTTAGAAGCAAATAAATAAATATATAAATAAACAAAGCGAAAATCCTATTGGAGTGCTAGATATGGAAGTTATTATTTATGAGTGTGGAATTGATCCATAATACTTTCTAAGCATACTGTATTACTGTTACCTTAGCTGAACGACTTTTAGGAATTCTTTGAGTTCTCTCAGAGGTAGAACCCTTGAAATTGTTTTAAAGTAAATAGTTTCTAAAAGAACCCTCATTTCATTAAGATCACCCAGATGTTCCTACACTCCAGGACTAAAGGGTGTTTTAAGGGTTCCTTAGACACACTTACACCCACATTTCTTTTTTTTATCCTCTTGGAATTTCATCCATTCATTCAATCATATATCTTCATTAACCAGTTTATCTGAGTTAGGATCCTGTGAATCGGGAGCTTATCCTAGAGGTATGCCAGTCTATGGCAAGACATCATGTTCACATACTCATTCACACACAATTTAGAGTCACCAATCGATCTAGGTGGGAGAAAAGAAAACCCACATGGCCACAGGGAGAACATGCAAAACTCCACACAGACAATAACACATGCTCACGATCAAACCAGTTGTCCTGGAGAGTAGAGAGGCATCAGCACTACCTGCTGTGCCAATACGCTATCTCTCCTGGAATTTGTTTTCTTTATTTGGAAAAATCATGGGGAATGCAATATTTTGCACTCAACTGTAGCTGACTAAAACTGTACATTTTAACTGTAACATTTTAGGGTTCACTATCCCTCTTTGATCATCTTAAAATGTTGCACATGTATGATAATAAGTGGCCATTAATTTTGCCCCAATGAACAAATGAAATATTCTGAAAATGCCACTCATCCTATACATATTGGCCCAAAAACTTGGGGGTGGCATTGCAAAGGTTTCATTATCAGACATGAGCAAGCAAGATGATGCAAGAGGAAGCTATTTATTACAAACCCATAAAACCCCTAGCTAACACATGCACACCTACTGCAGCAATTTGCTCACTGAAACAACTATCTTGAGACACCAAAGGCAAAACACAATAAATCAGCTGCTCGTTAATGTTGCATGTGATTTTGAAATTACAACACATTCTTGCTTAGCATAATATAGTTCTGGGAAAACATGCAATATATAATAGATCACATCCATCTTTCCTCATCCCTCTTTACCATATCATCAGTTTTCTTCCGCTGACTGCAAGAAAAACCTTTCCCACTTTCCCTCAAGAGTTTAAACGATCCAAAGAGAATTGGCAACCTCATCCCTCTCTAGCCGCAAGGAGACATTTGTACTTCTCATCGCATGTTTCTCCAGCACTGTTCAGAAAAATCGGGTCCAGTTCCATTAAACTCTCTCCAAACACACAACAGAAATGCCTTTGCATTGAACTGCAGATTGTCCCAGCCGCTAATAATCACTAGAAGTGAAATAGATCTTTGTACCTTCAGGGAAAGTGGAGGCTGATCAGATGTTTGACGGGACTAACAGTTCAGATCCACATGGGCTAAGAAGGGTATTTATTACAGTAACCAGCAGAACTGCAGGCAGTTCATCAGTTCCAAACCACTAATGGAGACAGAATGAAAAAAGGTATGTTCATAGAGTCGGCATGTCTTCAGTTCAGAAGTGCAGAATCTCTGGAAATGAAGTGAGTGACCAGGGCCAGCGCACTCTTCTCAGCTGTGTTTTCTTTCAAATGAGATATCTGACAAATGTAAATCTCTGAGTCTTCAGAGAGTAGACCTGTGTTACGTTCTGGTGATCAAGAAGCAACCCATGCAAAGGTAAAAAGTTTACAGGAGATGCTATTGTTTTTTATAGTTAACTATAAGTTCATTACATTGCACCAACTCCATCCATCCATTTTCTGTACTGCATATCCTACACAGGGTCTCAGGGAGCCGGGAGCCTATCCCAGGGGACTCAGGGCACAAGGTGGGGGACACCCTGGAGGGGTGCCAACCCATCACAGGGCACGATCGCACACACACTATGGACAATTTAAAAGATGCCAGTCAGCCTATAACAGAAACTGGAGTATCTAGTAAAAGTAAGTCACATGCCTTAAATAGACATTTTTTCTTTCACAAAAACAAAAGGTTAAAAATGTATCTCTGCTTATTCACTTTAAAGGTTTAACCTCATTACAGTGCAAAGACTATCAGTCAAGCTAATACCATGTGATGGACCTGCCATACATACCACACCAGGTTGACATTTCCCTTCCTCTTCTGCATACACTCGTACCTGATCTTCTCTGTGCTTCCCATACTCCCCCCCCCACACACAGACAGAAATACGACATGCTCACACTGATTAATGGACCTCCCCTCTCATGGGAAACAGAATTAGGCAAGGTTAGACACAGTCATTATACGAGTTATCTGTATTGTGAGGTGGTAATTAGAGCCATACCATATACCATAACACACTGCCAAAAGTGGTGAAGACTGGGAAGTGTGTTGATGGTAGATTAACATACGTTCCTAACAGTATTCTCTGTTGTCTTTTCAGCCACATTAATTCCAGTAGTGTGTATGTTATGACTTATTGTTGTTTGTTCACTGAGCTGAGGGACATGTCTGTACTTCTGTCTACCAGCAGACTTCTGTGGAAGATATTTTGTAGCAGCAGTATGATAATTTACAGCAGCAAAGCTTTAATCTGGTCCAGTTTCACACAAATTGCAGCATCTGCAACAACACAAAATGAGTATCAGGAGAATCCTTTTGGCTGACACTACACTGTACGCACAAAGAGTCCTTAGAAAACCCTTGCCTGACAGCAAGACCACTCCTGCACATTCACACAGACAACAAAATCAAAAGCATTTAAGTGGATAAACAACAGGAAGACTAAGAGAGGATGAAACATAACTCCCAAGATATATTTTTTTTCAAGCCAAGACTTGTGTACAGCACAGAATGAAATTCTTTACTTGCATGTTCATTTCCCACAGACTGTACAGCAATAATCATTAGACAGAATTCAGACATACAGTGCTTTGAAAAAGTATTTGCCCCCATCCTAATTTCTTCTGTTTTTTGTGTTCATCTCATACTAAATTGTTTCAGAAATTAAAACAAAATCTAAGATAAAACAAACGCAACCTGAGTAAACACAAAATACAGTTTTTGAAATGATAATGTTATTTATTGAACCAAAAAAAAGTTATCCAATACCAACTGGGCCTGTGTGAAAATGTATTTGCCTCTGTAGTTACTAATTCCTCAAATCTATTAAACTGCATTCATAATGGGGTTCAGCTGGACTAGACACAACCAGGTCTGCAAACCCTCTTCAATCAAATCAACACTTAAGTAGAACTTTTTCAACAGCATGAAGTTGGTTAAAAGTCTTACCCAGTAACACACTATGCCAAAGTTCAAAGAAATTCCCGAAATGATGAGGAAGAAGGTGATTGAAATACATCAGTCTGGGAAAGGTTACAAAGCTATTTCAAAGGCTCGGGGACTCCAAAGAACCACAGTGAGAGCCATTATCTCCAAATGGAAAAACTCGGCACAGTAGTGAACCCTCCCAGAAGTGGCCGACCTTCCAAAATTCCTCCAAGAGCACAGCAACTACTCATCCTGGAAGTCAAAGACAACATCAAAGGAACTACAGGCCTCTCTTGCATCAATAAAGGTCACTGTTCATGACTCCACTATCAGAAAGACACTGGGCAAAAATGGCATCCATGGAAGAACATTAAGGCTCGTCTGAATTTTACCAAAACACACCTTGATGATCCTCAAACCTTTTGGGAGAATGTTCTGTGGACTGAAATTAGAGCTGTTTGGAAGATAAGGGTCCCGTTACATCTGGCATAAACCAAACACAGAATTCCACAAAAAGAACATCATACCTATGGTCAAGAATTGTGGTGGAAGTGTGATGGTGTGGGGATGCTGTGCTGCTTCAGGGCCTGGGCAACTTGCAGTAATTGAGGGAAACATGAATTTTGCTTTCTACCAGAAAATCCTAAAGGAGAATGTCCGGTCTTCAGTCCGTAAGCTGAAACTCTAGCGCAACTGGATTATGCAGCAAGACAACGATCTAAAGCATAGGAGTAAGTCCTAGTCCTAGAAGTAAGTGAAAGACTGATCTCCATTTATCAGAAGTGTTTGGTTGCAGTTATTGCTGCTGAAGGTGGCACAAACAGATTTAAGTTTAAGGGGGCAATTCGTTTTTCACATTGGTGATAGGTGTTGGATAACTTTTTGCTTCAATAAAATAAATAAATAAATAAAAACTGCATTGTGTGTTTACTCAGGTTGCCTTTGTTTTATGTTGTATTTCATTTGAAGATCTAAAACTATGTAGTATGAGATATAAACAAAAACAGGTGAAATCAGGATGGGGGCAAATACTTTTTCACAGCACTGTAAATATAGTTAGTACTAGGGATTCATCAATAATATTTTTTTTCAGACAAATAACATGTTTTTTGGTACTTGTTGATATCACTAAGGATACTGATAATGAAATACTGTAAGTAATTTACTTAGTATTAAGCAATCGGGTGTCATGGAACATTTTATTTAATTCTGTTTATGTTGGGTGCCGCTGTGTGCTGCAGGCAATTAACTCCTCTTGCTGAGTTTTATGTGTAAGATTAAATGAAGTCAAGTGGGTTTTTATTGTCATTCCTCTATATAGCTAGTATACATTGGAACAAAATGTCCTTCCTCCAGGACCGTGGTGCAACACATAACAGTATTAGTAGTACAGTACACAAGACTACATGAATTGCAAATAAACATCAATGTGAGATGAGTGTGAGACAATAAGGACACAGAACAATATACACAGGACAATAGATACACATGCAGTGACAACAGAACAGTGTTGTATGGGAAAGCTATTACAACAATGAGCTGTAAACTACTGAATAGTGTAGCAGCAGTACATGTAGCAGTAATATTAGCCGCAGTGTAGAAGCAGTAAGACTCTCATAAATAGAAAGTGTCTAATACAGCATTGTAAAGTGCAGGTGTGCAGTGGTATTGAGGCATACTCGGTGAGGTGTTTAACTAGCCCAGGTGAGTGTTGGGAAGCTGCAAGGAAGTTGAGTAAACTGACTTCCTCAGGGAAGAAACCGGTGGTGATGGCAAGGATGCTCCAGTACCTTCTGCCAGATGGCTGGAGGGTGAAAAGTCCATGAGAGGGGTGAGAGGGGTCGTCCGCAATGCTGGCGGTTTTGTTTGCTGGCGGTGGTTGTTGTACAAGGTGTCGATGGTGCATAAAGAGACCCCATTGATCTTTTCAGCAGTTCTCACAATCCGTTTTAGAGTCTTGTGGTCAGAAACTGTGCAGTTCCCGTACCAAACGGTGAGACAGCTGGTCAGGATGCTCTCTGTCGTCTTTTTGTAGAAGATATTATGGCATTTAAACTAAGTTATAGAACTCACTCCCCCAAAATCTCCAGAACATATCCTTCATTTCCTTGTTTAAACCCCATTGAAAATCTGTGGAATGACTTGAAGACTGCAGTCCACAAATGGTCACCATAAAATTTAACTGAACTTGAGCAGTTCTGCAAAGAAGAGTGGGCAAATATTCCAAAGTCTAGATGTGCAAAGTTAGTAAAGACATATCCCAACAGACTAAAGGCTGTAATTAAAAAAATAAGGCAAATTAAAGCAAGGGGGTGATCCTTTTTCCAACTCAGTGATTCTGTTTAAAAAAAAAAAAAATGTTAATTTCTGACATGTTGGTGTTATATCTTTCACTTAGATGTTATAAGTTGTACTGAGTAAATACAGCTGGATAAAACAAAACCTGTGTCCATTTTCATTTCAGCCTGAAAAGCAACAAAATGTTATTATTTTAAAGGTGAGTGATTCTTTTCTATACCCACTGTATATGAAATCTAAAATTGATGTTCTGAGCCCTAAGTTCCATCCTCTGCAGTGTTCTTGTGGTCTTGTGCTGAACAGCTGCAGTCCCACAATGCCCTACATCCTGTAAGGATGGACAAAGTCCACTTGTTGAAACTGATGAGACGTTCATGGTTTCTCTTCCTTCCTTGAAATAGAGTTTTATATTTATTTAATTTATTACAATAGACATTGTTTTAAGCTGCTTTACAGACTGAAAAACTATTCAGAAGCTGAGGAAGCAGAAAACTTGAGAGGAGCCACAATTCAGAAGGGATATTTTGATACCAAACAATTTAAAAATGACATTTTATGTGGAATATTAGTTCACTGCTAGTCATAAGGATATCAGTATATCACTGGAATTGTTCATTTATCTGTATACACTTTATCCTTGTTGATTGTAGGGCACCATGTGTGTGCACACACCTGTTCACAGGTTTTTGGGAGGTGGGAAAAGACAGACACTAGGAGAAGATGTGAGACTTTAACTGGAGCTTAAGATCAAATCCCCAAACACTGTAGCTGTGAGACACCAATACTACCACCACCATACCACCGCTTACTGCAATCAGTAAGTCTAACTATAGGTTAAGGTGACATGTATGTTATAGCTAGCAGTCAGTTGAAAGAAAGAGAAAGCCTTCTGGCTAGCCTTCTGGTTTCCACTTGAGCTCTTCAATGATGGTGACATCCAGGAATGTAAAGCAGCTGACCTTCTCCAGAGCATCCCCTTTGATGTATCTGTGAATGTGGGTCTTCCCCATTGCTTTCTGAGGTCAGTAACCCACTGTTATTTTGGTCACTTAATTTTGGTGTCATTTAAAGACAAATTATTGTTTGGAATCTGACCCCCTCCTAACAATCCATAAATTTTTAATTGGAGATCAAGGCCCGACCTGTTGTATCATATACCTGATTAGTTTATGCTTTTTACACTCTGAATAAATCAACTAAAGTACTGTCGTTAAGTTGGAGGTGTCAAAATGTATTTTATTTACTCCATAAATGTGTTGTATGTAAAACAAACAAACAAACAAACAAACAAAAAACAGTGCTGTTTAATGCTCTATTCTGATTGGTCAGAGGGTGTTGATTAATTTCCTATAATAGCTATTATAACTATAGTCAAATCACAGTTTTATATTAATGCCCTCATTCTAATACTGTATGTTTTTTTATATAATTTCTATAGTATCAGCTAATTCACAGGGACTTGTATGGTGATCGCTCTATATAATTCTAATAATAAACAGATTAGCAAGCATCTTGTTACTTAGCAAAGAAAAAAGCATAGTCATTGATATGAATCTTTCTGTAAGGAAATGTTTATTTAACATTAATGGAAGGAGTCTCCAGTGTCAGTATGTTTTCTGCCATGGGAGAGTCTTTGTGCTTTCCAATTTCATTACAAGCTGTTTTTTTTTTTTATTTGTTTGTTTGTTTGTTTTTTGTCTTATTAACTTCAAGAGAGGAAAAATGTGAGGCCAGTGAGGGAATGACTGCTATAATGTAAGTGATAACAGAAATTAATTTGCCTCGTGGCTGTTCAACACATTCAACGTAAATAAGACTGATTAAAAGTCTGATGTGTAATGGTTGGCAAATTGCTATGGTATAAGAGGAATAAAACACTTCACATGCTGTTATTAGAAATAATCAACTTCAGGATGGTAACAGTAACTGTGCTATTTGTTGGCCTGCATCACACCACACCATCATTACGTATTTTCCTATAACCCCCCCCCCCCCCCCCCCCCCAAAAAAAAAAAAAAAACAAAAAAAAAAAACTCACACCTCTCTCCCTTACCCAAAGACTCAGGGTTATTGTTTATAGCCCCTTACATTTGCATTTTTTTCTTATATATGTAAATTGATATTTTACATATATTACCATATTTTGTAAAGTAGGCAACATGTGGATTCATTGCCATGGATACTATGATTTTTTTTCTCTGCTCATGTTGTGTGTGTGTGTGTGTGTGTGTGTGTGTGTGTGTGTGTGTGTTAAAGGACCTGCTTCTGATTTCCTTCCAACGATTTAAACAACATTCATGCAAATGGACAGCTTTGTTCAGCCTTCAGTCACTACATTCTCTTTTTCAGTCACTTTGTAGTCAGATTTAATTGGGTTACAAATATCAATGGATGGCCCGGCCAACGCTAAATTTCCCAGGAGGGACTCATTTGCATTCATTTCGTCAGTGGTACAATGATTGAATGCCCAGCCCCCACAAGAGAGTGGACTGAGGGGTCAAACTTCATGTGTACCCATTAGAAACCCAAACAGGATCATTGCACTGTGAATGTAGGCCCTTCATTGAGATGAAGTATCAGCGGTACAGACTAAAGCAATGGCCACAGAATCTTAAGTGTTCTATTGAAACAAACCCTTTGCATTTTTTCCTGCTTGAGTTGAATCAGTTGACCGAAAAGTATAAAGTCTCTTACATTTTGCCTTTTTTGAATCCATGTCCTTAGCTGCTTTTCTTTTCCTATGCCCAACAGCATGCATAATACGGATAGTGTTTCGGCTGGGACAGCAGTTAAAACCTGGGACTAAAGAGGAAGGAATATAAAACATATTAGCTAAGAGGAAATGGGACTGCAGATCCATCACTCAAAATCACTCTTGGGTAGCAGAGGATGTTTTCTTTGTATTCTATTAATATTTTCTCTCTCTGGATATGGCTGCTGGAGGATATTAGGAAAGATTCCTACTGTACTCACTGTGCATTAAAGAGCAGCTGTACATAAAGCAGACTTGCACTGAAATGATGTAGACTGCAGACTTTAGAGACTAAACTAGCACTAACCCTGTGAGAGTTGGCTCATTATAAGTTAGTGCTGTCAGCAGAGGAGAGCGGAAACCTTTCACTAAGATGTAGTCAATTACACTTTCACATTCTCACAGTCTTCATCCCCACTTTAGCATGAAATACTGCATGTGTTTACTTCACACATTGCTAACATGGGACTTGTGCCTGTGTGTGTGATTTATGTGGAAATGTTCTGTCTGTAGATATTATGAAGTAAAATTTAAACAATATATGCAAGAAGTCTGAATGAACCGTGTTGTCCAATAACGCTGGAGTTTTAACATCAGAGCAATAACACTTTCCTTAGTTGTACTTATCATTCAGCATTGGCAGTGCTCATGGACTGCAATAGAGTCCAGCTGAATGATTGCTTTATTCATTTAAGGATGTGATTTGTTTGTGGTTAGCGAATGGATCTAACATTTCTATTCATCAATCATTACGAACATGATGAAAAATGTCTGCAGTATGGTATAATTCAGATTATCATCCACTACTTTCTCTACATGATTGATTTGATTATGTTAAAGTATATACACATTTTGGTTTCTGAAAAGTATCAAAATCTTATTAAGCTCCTGATGAGCTGCCAGCTGCCAAAACACATGGTAGCTGGTCAAGCTGGTAGCCCACAGGTGTCAGACTCGAGGCCTGCGGGACAAACATGGCACGCTGCCTCATTTCTTTCGGCTTGCATGTAGTTGCAAAAAATAATATTGAAATGGCCTGTAGTACTACTCAACATTTTCACATTATCTACAGTTAACAGCAGATCTGTAGCACAGCGAGTGCCCACACAACTGTACAACAATCATGGCTTGCAACTCACGGGGCTGAAACTCTGGTTAAAATCTGCTGCATATGATGCAAGTCAGACCTGTGACTAAAAAATGATTCAGAAATGTGTCTGGCCTTTATTGTAATTCAGTGAATGAATCCTGAAAAACAAGGCAGAAGTGAGACTAAAGACATGTTCTTAGAAGAGATAATCTAAGGTGAGGTCTTCATAAATCTTTTTCTTAATGTGATATCATTGATATTTGGAAAACATAAATAAACATAAATAAATGTTATCATCTAGGCCTAATAGTACATACAGTTGAATAGTTTCTGTTAGCCAGTCATTTCCCTAGAAATATTCCTATAATATTTTTAGAGCCTAAATTATTGGCGTTGATTGATAAAATAATAACATGATGATATCTATCCATTCATTTTCTATACCACTTATCCTACACAGGGTTGTGGGGGAGCCTGGAGTTTATGCCAGGGAACTCAGGGCACAAGGCCGGGGACACCCTGGACAGGCACAATTGCACACACTACAGACAATTTGGAAATGCAAATCAGCCTACAACGCATGTCTTTGGATTTGGGGATGAAACCAGAGTACCCAGAGGAAACTTCAAAGCACCGGGAGGACATGCAAACTCCACGATAGAGGATAGAGGCAGGATTCAAACCCCCAACCCCAGAGATGCGAGGCAAACAGGCTAACCAATAAGCCACAGTGCCCTCCCTAATGTGATACTATGTTTTTTAAAAATGAACAGCCTCTATTATGGTCCATCAAGGGCACACAAAAATGTTAATAAGGCCCAGGCAGACAGACACTAACAGTGTGTTAGTTTGACACTCCTGTAGTAGACCATGTTTGCCAGCTGGTAAGTGCAAACAATTTCTAGAAAATCTCAAACATTTATTGGTCAGTTTAGACAAGTAATAAGGAAGCTTGACAATAACTGGCAAACATGGTCTACCACCATTTTGAGAAAGACTCAAAATTCTGTTTGACCTAGCTTGTTTTCAGCAGGATTTTCAGCAGAGTTTTCAGCAGCGGTATAAGCCAAATTTATTTACCAAGGCCCTAATTATTAAAAAGGAAAGATATGGCTACCTAGTGAGAAGAGAACTGTTAGGAAATGTTGACTATTAACCAGCAAAATGAGCTTTTCAACAAACTAACAGAGGTCAAATAAGTGAAACATTCCACAGCCTCTAGGGACTCATGGTATCTGATGTTTATTCCCTGGCACTAAAACAGTCTTTCCATGATTCACCATTATGATATGATAGCTTCATCCGCGTTATGTAACAGTAATGTGTAGATCTTTCAACTTGAATGTGAAAATTGCATCGTGGTGGGTCTTGTCTTTCGACAGTGATACATGTTTGCTTTTCTGCTTTTTAAAAAAAAATCTGTTATGGCTGTACATAGAATACCAGTGTTTCATGCACGTGTGCTTTTTAGCTTACACATGTCCAGTTTAACATAGTTGGCATGGATACACATCTAGACAAAAGCGCTTTTGTGATCAAACTGGAGCACTGATTCCACTGACCTTTATTTGTCTTGTTTAAGACATTAATGAGGTAGGACATGCTCAGACTCGTGTGCATATACACATTGAATCATGTGGAGATGGAAGTCCACAGTTTAGACATTGGAGGTTTCTATCTCTGTGTGTGTTTATTATATTAACTTTTTTTTTCTCCTTGGACTTGCTGCTCCGAGCTGCTCCCCACAGTTAGAGATTGTTTAGTCGAAGCCTGATAGCTTTTATGTGTCTCTTATGGTCCTTCTCCTTTATAAATAGTACATTCTTGAGATGAATATTGAATATTGCTGTATTATTGTATCACATGGTTCTCCTGCTTAAGTTTGCTGTTGTTGGCACATCTGTTTGGAGGACGGAAAAGAGGTGTTTGTTATTGAACAGGGTGAAAGTAGATCACAAGGGAATGAAAGTGCCCTGTTTGCTGAGTTTGGAGTCCTCCAGGGGAAACCTGCTGAGAAGGAACTGCTCTGGAATTCTTAGGCCTCGGCATCAACAGCGCTCCCTGTCGCTCCATGACTCCTTCTCTGTCATTCCTGACATTTAATATACAAATATTGACCTCAAATTTTTAACAAACACACAAACAGTTCATTTTAATGTACGTTATATAAATAGACAATGTATGACAGCATGCCAATTTCTCTTTCACATAAACAATCAGTAGTAAGCACCTAATGACTTGGAGCGTGATCTGCACAGCTGCCTCGCATTAGCATAAATCACAATGATAAGGTGCCTAGGATTTAATTCTGCTCCTTTCCCTCCTCATCTTTCTCTTTTTCCATACATTTTCCTCATTTAAGCCTTTTGCTATCCAGTAGAAAACCGCTTTAATCAAGTTTATAGCTTCTAACACAGAATTCTTAATCACTGCAACACAGTTGTACGTTTACCAAGTCAGTACTGCTCAGTAACCCGCTGCCTTGTGTTTGCATCTGGCTTCTAGACAGAAACCTCATTCATGTAACTTTATCGCTATTTCCTAAGTCGCCACCCAAAGTTTGTCCATGCACTGACTTCCCATCCACTATGATTAGGAAGTAGTCTTTGTGGAAAATGCACTGCATGATGTCAGGCCTCGCTACTTGGCCAGAATCAAAGGGCAAAGAATGCAGACTGCCAATAAGAGGAAGGCTGCCATGAGTTTCCAGTAAGCACTCATATTGCTAACATGAGAGGCTTTGCAATACATTGCTTTGGTTTTAAACAGTGTTTACTCAAATTGGTGCAGGGTGAATAATGAGGCTATGAAAAGCATGCTTCTTAATTCGCATTAAAGATGGAGCATGGAAATCAGAGCATGTATCTGTAGCGGTTTTCTAGAGTGTAGTGTGTATCTGAGGTATTAAATTATGCTGAATAAAGAGGACGTAACCAAATACAAATACATTATTCGGACTGAACAGATTATGTGTTCTAGATAGATGTAAATACAGATAAAATAGGAGATGCACTATTTAATTTTTTTAGAAAGCTTATCAGAAAGGGTCACAGGGCATCTTGCTGATACTAGAGGTGTGAATCATGCCTGGGATCCCATGGGACAAAAAGTAATGTTTTTACTTTCATGCGGGTGTGACTGAGCGGTCAGATATAAAGCTCAGAGGTCAAACAAAGACCACATTTATTACATTGAATGTACAGTGTTTATTCATTCATCCTTAGTAAATGCCTGGTCAGGATCATGTTTTTTTTTTTTTTTTAATTATTAGTGTTTATGCCATATTTTGGGAAATAGAACCAACTAAATTAATTAGAAAATATCATAGCCAGGTGCAAACAAAAATAATAATTGCCTGTGTGGGATTAAAAAAACAGTCCATATCTATTTGAGACCAATCATGAACTTCAGTGATGTAATTGAGGTTGAGGAACTGTCAGAGTAAGAATTCACAGACCAAAAAATTTTCTGGTTTAGGCCACACCCACTTTGGGCTTAAATCCAACTACGGAAGTGTATATTTGGTGCACTAAATAGATGTCTTTGTGTTACTTCCCTACTGAATGAATAATGCAAATTACAATATTTAAGGCTATACAAACCAGTTTGTGTAGATTGATGTCATGATCAAAACACACAGCATATAACTCCCTAAAACTGATAGTATTGTATAACACAGTTTATGGCTATGTGAAAGAAACATCCTATTCTTCACAGCAGGCTCTCATTCACTCTGTGGGACCCTCGTGGCAGTCCTTCCGTCTCTGCGTTTCCCCCAGCTGCTTGTCCCCTGCCCTTCTGCTTCCACTTACCACCCATGCTTCAGCACTCCTCCTCCTAAAACAGATGAACTGTGGCCATGCCCGGCATTCGCCTCTGCTCCACAGTGGCTCCACCAACACAGCATGGAAAATCAAGGTCCAACCTTTTCCACATTAGCCACTTTACTGCCTGAGAGGACAGAAATAGATATTTGCAATTTGAACCTTGTTAATAGAGGTGCATACAGTTGCAATCAAAATTATTCAACCCCCATTGCAAATCAGGTTTATTGTCAAAATTTACAGACTTTCAGCTGTTTGTAATTAACAAATCAAACAAAAGCAATTGAAATAGCTCAATACAAAGAATGCTTCAAGTGGTTTCCCCAAATTCAACTATAAATGCAACTTATAATGACTTCTCCAGTCTCAAAATTATTCAACCCCTTCATGGCAAGCATCTTTAGTACTTAGTAGAGCACCCTTTTGCTCGCAGCTGTTATGACGTGCTGCAAACAAGATGCATAGCGAGACACCAGCTTCTGGCAGCATTCCTGAGGAATCTTAGCCCATTCCTCATGAGCAATGGCCTCTAGTTCAGTAATATTCTTGAGTTTGCGTGCTGCAACCTCCTTCTTCAAATCCCACTACAGCATTTTCTACGGGGTTCGAGTCAGGTGACTGATAGCCACTGTAGAATCTTCCAGGGCTTCTTCTGCAACCAAGCCTTGGTGGAATTTGAGGTATACTTGGGATCATTGTCCTTTTGGAAGGTCTAATGACGCCCAAGCTTCAGCTTCCTCACAGATGGCATGAAGTTTTCTCCTAGGATTTCCTGATACTTCACTGAATCCATCTTGCCTTCCACACGTTGCAGGTTTCCAGGATGAAAAGCAGCCCCAGAGCATCACCAAGCCACCACCATGCTTGACTGTGGACAGAGTGTTCTTTTCGGCATATGCCGAATTTTCTTGCGCTTCTGGGTCAGTAGTGATGTACGTCTTGGAGTTCTGGCATGGAAACCTTCTGTGTTTAATACGAGCCTAACTGTGCTTACTGAAACCTCAGTGCCTGTTGCCACCAAGTCTTGCTGCAGGTCTTTTGCAGTCACTTGAGGGTTTTTCACAGCCTGCCTTCTCAGAAATCTGGTTGCAGCCGTTGATAGCTTCCTTTTTCTGCCCCGTCCAGGTAGTGTAACCACTGTTCCCTTAACTTTGAACTTGCGGACTATACTTCCAACGGTATCTCTAGGAGCATTCAGTGTCTTCGCTATCTTTTTGTATCCTGTTCCTTGTTCTCTTAACTTTTTGGACCATTTTTTTGACCTAGCCATATTTCTAACATGCAGTCAAACGTGACACTCAACAAACCCCTAGCCAGTTCAGGTATTTCATGTGTTCCAGCATTTTCAGTTGAATTTGGGGAAACCACTTGAAGCCTTGTGTTGAACTATTTCAATTGCTTTTGATTGATTTGTTCATTGCAAACAGCTGAAAGTCTGTAAATTTTGACAATAAACCTGATTTGTAATGGGGGTTGAATAATTTTGATTGCAACTGTATGACACAGAACTGTGAGTTTTGAGAGGCTGATGAAAAGTCAGTATATATGCCGGAGAGGCCAAATTCATATTAATCGTAATCAGGGTCAGAGTGAATCTTGCATTAGGAGTAAACAGTGAAAATGAGTGTGTAAAATATCCTGTTTGCTAAAATTCTAACAAAGCCTGTTAAACTATTACATTACTTTTTCATTAAATGGTCATCAGTGCCTAAAAGAGCTGATTCTTACTCACCTAACTTAATTTCTGACCCTTGCAAACAACTGGAAGGAGTCATAAGCACAGAATCTCAAACTCATTTCAAGCTCATTTGTTGTCTTGGCATGGATTCATTTACATTTACATTTACATTCATCCCTTGTTGCTACATAATTACTCTTGTTGTTTAGCAGAGGGATATAAAATTCCACATTTTTTTCAGTGCAATGATGAGTCAGACTTAATCATCCCAAAGAGAACAAGGCAGACCTGTATATATATGTGGGCCCATAACTATTATTTAGGGTCATTTTTGAACAAACACACAGTTCTGCTGTTATACTGCCTCACAGACAAAAAAACAACAACAACAACAAAAAAAACAAATTATAGTTTAGAAAAGTATGTTGTGATGAACTTGTGGCCTTTCCTTACAGTCACTGCAATTCAGATGACCTAAAATTCATGCTAAATATTCAATCATCAAGGTATATTTTTTCTGTTATTACACTCCATTTATTTTAAAACTTTCACTGACCAGGAGACCTTAATCAGGCAAAGTATCCAAATTGGTGAACACCAGACAGAATCTAGTGGCTCATGGGAATTCAGTTACTGTAAATGAGAGTCTTTTGTAAATGATGACAAAAGTGAGCCTCCATTATGTACAGTCGACACAATTTTTGTAATTTTGCCTCTGTATACCACCACAATGGATTTGAGATGAAGCAATCAAGATGTGATTGAAGTGTAGATTTAGCTTTAATTCAAGGGGTTTAACAAAAACATTGCATTAACCATTTAGGAATTACAGCCATTTTTACAGAGTCCCTCCATTTTCAAATTCTCAAAAGTAATTTTACAAACATAAGGATTATTTTTAATACAGGATGCAAATCCTTTGCAGTCAATGACTGCCTAAAGTCTGGAACCTATGGACATCACCAAAACATTCCTCTCTTGAGGTGCTTTGCCAGGCCAATCTTCAGTAAGTGAAAAGCATGCTCAATTCAGCTGAGGCTTGGCCATTTAAGAACAGTTAATTTCTTTGCCTTAAGAAGGTTTTGTTTTGGGTCATTATCCATCTGTACTGTTTAGTCCTATCGGTTTTGCAGCATTTGACTGAACTTGAGCAAAATCTAAAGCTCTATACACTTCAGAATTCATCTTGCTACTTCTATCAGCAATCACATCATCAATAAACACCAGTGACCCAATTCCATTAGCAGCCATAAATGCCCATGCCATAACACTCCTCCACCATGTTTGACAAATAATGTGGTATGCTTTGGATCATGAGCCCTTCCTTTCCTTCTCCATACACTTCTCTTCCCATCATTCTGGTACAAGTTAATGTTGGTTTCATCTGTCCAAAGAATCTTGTTCCAGAACTGGGCTGGCTTTTTTCTAGTCTAATCTGAAAAAAGGAAAGAAAAGAAAAGAAAAAAACCCAAACATACAGTTGTTTCCTCTGTTTTTTGTGTCATTTGGAAGCATTAATCTACAGTCTGAGCTAGAAAGTCACTGTCACTGCATGAATCTGAATGAGTCTGAGCTATAAATAAATCAGTCCCAGCCTTGCTTCTCCATACCATTCTATGTATTTTTCTTGCAACCATTGGTGCTGTTGTTCTTGATTCCACAAAATACCAAAATAATCTACCTTAAAACACTTATTAAAGGCATATAAGCTGATGTGGATGATGAAAATGAAACCTTATTGATGTCGTATTATCTTTGAATGAGCTCTGCTTGCCCATTTGTACCAGCTAAAGTAAAAAGTAGACTAATATTTTATATACTTTTCATTTCAATTATACTAAATACAGCAACAATGCTCACCACAAAAGGAACCACTGATCCCATACAAATCACTCGATTATAGATAGTGAGACATACAGATAGATGTCATCCAAAAACTGTGAATTTCTCTGAAATGAGCTCGCTTTGTTTTGGGATAAACATTTACAGCTAGCTGGCTAGAAACACTGTTCTGAGGTGATTTGTTCTCTCCTACTTATTTAAGCTAGCATTATATTCAAAAATAAATCTGAGCTGTGGTTTACCCAGGCTGAGGGCAAATATCAATCTTATTTTTCCTTCCTTAGTGTCTAGTACCATTTAAGGACAGGAAGGTAGAAAGGTTCCCCACAGACTATATGTAGGTTGGATAAACTAGGCTTGTCTAGTCATGTTTTAATAATGAAAAAATCTTTTTGCTCAAAGATAAATGGCTGTGCTATAAAACTAGATGAAATTCCAATGAATATAAAGCTGATTGTCCAGGGTAAATATTTCTTCTTCTGTCGGTGTCCCTTAGTGTCAATCAGATATTCACTGCCAAATTGAACTCATCATCGACAGACTGTTACTTCCTAAGCAAACTGGGGTTATATTTACAGTATGTACACTGAATGAACAAAACAAAACAAAACAAAAAAATAAATACACTGTATGGCCAAAAGTATGTGGATACCTGACCATGACACCCATATGTGCTTGTTAAACATCCTATTCCAAAGGCACAGGCTTCCTGAACATCCTATTCCTTTATATCCTTGCAGCATATTTCAGAAGAAATGTAAGCATAGACATTAAACCCTAAATGAGAAAGGTGTACTAATAAAAAGGAATAATCAATAGGGGCAATGTCTGGAAATAATGATATACAGTAAAGAAATTATTCCATGAAATTCTTAATGCAAGTGATTTTTTAAATGAAATGAAATAATAATTTAACATTAATTTGTACATTGTAATCTTGTACATTATATAGTCATTATATGCAGTTATAATATGCAGTTTACTCATTCAAGATGAATGATTCGTTCATGGGCAGCAGTTACTAAAAAGTGAGTGAGTGATTATTTAATGATCTAATGAATTATTAAGAAATTTTTGTAAATAGTTTAAAATACAATTTATATAATGTATTAATATTTAGGTATTGGTTTCAAAACTTTATAATATTTAATGAGGATTTTACATTTAACTAATTCATAAATTAATTATTAATAAGTGGACATCAAAAGCAGTTAACCTGCACGGTTTCAAGTTTCCTCTGCTCGCAACACTCATAAATATCTTGACACTGAGTTGAAGAACCATTTATGAACTGGATGAGATCAGGTGTAAGTGGGAGCAAAGGAAAATTTCAATCTTTGCAAGGCACTGAGTCTCTATGACTGGAGTTTTCAGATGGTGGCTTTCAAATTACTGTATTAACTAATGTTTGGTAATATATCAACAAAGACTTACAATCTTAAAGTAAACTACAAATTACTTGCTTAGAAATAGTTTATTACCAAACCTTAAATTAAAGTGTTACTTTAGTGCAGTAGTGGTGTTAAATATCACCGACATGAATTTGAATATTTTATAAAGGTACATAGTGTAATACGATATATCCATTGGGGGTTTGATTCCCGCCCCTGCTCTGTGTGTGCAGAGTTTGCATGTTATCTCTGTGCTTTGCGGGTTTCCTCCGGGTACTCCAGTTTCCTCCCCAGGTCCAAAGACATGAATGTGATGTCATGAAAGACAAAGTATGAATGTGTTGTGTGATTGTGCCCTGCGATAGGTTCGCACCTCGTCCAGGGTGTCCCCTGCCTTGTGCCCAGAGTCCTCTGGGATAGGCTCCAGGCTCCCCGTGACCCTGTGTAGAATAAGGCGTACAGGAAATGGATGGAACAACATTTTACGAGGAAGCTGGGAGGTCCTTCTATTGTACTCTCAAATTAATTATATATTATATATTATTATATATAGAAATGAAAAATGAAACAAAATAAAATATGGGTATATTATTAGAAAGTTAAGCATGTTGTTAGAAATGCTATTACTGATAGACTTTTTTATTACCAGATTTTCTTACTACCTCATGCAGATACCAAGATAATGGCTCCCATTTAACCGCCATAGTACATCTGGAAACAGTCGTTACCCTGTTAAGAGCAGAGAGCAGCAAACTTTAATTTATACAGGCTATACAGTAAATCACCCACACTCTCAGGCATCGACAATATTTGACACAGATTGTCTTGGTTAGCTGATCCAGCCTGTGGTGCATTATTTCCTGTTAAAGGTCACATGCTCGATTAACCGTGCTCTCAGTGTCATGTGCCTTTCTGTATTGTCAATTAAGTGAATATTAAAGAACGAGCTTTCCTACAGGGTTGAATAGGCTAGCAGTGATGGCTTAACCCCAGGACACTGTGATTAAGTTTATACCTCCCCATTAAGTCAATTTTCTCTTCATAAATTCCAATTTACTGTAAGAAAATAACTGTAACAATATACCAACTGTACACCAAGTACAGCTTTTTACAGCAGACAATTCACAGAAAAATGTAGTGTGTTAAACTTTAAAACACATTCACATTCAGTAAAAAAGGAAACTCCAACTAGTCACTATATATATCACAGTGCTAGAAATTCTACGTTTATTCATCTGGCATTTATTCATCTTGTCTGATATTAACCGTGCCTTATTATAGTAATAGTTGGACAATAATCACGTTATTTT
This sequence comes from Cranoglanis bouderius, assembly GCA_023630585.1. Classification (NCBI taxonomy): domain Eukaryota; kingdom Metazoa; phylum Chordata; class Actinopteri; order Siluriformes; family Cranoglanididae; genus Cranoglanis; species Cranoglanis bouderius. Next base: position 10,861,285 of record CM042543.1, read on the forward strand.
AAAATTCTTTTTTCCTCCTAAATTTGTACTTTGTTCCACCATTAGGTCATACAGAATTAGATGAACCAACTAAATACTTAGGTACTACTTTTTACTACCGCACAGAATATTGTTACAGCTCTGTGAATGAAAAGAAAAGAAAAAAAGCACCATGATGACATTTATTCTCTCAAGTGAGCTACCTGGAAAGCAGAGTGGAGATGAAAGAAATCAACTTGCATGGAAACACTGCACAATTCATATACTTTGGCAGACTTACAGTAGGTACCTAGAATCTATCACAGTGTCTAGACTGACCGGGAACTTAGCAGCCATACCTCCACATGTTCCAGTACATTGCAGTAGTAATCACATACATTGAAGTCTCCTATTGAAGCAACCTATTGGTCTTGGCAAAAAAAAAAAAAAAAAAAAAAAAAGGAACTAAACACTTTAAATCTTTAAATGTCATGCCAGTTAGCAAGAAACCTATTGATACAATCTGACTTACTATAAACCAGATTTAAACCTTCCCATATTGCTAAAATTATAGAAAAGGCTGTGTTTGTCCATCTGTGCTCCTTCCTGCATGGAAATTATGTGTAGGAGGAATGTCTATGTCTATGATTTTGGCCCCATCAGTGCACAGAAACAGCCCTTTTCTAAGTAATTAATGACTTACTTATGTCTTCTGACTGTGGACGTTTCTCTCTGCCCAGACTGATCTAATGACCAAAAAATTATATTAGCTATGTATTTAAAAAGAAAAAAAAAAATCATATCACTTACCTACATAGCAACTAATAATAACTTGTTCGAACAAAAGTACCTCAGAATCTTATTGGTAGATAGCTAACAGATAGCACTAAACTGATTGTTCAGTTAATAAATATACTTATATTTTGCAAAGTCTACAGAAGGTCTATCGTAATCAGATACTTGAGAAATTAACATTCTAAGAGCAAAATGTCCCGTTTTGAACAAAAAAGCTAAGTTTTTAGCAAATAACAATTTCTTTATCCAACAATAGTCATATAACAATTTTTAGAATAATGTTTACATAGAGAAACAAGACCAAAGTACAATTCAACAACAATTTGTTAAAAAGATCACTATGTTTTTCATAAAAGGTTCATAAAAATATCGATGCATGAATAACATATGCTGTAATAAACCCAAAACAATTATATGGTTAACAAGAAAATTGCATGCTGCATTGCATGAGGAACCTAAAATGGATGACAGAAATAACACGTAGAACAACTGCCTCAAAAGACTATCGGTTTAATATGTTGACTGTCTACTTAAAAAAATTAAAATTTTATTCCATATGAGATTGTCAGGAAATCAGATTCTACTAATAAAATGTTCCTGTTAGCTATGCAAGAATGGTAGCTAACTAGCTAAATTAGCATCTTGCTGATTGTAAGTAGTCTAGGTTAGGTCTTGTTCCCTTAAACTGAAAAGACAAGAATGAGCTCCCTGCTGAAAAAAAACAACAACAACAATAGAAACCCTCATAGAATTTGTAATGGTTTTAATGGTTATAATGGGAATTCTATTGATTTAATGGAAACTGTAATAGAGTTCCTGTGGGTCTCTACTGGTAATTTGTTGCTTTCTATTGGTGGCATGTTATGTCTAGTGGAACCATTAAGGACCTACGTCCTTAATATGTCTTACTACGTAATGGAAACCATTTGTTAATGGTTTTAATGGTTTGCAGCTAATGGTTTGTTGTGGTATTTGTAGTGGAAAGCATTAGACTTTCTGTGATGGCTTCTACTGTTTGTTTTGTTGTTGTTTTTTTCAGCAGGGCTGACTGATCTAATGACCAAAAATTATATTAGTTATGTATTTAAAATAAATAAATAAATAAATAAATAAAAAATTCACATCACTTACCTGCATTCAAGTGTGAGGAATGTCTTGGTGTTGTTTCTGAAGTTTGTTGAAAACTAAGATTCTTAGCTACAGTGGGGGAAAAAAGTATTTGATCCCCTGCTGATTTTGTACATTTGCCCATTGACAAAGAAATGATCAGTCTATAATTTTAATGGTAGGTGTATTTTAACATTGAGAGACAGAATAACAACAAAAAAATCCAGAAAAATGCATTTCAGAGGACTTTGCAGGTCCTCTCCAAGTCATTAAGGTCTCGAGGCTGACGTTTGTCAACTCGAACCTTCAGCTCCCTCCACAGATTTTCTATGGGATTAAGGTCTGGAGACTGGCTAGGCCACTCCAGGACCTTAATGTGCTTCTTCTTGAGCCACTCCTTTGTTGCCTTGGCTGTGTGTTTTGGGTCATTGTCATGCTGGAATACCCATCCATAACCCATTTTCAATGCCCTGGCTGAGGGAAGGAGATTCTCACCCAAGATTTGACGGTACATGGCCCCGTCCATCGTCTCTTTGATGCAGTGCAGTTGTCCTGTCCCCTTAGCAGAAAAACATCCCAAAGCATAATGTTCCCACCTCCATGTTTGACGGTGGGGATGGTGTTCTTAGGGTCATAGGCAGCATTCCTCCTCCTTCAAACACGGCGAGTTGAGTTGATGCCAAAGAGCTTGATTTTGGTCTCATCTGACCACAACACTTTCACCCAGTTCTCCTCTGAATCATTCAGGCAAACTTCAGACGGGCCTGTACATGTGCTTTCTTGAGCAGGGGAACCTTGCGGGCGCTGCAGGATTTCAGTCCGTCACGGCGTAGTGTGTTACCAATTGTTTTCTTTGTGACTATGGTCCCAGATGCCTTGAGATCATTAACAAGATCCTCCCGTGTAGTTCTGGGCTGATTCCTCACCGTTCTCATGATCACTGAAACTCCACAAGGTGAGATCTTGCATGGAGCCCCAGACCGAGGGAGACTGACAGTTATTTTGTGTTTCTTCCATTTGTGAATAATCTCACCAACTGTTGTCACCTTCTCACCAAGCTGCCTGGCGATGGTCTTGTAGCCCATTCCAGCCTTGTGTAGGTCTACAATCTTGTCCCTGTCATCCTTGGACAGCTCTTTGGTCTTGGCCATGGTGGAGATTAGGAGCACTCCCTTGCTGATTGATAGGGGATCAAATACTTATTTCACTCATTGAAATGCAAATCAATTTATAACTTTTTTGAAATGCGTTTTTCTGGATTTTTTGTTGTTATTCTGTCTCTCACTGTTAAAATACACCTACCATTAAAATTATAGACTGATCATTTCTTTGTCAGTGGGCAAACATACAAAATCAGCAGGGGATCAAGTACTTTTCCCCCCCACTGTATCTATCTAGCTTTCACTAGCTGGGTCTAACTAGCTGGGGAGCTCTTACATTTCTACATGTTTCTTTTCAAGAATGTATAATGCACTTTTAGACGGTTAACTATACAATTGACTGACAGTCAACTGAGAATCAACTGGCCAAGGCTGTCGGATTCTGTATGCTACGGTTGTGTCTGCTCTCCACGATCTGCAAACCACGAGGCAAAAAAAAAAAAAAAAAAAAATGCACACAACAACTGTATCCTCACAACAGACTAATCTTTGTTCACAGAACTCAAGATGTCATGTTTAATTCCAGAAATAATCAAGAATTCACCCCAGTTCCACCCAATGAAGGAAAACATGTCAGACCAAATTTTTACAACAAATATTTTATAACAACAGATATTTTTATATTTGGCAAATTATTGCTAGGTTGTATTTTTTACAGTGTACTGATGGTTGCCAGGTTTCTCCTGGGGAGGATTCTAGGTTTTTTGTTTTGTTTTGTTATATAATTAAATCCCGCTTAAAGCACTCGCGGCATCTGAATACGAATTGTGCTAAAAGGATATTGAGTTATACACCCATTATACATGTTGCAGTCAGGACATACTGTTCAAATATGACACCCAGTTTTACATATAGTATCTCTTAAACCAGATAACCAGTCCCAGATTTCTAGGTAAGCTATATTAGGGAGATGTGATGTAAAAAATAACTCATGGTTCACAGTGCCACCAAGAAGAACATGGGAGTCCGTTTCATAACTGTCACTGATAGGCTGCATGAATCTACAATTCTATGCATTTTAATTATGACCATTGGTGGTGCTTGGTTCCACAAAAGACCAAAATGGATGTACTTTAAGGCATTTGTTAACAGAAAAAAGGAACCTTATATCCATAGGATCAGAGCTTATACCAGAGAACTCAAGGCACAAGGTGGGGGATACCCTGGATGGGGTGCCAACCCATCTCAGGGCACAACCACACACACATTCACACATTATGGACAATTTGGAAATGTCAGTCAGCCTACAGAGCATGTCTTTGGACTGGGGGAGGAAACAGGAGTACCCAGAGGAAACCCCTGAAGCACAGGAGAACATGCAAACTCCGCACACGCAGGGCAAAGGTGGGATACGAACCCCCAACCCCAGAGGTGCAAGGCAAACCTGCTAACCACTACTACTGTTCATCTCTACTTGCTGCACATGCTGATGTCTAGAGCTGTTTTGAGGGTGTCTGTACTGTACTGGTTAAGCCGCCACTGGTGGGCCTTGCCCTTAACCCTCAACTTGTATAAATGAAAAAAAATGTAAGTCGCTCTGGATAAGGGTGTCTACCAAATGCCGTAAATGCTAAATGTTGATAAAAACCAGTTGTAGGGATATGCTATAATGTTCTGATAGGTACAAAACACAAGCATAACTATGCACCAATAATTGCGCAAATACTTTTATCCAAAGTATGTATTAAAGAGAAATGTTACTTTGCATAAATGTAATTCCGTTTGCTGGGAAGCAGAGCTGCACAAGTGCGATAAATTCATCATGAAAGTCTGAGACTAATGTAATTCATTTAGCACGGCCATTTATTTCCAGTGAAGCATTTAGTTAGAAAAAAGCAATTATCATCAACATCAAACAAGTGCACTAATGAAACACAGGAATTTTCAAAGTGTGCTCAGATTGGTGTGACTAACCTTGCTAGAATATTTTGTGAGTGATCAGGCAAAACACTGAAGAATGCCACTGCATATTACTCAATACGTCCTCCTATCACTGTTCTGTCACATTCAAGCAGCCTATAATTACATTAAATGCCTAAAGAACTGGAACAGCATGTGATCTAAAAGCTTAGTTTTCTAACCATTTAGGAGATGGCTGAATAGTCATGGCATAGCAGCTGCCTGTAATAAAGCAATACTATAAGCATGAGGCTTTGAGGACTAATAAGCATATGGAATCTTACATGCCAAATGCTAGTCATAATTAATTTAGTATGGAGTGGCTTTATAATGTTGATTACAACAACTGACAAATGTTCTGGCTTGAGTTCATTTTCAAGTGTGTAACATTGACCATGGAATGAAACAAGGACACACAGTCTCTTAGATGATGCTCTACTTTTCCATAGAATGCCTGGTGCCAATGTTCATCCACACACAGACTGAGGTTAAATACTGGATTATACATCAGGGATTATGATGAAGCCTGTACTTTTTCATAACATGATGTACTTCTTTTTACAGCACTCTTGTAATAGATGTGGTTGCTGGCTGTTTTGCACATGTAATTACTTAATTCCCCTTACATTTTACTTGCATTTAATTACACACTTTCCCATAGTGCTGAAAGTAAAATCTTATGTTTTTCCTTTTCTCACAGTTCATAAAAAGAAAGTGAAGTAAAAGAACATCTGATGACTGGGTGGTCATGTCACTGTTCAGCAATTTCAAGGATAACATCTATTAAAACATTATTTGGTTTCAGTGGCACCCAACTCTAAAATGTACAAAATGTGTAGGCTTATATATCTTAGGAAGATTTGAGAGTGGGTGGCATGGTGGCACAGCAGGTAATGTTTCACAGCTTGTCTCACAGCTTCATGGCACAGGGATTGATCCTCGGCTTGGGTTACCATCTGTACAGAGTTACAGATACGTTCTTCCCATTTACACTCCTCATTTTTGGGGCTTTCTTCACGCTTCTCAAAAACATGCTGGTAGATGGATTCGCGGCTGCAAATTACCCATGTGTGTATGTGTGTGTGTGTGTGTGTGTGTGTGTGTGTGTGTGTGTGTGTGTGTTATCTGTAATGCACATTTAGGAATCAGGGTGAGCTGATAACATACTATTCTCACACATCTGCCAGTAGCCATTATTGAACCATTGGTAACCCATCTGACTTATGAACCTGAGACTCAAAGACACATGGCTCTGTCTCTGTGATGCCAGTTGCTTGTTGTCAGTTATTACACTGGCTTACTAAATGAGTGATGATATGTTTTGTTGAACTGCTACTAAATATGAAGAAATGCAACTGTAATGAGGCCTCTGGACATTTCCCTTCTCAGCAGAGTTCTAGTATGACCTCTGCCTTCTCACTTCCTCAATATTTCCTGGTTCTACATTATATCAACTGTTCATGAAGAACCTCACATTGCCATTCACTTGTGTTTGAGTAAGTTCCGGGTCATGTTCTTCTATTCACCTTTACAGTGAGGGAAAAAAGTATGTGTATTTTAACAGTGAGAGACAGAATAACAAAAAAAAAAAATTCCAGAAAAATGCATTTCAATAAAGTTATATTAATTGATTTGCATTTTAATGAGTGAAATAAGTCTTTGAGCCCCTATCAATCAGCAAGATTTCTGGCTCCCAGGTGTCTTTTACACAGGTAACGAGCTGAGATTAGGAGCACTCTCTTAAAGGGAGTCACCTGTCCACAGAAGCAATCAATCAATCAGATTCCAAACTCTCCACCATGGCCAAGACCAAAGAGCTGTCCAAGGATGTCAGGGACAAGATTGTAGACCTACACAAGGCTGGAATGGGCTACAAGACCATCGCCAAGCAGCTTGGTGAGAAGGTGACAACAGTTGGTGCGATTATTCGCAAATGGAAGAAACACAAAATAACTGTCAGTCTCCCTCGGTCTGGGGCTCCATGCAAGATCTCACCTCGTGGAGTTTCAATGATCATGAGAACGGTGAGGAATCAGCCCAGAACTACACGGGAGGATCTTGTTAATGATCTCAAGGCAGCTGGGACCATAGTCACCAAGAAAACAATTGGTAACACACTACGCCGTGAAGGACTGAAATCCTGCAGCGCCCGCAAGGTCCCCCTGCTCAAGAAAGCACATTTACAGGCCCGGCTGAAGTTTGCCTGAATGATTCAGAGGAGAACTGGGTGAAAGTGTTGTGGTCAGGTGAGACCAAAATCGAGCTTTTTGGCATCATCTAAACTCACCGTGTTTGAAGGAGGATGAATGCTGCCTATGACCCCAAGAACACCATCCCCACCGTCAAACATGGAGGTGGGAACATTATGCTTTGGGGATGTTTTTCTGCTAAGGGGACAGGACAACTGCACCGCATCAAAGGGACGATGGACGGGGCCATGTACCGTCAAATCTTGGGTGAGAATCTCCTTCCCTCAGCCAGGGCATTGAAAATGGGTCATGGATGGGTATTCCAGCATGACAATGACCCAAAACACACAGCCAAGGCAACAAAGGAGTGGCTCAAGAAGAAGCACATTAAGGTCCTGGAGTGGCCTAGCCAGTCTCCAGACCTTAATCCCATAGAAAATCTGTGGAGGGAGCATCAGCCTTGAGACCTTAATGACTTGGAGAGGATCTGCAAAGAGGAGTGGGACAAAATCCCTCCTGAGATGTGTGCAAACCTGGTGGCCAACTACAAGAAATGTCTGACCTCTGTGATTGCCAACAAGGGTTTTGCCACCAAGTACTAAGTCGAAGGGGTCAAATACTTATTTCACTCATTAAAATGCAAATCAATTTATAACTTTTTTGAAATGTGTTTTTCTGGATTTTTTTGTTGTTATTCTGTCTCTCACTGTTAAAATTCACCTACCATTCAAATTATAGACTGATCATTTCTTTGTCAGAGGGCAAACGTACAAAATCAGCAGGGGATCAAATACTTTTTTCCCCTCACTGTATATGTTTTGACTCTTGCTACATTTTGGATTTGTTCTTTGGCTTGCACTCTGGCCTTGATTTACTATTGATATTGTACCGCTGCCTGATTTTGGACCTTGTTTTTGGACTGTGTTATTCTGTATTTCTTTCTTAAAACTCCTCATCTCTTTTCGGAGTCTGCCATGTTACAGCAACTTTTGAATGACTTCGATTGCATCTTTCGTGGTGCTACTTTACAAGCTACCTTAGTGGCAATAAGGATTATATTGTCAATAAAAATGTTTAAATGCTTTAGAAGCATTAGAAACTTTAGAAGTTTAAAAGCATATCAGTTTTGATCATTTTTATTCAGTGAGGGATTGTGTTAGTTGTTAGTTACAGGCAAAGTTCTTGAGCACCATAATGCAAAAACAATTCAGTGGTTGAAATCTTGTCTTGTATTCTGCCTAATGTCCAAATACATACAGACGGAAATTCGATTTATTTTCCTCTGCTGATTACAGATGCCGTTACACAATCAGGTTAAATCATGTTTGCCCAGCCAGTGTGGTTAAAACCATTTCCTCAGTGAGGTGAGGAGCTGGTGGCAGGCCAGGATGTCTAGGCCTCAAACCGTGCTGGTCGGAAGTTTGTAGTGTGCACTGGCATCTCAGGAGAGAGTGCTCTCATTTCACTAAGCAGTTGTAAAAGGCCTGAGAATAGACAAGTTGCTCCACTGCCAGGAAAGACTTCAGCCTTCAGCCCTTGCACTCAATATAACATAGACCATGAAGAGCATGACATCTGACCATGCGCTCACCCCGGAAAGTCTCTCCATAGCCACTAGCAGGTCGGAAGTATTCCAGGATTCTGGTGCTTCTGTACAGCCGTGTGGTCTTTTTGCATGTCAGCCACTTTTTACATCAACAGAGCATTAGGGTGCTTTCATTCTGCATGACATACTGTATGAACGCCACCTGCGAAGCAGCACACAAGCCATGACCTGTCGTCTCTGTCTCTGTCTTCCATGATCCAACTGCTAAACACAGTAACAGCAGTGAGGAAAAGAAATGTTAACATGAATTACAATCACTGTATGGAAACACAGCAGGTAAGATTCAAATTTGCCTCATACATGCACGTCAGCAGTCTTCCAGTGGTGTGATTAGTTTATGCCAGACAAATGTACGGTGACCTGCAAGTTCAAAACACATGAACAAACACAATAGTAAAGCTAAAAACATGACAGCAAATCTAAAAACACAACAGCAAATCAGATATGCAACAACAAGTAAGAAAACACAAAAGCAAATCAACAACAAAACAGCAAATCAGAAAACACGGTGGCATAACTAAAAACAGAAGCTCATCAGAAAACACAGCAGCAGAATTAAAAATGCAAAAGCAGATACGAATGCAAAAGCAAAACTAAAAACAACAGCAAATCAGAAAACACAACAGCAAGCAAAACTAAAAACAACGGGTAAAACAAAAACGAAAAAAAAAACTAAAACAACAGAAGCGCATCAGAAAACACGACAGGAAAAAGGAAAAAGACAGCAGCAACTTCAGAAACAGTTCAACATTAACTCAAAACAGAAAGGAATATCACATGCTAATTACTGATTGGCTACAGAGAGACTGAAAAACGAAGAGCTTACAGTCAGTATGTTTATAATAAGAGGAAATATGAGCTTAAATAAATCTACTGGTGCTTTTATTGCTGCTTAATTTATCAAAGGCATTTATATGATGTGATTTTAGATATGCTGTCAACTTTACACAGCGCTACTCTTGAGTATGCAAACACAGCCACTGTATAAATGTCATCTGTGATTTTATCATCTAACTCTACATATACTATATTTCAGGATAAACGCGTGAAACTGTAGCCACTTTGACCTGTTCAATTGTGGGTGTAATGGATGTCCAAACCTTAGTCAGGGAAACTGGACTTTGTGGAATGTTGCATCCCTCCAGCAGTGCATACTGCAGTCTGCAGGAACTGTAATTTGGTCTACAGACTTAAGGGCTTCTGGTTTAGGGTCCTTAATGAGTAGGTAGCCTCTGAAAGTGAACTCTGGACAGTAATTTATGTCACAAAATGGCAGTGATTTTTTTTCAAGTGCGCCTGTCAAAACTCTGTTTATGGTCAGAACAAGGATGGTCAGAAGTTGTCTGTAGCAGACTTCAGTCCTGATGTGCTTTCTCTTATTCTGGGATGAAAAAAAAAAAAAAAAAAAAAAAACTTTCGCACACCTGGTTCTTAAACTGTAGGAGCTTCTGGTGAAAATACAGGCTACAGAAAAGTATTTCCGCAGCCCAGGTTGTTCATGTTGCTTCAGTCTTTGTGAAAGTTTCCCAGAGGATTGTCATATATATATATATATATATATATAGTATCTCACAAAAGTGAGTACACCCCTCACATTTTAGTAAATATTTTATTATATCTTTTCATGTGACAACACTGACGAAATGACACTTTGCTAGTGAGTGTACAAGTAGTGAGTGTACAGCTTTTATAACAGTGTAAATTTGCTGTCCCCTCAAAATAACTCAACACAGCCATTAATGTCTAAACCGCTGGTAACAAAAGTGAGTACACCCCTAAGTGAAAATGTCCAAATTGGGCCCAATTAGCCATTTTCCCTCCCCGGTGTCATGTGACTCGTTAGTGTTACAAGGTCTCAGGTGTGAATGGGGAGCAGGTGTGTTAAGTTTGGTGTTATCGCTCTCACACTCTCTCATACTGGTCACTGGAAGTTCAACATGGCACCTCATGGCAAAGAACTCTCTGAGGATCTGAAAAAAAGAATTGTTGCTCTACATAAAGATGGCCTAGGCTATAAGAAGATTGCCAACACCCTGAAACTGAGCTGCAGCACGGTGGCCAAGACCATACAGCGGTTTAACAGGACAGGTTCCACTCAGAACAGGCCTCGCCATGGTCGACCAAAGAAGTTGAGTGCACGTGCTTAGCATCATATACAGAGTTTGGCTTTGCAGAATGAGTGCTGCCAGCATTGCTGCAGAGGTTGAAGGGGTGGGGGGTCAGCCTGTCAGTGCTCAGACCATACGCCGCACACTGCATCAAATTGGTCTGCATGGCTGTCATCCCAGAAGGAAGCCTCTTCTAAAGATGATGCACAAGAAAGCCCGCAAACAGTTTGCTGAAGACAAGCAGACTAAGGACATGGATTACTGGAACCATGTCCTGTGGTCTGATGAGACCAAGATAAACTTATTTGGTTCAGATGGTGTCAAGCGTGTGTGGGGGCAACCAGGTGAGGAGTACAAAGACAAGTGTGTCTTGCCTACAGTCAAGCATGGTGGTGGGAGTTTCATGGTCTGGGGCTGCATGAGTGCTGCCAGCACTGGGGAGCTAATGACAACATGTACTATGACATAGTGAAGCAGAGCATGATCCCCTCCCTTCGGAAACTGGGCCGCAGGGCAGTATTCCAACATGATAATGACCCCAAACACACCTCCAAGGCGACCACTGCCTTGCTTAAGAAGCTGAGGGTAAAGGTGATGGACTGGCCAAGCATGTCTCCAGACCTAAACCCTATTGAGCATCTGTGGGGCATCCTCAAATGGAAGGTGGAGGAGCGCAAGGTCTCTAACATCCACCAGCTCTGTGATGTCGTCATGGAGGAGTGGAAGAGGACTCCAGTGGAAACCTGTGAAGCTCTGGTGAACTCCATGCCCAACAGGGTTAAGGCAGTGCTGGAAAATAATGGTGGCCACACAAAATATTGACACTTTGGGCCCAATTTGGACATTTTCACTTAGGGGTGTACTCACTTTTGTTGCCAGAGGTTTAGACATTAATGGCTGTGTGTTGAGTTATTTTGAGGGGACAGCAAATTTACACTGTTATACAAGCTGTACACTCACTACTTTACATTGTAGCAAAGTGTCATTTTGTCAGTGTTGTCCCATGAAAAGATATAATAAAATATTTACAAAAATGTGAGGGGTGTACTCACTTTTGTGAGATACTGTATATATATATAATTTTCTTTTTTTAAATAAAAGAAAAGAGGTTCATCCATATTCACATGTGTGATTTCTTTTTTTTTCCCCCTTTGTTGCAAACACTGTCTAATAATTAGAGCTGAAATAATATATCTTCAGAGTTAGTGACTACTGCAAGCTGCATCTGGAACTCTGTTTAGAAATTTGAGAGGGGCGCCACACTTCTCACTCCTTCCTTCAGCTTTATAGCCAAGTGGCAGCAGCACCATGCTGATGTTTAACAATCGCACAACGTTGCCTTAAGCAACATGGCAATTGCTCACAAAGTAACACAGTAAAATAAACCCATAAAGAAGCAAATTTGTTTAGGTTGGAATTCGGATTTGAATTTCTTATGGAGCATTTATCAGATTATTACAGTTTTTTTTTTTTCTGTTGCTTTTGTAGTCATTTTTACTGACATGCCGATAATTACCCAACCAAAATCGTGTAGATATTTGGTTGGACAGGCAATAAAGTGATTATGGCTTCTTCAGGCAAACAGAGGAAAAATAAACAGAACATTTGGCCGTACTGTGTCTGAAATATCAGTTATTCTTGCTCATACGTTATTGTTTAATTATTGTATGATGCTTATCACATTTCCTACAGAACTTTGTGTAATATGCCTCATCATACACATTTAATTTTCTAGAAGGTTCCTTTCATGAAATCCTTATAAACTGTGACAGGAAGCATCCTGGGACAGGAAGGCTGTTACTAAAGATTTTTCTGCCAGTCCTAATCTACCATTCATTAAGTAAGGAATAAAACAGGACAGAGGGAAGTAATCAACAATGTGTTGGTGTGATGCAGCCTGACGTGAAGTGGAGATATTGTTACCACACAAAAGTGGATTATTTTCCAATAACAGCATGTCCTGAAGTGTTTCATTCCTCTTATAGCACAGCAATTTGCCAACAATTACCAATTCTTTTTATTTATTTACTGGAGTGACATGTTGTACTTTTTATCCATATATAGTTACATTCAATATTATGTCCACATCCTATATTCTGAAAACTTCACTCTCTTGGAAAACTTAAATTTACAGCTTTTTAACAGTCAGAGGTAAAGCTGTAAATGTAAGCTTTTCCTGTTCAAGAAAGGATGTAGACATTCACAACACTTTTTAGTTTTTATCCATTTATAGTTATGTTTAATGTTGTCTGCAACTACCTCCTCCATCCTGAAGAATTTCCCATGTCGGAAAACTTAAAGGAACAGCTTTACCTCTGTTACAAAGTGCTAACACTGGAGACTCCTTCCATAAATGCTAAACATCTCTTCACATAAAACCTCTGCACACTCCACCAAATTTCAACAATTACACATGAGTTTTAATCTGTTTATGTGGAACATCTGCCATACAAGTCCCTGCGTAAGTTACTATAGAAACAATAATGTATTAGAACAAGCGCAAGGATGCAGCCAGTGTGTTGTTTTATGTAGCACCATGGTCCTGGAGGAACGTTGTTTCGTTTCACTGTGTACTGTATCAGCTGTATATGGTTGAAATGACAATAAAAGCCAATTGACTGGACTTGATTAAAATAAACCTTGCAGCTGACACTGTCTGTGCAACACCATTCTGAATACTCAGAATCGAGCATTCAGCAGCACTTTGATATAAAATGTCTTTTCATATGTACTGTATATGCATAACACTATCTGTTTAGTATCACTGGTGTCTTAAAATCAATTATATATGTTATTTATTATATATTACAAATTATAGAAGGAAACAATAAATAAATAGAAAAGAAAAACTATTAGTTTAATTACTAGAAATATTGCTATGCAGATGAATATCATGGCCATTAATCCTCAGTGAGGATGCAATGCTTCACCGAATCACAATTGTGTTCATAGACTAAAGAACTTGTTGATTTTCAAGATTTGCCCCTAAATCATTTAGACATGAGCAGTAAGTTGCGTGCAATGGAGTGATATGACTGCCACTGGCATTCAGTGTAATTATCATCATTAATTGGCTTTTAGAGAGAGAGAGAGAGAGAGAGAGAGAGAGAATGGAAATTTAAATCCAGGGAGAGAGGGGGGAATGGAGCAGCACCGCTATGTCATATGGCTTTGATGGGGCTAGCACATGATGTAACCGCTTGTAAGTAAATATGACTGGAAGACATAGTTTTGTGTCTTTGAGTAATAAGGATGAGCTTTGTGCAGATGAAAACATCTGTCTCAAGCTGTGGTGTCTTTGAAGTTGAATTCCTGAAAAAACAAACAGATGCTTAAGAATTAGTTCCATTGTCCCTAACAAGGTACCAGTGCCTGTTGTTCCTACATTATGAAGAAATAAGGCTGTTTATTTTTTCACTTCCACCACTGAGTCAAAGTGCATGCCATGTCTTCTCATGTAGCTTCACAATGACTGTCTTTTATGTTCTTATATTAGAGCACATGCTACCATCATCATCACAATGGGTAGGTGATATTTAGGGGAAAAAATGATGTCTTCTGTGAGCTGAACAACAACCAGTGGCTCCAAAAGTCTTATATGGCTCTCAGCTCCATTAACACAGAGTGTGCATCCTTCACACTACCAGTTTGGTGATGGTGTGAAAAGAAAGATGAGAAGGTAATAGATGGAAGTTTAAGAAACCAAATTTAAGAAACTACAGTATGTCTTGCACCGCACAACCTTAACAAACATGTTAATGAGGTCAGAATGAAGGTCTGTAATTTCATCAGACATTTTAATTAAAAAAATTATGAGCCAGTTTGATGAAATTCGGAGAAAACAAAGCTGATATGTGAGCTTGGCCCCTTCACAGACATGTTTGAGATTTTTTGGTCAGATTTTGCTATAAAAACACAGAACCATCTTAATTACTCTTAATCCAGAAGTGATTTCAATTCAGACATTGATTCACATCCAAACAAACTGAAGACCTGCCAGACCTCACATTAAGGTCATTCGGTTTTGTCAAAATTGACCAAATTATAGGTAAAGTATCTCTTTCATTAAAGGCTTGATCTTATTCTCTTTCATTCTTTCATTGAGGCAGGGAGTGGGATACCGGAATTTAAACCAGATGGAAAATCAGTTGTCTGGCCTCAGCAGTTTCCAGAAGGTGTGGTACCTAACCTACTGCTGCTGATCTGTCTGCAACTGCTTTCACTTTTTTTTCAGTTTGTAATTTAGCTCCAGTTCACTATCTCTGTCATCGCTGGCACCATCCCTGCATCGCCAGCACTCATGAATTTCATTAGGTGAGCTTCGGAGAAAGAATGCACTTATATTGGTTAAGGTTAGGATAGCAGTAAAGACTTCTAAACCTAAAATATGCCATCTACGCTATGTCACCTCCTAGACATTTCCTATAAACTCTCACCACAATTATACCACCTCATGAGAAAAGCACAGTGTGTGTGCCATTGTGCTAACCACACACTGCCAGCGTCTGATGACCTCCACCTGGACATCCTGTAGCGGGGTATCTGCCATGCATTTGGCAGCCAGATGTTGAGCTTTGGTAAATGTTGTTGTTATTCATAAAGACCTCCTGATTGGTACAACTGGAGTCTGTACAAAACAATTCTATTATCTCTTAATAAGTATACAGTTGTTCTTTGTGGTATAATTTTCTTGGTGTATAGAACTGTGTACAGTGGTTCCTGAAAGTTTGTGAACCCTTTAGAATTTTCTATATTTCTGCATAAATATGACCTAAAACTTTATCAGATTTTCACACAAGTCCTAAAAGTAGACAAAGAGAACCCAGTTAAACAAATGAGACAAAAAATATTATACTTGTTCATATATTTATTTATTGAGGAAAATGATCCAATATTACATATCTGTGAGTGGGAAAAGTATGTGAATCTTTGCTTTCAGTATCTGGTGTGACCCCCTTGTGCAGCAATAACTGCAACTAAACATTTCTGGTAACTGTTGATCAGTCCTGCACATCAGCTTAGAGGAATTTTAGCCCATTCCTCAGTACAGAACAGCTTCAATTCTGAGATGTTGGCGGGTTTCCTCACATGAACTGCTTACTTCGGGTCCTTCCAAAACATTTCTATTGGATTAAGGTCAGGACTTTGACTTGGCCATTCCAAAACATTAACTTTATTCTTTTTAACCATTTTTTGGTAGAACGACTTGTGTGCTTAGGGTCGTTACCTTGCTGCATGACCCACTTTCTCTTGAAATTCAGTTCACGGAAATATGTCCTGATATTTTCCTTTAGAATTCACTGGTATAATTCAGAATTCAGAATTGTTGTTCAGTGTTCTCCTGATGATGTACTCATGAACATTAACATTAGCCAATGTGAGAGAGGCCTTTAGATGCTTAGAAGTTACCCTGGGTTCTTTTGTGACCTTGCAGACTATTACATGTCTTGCTCTTGGAGCGATCTTTGCAGGTCGACCACTCCTGGGGAAGGTAACAGTGGTTTTGAACTTCTTCCATCTTTCTGACTGTGGATTGGTGGAGTCCAAACTCTTTAGAGATGGTTTTGTGACCTTTTCCAACCTGATGAGCATCAACAACTCTTTTTCCTCAGAAATCACCTTTGTTCATGCCATGATACACTTCCACAGATGTGTGTTGTGAAGATCTGACTTTTATAGATCCCTGTTCTTTAAATAAAACAGGGCGCTCACTCACACCTGATTGTCATCCCACTGATTGAAAACACCTGACACTAATTTCACCTTCAAATTAATTGCTAATCCTTGAGTTTCACATACTTTTGCCACTCACAGATATGTAACATTGGATAATTTTCCTCAATAAATAAATGACCAAGTATAATATTTTTGTCTCATTTGTTTACCTGGGTTCTGTTTGTCTACATTTAGGACTTGTGTGTGTGAAAATCTGATGATATTTTAGGTCATATTTATGAAGATATAGAGAACATTGTAAAAGATTCACAAACTTTCAAGCACCACTGTACAATGTACCCTGACTATACCCCCACTGAGCACTTTATCAGGAACACCTGTACACCTACTCATTCATGCAATTATCTAATCAGACAATCATGCTGTAGCAGTACAGTGCATAAAATCATGCAGATACGGGCCAGCAGCTTCGGGTAATGTTCACATCAACCATCAGAATAGGAAAAAAAGTGATCTCTGATTTTAACTGTGGCATGATTGTTGGTGCCAGACATGCTGGTTTGAGTATTTCTATAACTGCTGATCTCCTGGGATTTTCATGTACATCAGTCTCTAGAGTTTACTCAGAATGGTGCAATAAAGAAAAAAAACATCTGCAGATGGAAACGCTTTGTTGATGAGAAAGGTCAACAGAGAATGGCCAGACTCGCTCGAGCTGACAGCAAGGCTACAGTAACTCAGATAACCACTCTATACAATTGTGTTGAGCAGAAAAGCATTTCAGAATGCACAACATGTCAAACGCTGAGGCGGATGGGCTATGACAGCAGAAGACCACGTCGGGTTCCACTTCTGTCAGCCAAGAACAGAAAGCTGAGGCTGCAGTGGGCACAGGCTGACCAAAACTGGACAGTTGAAGACTGGAAAAATGTAGGTCTGATGAATCTCAATTTCTGCTGAGGCACACAGATGGTAGGGGCAGAATTTGGCATGCACAGCATGAATCCATGGACCGAACCTGCCTTGTTTCAAAAGGTCCAGGCTGGCGGAGGTGGTGTAATGGTGTGAGGCACGTTTTCTTGGCACACTTTGGTTCCATTAATACCAATCAATCATCACTTGAATAACACAGCCTATTTGAGTATTGTTACTGAATATGTGCTTCCCTTCATGGCCACAATTTACCCATCTTCTAATGGATATTTCCAGTAAGATAATGCACCATGTCCAAAGCAAAAGTTGTCTAAAACTGGTTTCATGAACATGACAATGAGTTCAGTGTTCTTCAGCGGCCTTCCCAGTCACTGGATCTGGATCCAATAGAACACCTTTGGGATGTGTTAGAACGGGAGATTTGCAGCATGAATTGTGTGATACAATCATGTCAACATGGATCAGAATCTCAAAGGAATGTTTCCAAAATCTTGTGAAATCTATTCCATGAAGAATTGAGGCTGTTTTGATAGCAAAGTGAGGCCCTACCCAGTATTACAATAGTGTTCTTAATAAAGTGTTTGGTGAGTGTATATCACACTAAATATAACTCAGCACAACCATTAGTTCAGCTGTACGAATCTCTCCATATGAAAATGGTGTGACTTACAAAAGCACAAATAATGCACAGTGTATTTTGAGTGACCACAAATTTAAGACTTCAACACTATAATTTCTTACATAACATGTTACCAGAGCATCATACATAGTAAATGTTCTTCTATAATAAATGAAACCACATACAGACGGTTGAGAAAAACAGCATAAAGTCTCTTAGTAGCCACCAAATCAGTTTTGATGATGGGGATGGAGAGCACAGTCCAAAATGTCCCATAGGAGTACAACTGGGTTGAGATCTGGTGACCATGAAGGCCATAGCATATCATTTACATCATTTTCATATTCATGGAGCCATTCATTGAATGCTCATGCCTTGTGGATGGGGTGGAATCATCCTAGAAGAGACCAAGCCCACCAGGATTCCTCACAGGAAAAGAGGTGATCTGTACAAATAACTTTGTTTTGTAGTGACCCTGCATGAAGTATTGTAGGTTTTGTGTAAGCATTAATGTGTAAGCCAAAACATGCAGCATCTAAGAGCCTGGATAAGTGTGAGACAGTTGGATTACAGTATGAAATCTGTAGCAGCTGCAGCTGGAAAAAGGAAGAGAGCCTAATGCCAGGCTCATTCATTCATAGCCTTGGGGAACAGCCGGGATTTGGCACCAATACTTACCCACAAGGATAGTTGCATGCCAGCTTGACCTTGTTCTGTTTTCTATCCTTCGAATCAGAATTATCTGAATATCCTGGAGGCAGTGTTATTTAGCCCACACAAGCAGATTTTGAATATTCAAATGGACTTGTATAAGAACATACGTTTGCAGTTTAAGGCACAATTTGACATGGGCCTGTTCCACCGTGATGGCTTTACATACTTTTATCCTCATGACGTTCCATTTTACTACAGTCCCAGATCTGACTGTGGCTGCAAAGGGACTCGGGGCCCAACTGAGCCATCACGAGGCCAGTGGTTTGCATGGTGGATACATGAGCACTACAAGTGTTTCCTGATGAACAAAAAGGCGTAGATGGTTGCACATCCCTGAAGGACCATTAAGGCCATGAATCAGTGTAGTCATCTCTAAGCCCATATATAAATCAGACAGGCCCAGACAAGGGAGCATGCTTTTTTTCTGAAAACATTTATTTACAATGACATTTTTATTCTGTACTGTGGACCGAACAGCGTGAAAGATTTGCTGTGTACTTGACCTCAGTCTGGGCTACATAAGCACTGTCCTTTATGTAACTTCCAAAACAGGACTTACATACTGCACCATGTGCATGTATTTCTACTTTTTAATGAGATGTAAAAAGTGTATTTCATCAGATCAGCTTTGTTTCCTCACACACGGAAGGTTTTTGGCCCGTTCCGTGTACATGATGTAAACCCAGAGACTGTTTAATGTACCTCACACTAGTTTGAAGCAAGCTCTTAAAACAGAAACAAGATATCCAAGGTACGATACTGACTCTGTCTGAAAAACCATTTTCTATTAGATATCCTAACTGTAAAAACATGCAAGACACAAAATCAGCCAAAAACAAATTTTAAACTTTCTGCATCATCTATCACTTCAGTGATCTGTTCTTGCTAAGCCAACCATATTTTCAATGATCACATTCTTCAGTCATTTCAGATCAGCAGTAATGAAATATGGAGAAGGGAATATTTCAGCTCCAGGCACCAAGACAAGACCCTAGTCTGTGATGAAGTTCCAGGGTCGGCTGTAAGCTGAGGGGATCTTTCTCAGGGTCTCGTGGAAGAACGTCTACTCAGACTGTCCCTCAATTTGTGATGAGTTCCAGCTCTGAGTGAGCAAAGGCTCCGTTAATCAGCAGCATCCCCCAGCCTCATTCCTTTTACTGAGAGCTGCCAGCTCCCTTCATCGCCCCATTTACCACCAAGGACAGTTTACTTATTTCCCTCGCAATGCATTGGGATAAGCTGTACAGGAACAGGGAACGGTCCTGGATCATTCGCCAAGGTTTTACAGGAAGCAGGTCTTCGGCTGTGTGTGTTGCCTATCTTCAACTTTCATCAGTGTTAATCACACTTATTTCCAGACGACTTATCTGATACAACTACTATGTCATAGTAGTATAACGTCATGTAGTGGATCTGAGAGTCTTATCATACTAGAAATTGAAAAGAACCAAGGGGACATAACGCACTTGTTTGGTTTGGTTCATCCATCACCTTGTCAGAGCCAAACTTTCTGGCCAAATATTACACACTGGGAGAACATTTATTCTCATGCATTGAGCCATCCACGTGCGTTTGCCAGGCTCTGGCAAACAGCCTAACAGGATGGTCGCACGCCATGTGAAGTCACTGGTCCATGACGGAAACAGTAATTTGTAAAAAGAGAATTTGAGGTGTATATTGACCTAAACTTAGGAAAGTGTTGCTCTCCAGGTTGCTCAGAGGATTATCAGGCACAGGGTGATTAATTTGTCCATCAGCCTGCTAATTACTTACAAGAAAAGTGATAGAGAATCCAGGCCTTGCGGGTATCCAACAGGGTGAAAGGTCAGGGATGTTCTACATGTCCTTTCACACTTCTGCTGCCCAAAACCATGCTACAAGACAAATTACACAACTTAACAACATTGCTTTGGGGAGTGCTGGACATGCATGTGACTGCATGTCTTTGTGTAAAGATGCCATGAACAGATCCCCGAGGCCACGTCTTTCCAGGCATGCTTTAGTCTATTATCACAGTTGTTTTCTAGAAAGACACAAAGGCTATGAGTACTGACTTTGTCTTCATTGCATGGCAAGTTGTGATGGACAGATTCAGTTGGAACTGATTTGACTCATGGCATTTGCCAAACACCAGGTTGTGTAATCCAGTTCAGTAAATATCAGTGCAATTAAAGGTAATCAAAGGATTATTTCAAATATACTAAAAAAATGGGATGTGATTTTCATTTGACATTTCAACCTCGGTTCCTGTGTGTTCCTCAGCAGGTCTGTTCGTGATGCACGAAAGATCAGTAATGTTGCATGATCTCAGACTTGGCTGTACCATGCCTTCTTTGTCCTACTGAGGCAATGTCACATCAAAGCATCAATCATTCAGACATGCCTGAGATTAGACAAACGGCATCACCAGCTGAGAGCAAACCATGGAATTTTCCTGGAATTGCATAAAATAGGAACTTGGAGGGACTAACAAATAAACCGGGTACCTCTGGAAAGGGTGCCAGCAGTGGATTTTGTGGTTTGTAGCTCATAGGTCTGCTCTTTGCCCACTGCACATTCCTAAGAGGAAACTGAGAGAGGGGCCATTATACAAATAGCCAGAACTCTGCCAAGGAGGAAGGACTAGACCGACTGTGCTGCCAAATGTTTCAAGATCTTCAAGATGCCTCGCTCTAATCCTGCACTGCTTTACACAACAATGGAGGCAAGTGAATCAGTGAACAAGTCCCTCTGAAACACAGTCATATATACAAACACAGCACATCAGTACATTATAAATATTCATACCTGTTGTACTGTTTATACAATATATGACTGCCTTTCTCGCTTTCTGAGTACATACAGTGTTTATAAATATTATATATCATTCATGCCCCTCTTTGTTACTTATCCGTTGTCTGCTAAAAGTGTTTAGTGTTAAAAGCCTGTTTTGAAGAATACACATTCAATTTTGTCATTTCACCCAGCCACAGATGGCTCCAAACTCCTCTTCTTTGGCCTTTAAAACATGTTTTCTCTAGGAATAACATTGCCATTAGTATACTAAGGGCTTGTGTGTGTTTATGCAACCCCATTTTCTTCATGAGCCTGTATTGCAGTTATTGATGGTGTAAGCAAAACAGTAATTTTCTTTAATCGCAGGTCTATCGTTAGAGGATCTTCATCGTATAATCTGATATGGACAGCACATTATCGCGCAATCTGTCATAGAATTTGGCCAAGATTTTATTAGGATAAGGTCATGCAGTGTGACAGGTATTAATCTTAAAAGAATGTTGACATCACACAGCTTAAAATAGGCTTTACAGGCTTTAAGAAATAAGGTTCTAAACGGCACAATTATCATTTAGAATAACATTTGCATTATAAATCATTAACATTGTGTTTACACAAATCACAACAAACGTCCAGATAACATGCCTTCCTCCCAGTTACCCCCCCACCACCTCTCTTTTACTGATCTGACATGCTGTATAACCTATGAAATTTTAACTATGATTTTAATCTTAAATCTAATTAATGTCTTCAAACAAGAAGCACAACATAATGATTTCAACTATTTGTCCCTTTGGGTGAATTGTATAGGTTCTATGTAGAGCAGTGGTCACCAACCCTCTTCCTTGAGATCTACCTTCCTACAGGTTTCATCTCCAACCAAAATCTAACACACCTGTTTTAGTTGATCAAGAGCTTCTTAAGGCAATGATTAGATGGTCAGGTGGGCACGATTATGGTTGGAGCTAAAGTCTTCAGGATGGTAGATCTCCAGGAACAGGGTTGGTGACCACTGATGTAGAGGGTTTCTCTTTCACAGATGATTCCAAGTAGTACTACTTTAGGGCGCTTAGAACCATATAAAATGTTATAAATGTTATAACCATACAAAATGAGTATAAAATGTTCCTTGAGGATTTTTTGAATGGTTGAAGGGTTCCTAAAAGGGGTTTATTTGGAACCCTCTTTAATAAGCTAACACTCTATTATAGGGTTCTACATAGAACCTCTATGGGTTTCCCTAGAGGGGAAGACGACGACTTTGTTTTTTCTAGGGCACTATTCAATAATGTCTCCAACCTCCACTAAATCCATCCATCCATCCATCTAATTTGTCATATGCATTGATTTTGTATTAGCTAGTAGTGTTTATCTAACAGTTTACCTCCATTAAGGCCTAATAGAAAAAAAAGGAAAGGGGGGGATCCATCATACCAGAAACACTACAGTGCAATTCTGTAGTAACCTAGTAGCTATTTAAGATGACTGAATGTGAGAAGGAATGATTTATGCTGATAGTACTTGGATATTGGATAACACAAATGTACAGGGAGAACTCATACATTACCTTATATAGTAACAGCCAGGAAAAGATCATGCGATAATGTAGGAATTCCTTCAAATGGGATACCTAATTGAAAGATATATTAGACTGCGAGCACTACTGTTTCTAATGCTTGCAGCATGACTGAACTGGAGCACAGGCCTGGTGATAACTGACAGAGGACAGGAGACACACACCTTATTTCCTGCCCAGGTGAACATTCCAGCAGTTACACACTCAGGCAGGAGGGGAAAACAAGAGCCAGGAAAGTGCCTACACAAGCAACAAGAAAGAAATATGAAGATAAAAGAGTCTGCATACGTGTGTGTGTGTGTGTGTGTGTGTGTGTGTGAGAGAGTGAGTGAGAGAGAGAGCCCAGTACTTCAGCAAACAAGTATAATGCTCCCTCATGTGCTGCTACTTTTACTCCCCACCACTATGCTACAGAAAAAAATACCACACACACATGCACACACACATCCATATTATTCAGCTACAAAGCACTTAATACTAGAATGTGGATGAATCACATGCTCGTCCCATCTTGTCATAATTTAACTTAATGTGTAACTGATACAAACAGTTCAGATCTGTACTGGTGAAAAAACATTCCAGGGAATTTGAGAGAACACATTAAACTATCAACCAGTAGATGCCCTTTTCCAAGCAAATCTAATTTGGGGAATGAGTAATAGGAAATCACTGTTTGCTCCAACTGATGAATGAGTCAGTGTTTTACTGTTAACAACGTGAATTGTTGGTATAGTTGTGGGGGTGAGGAGCGTTTTCAACATTAGGGAATGTACCATCGTTATGAGATGAGTTAAGGGTCTGTGAGCTGCAGATCAGTGTAAGTAGGAGCTTCAGTCGTTCACATATGGCTTTGGTGTATTACAGCTGCCCCCCTGAGTATACCTGAGGCATTACACATGCCCTACAGTGAACCAGGCCTTTGGGTTGTAGAAGCTGAAACTGTCCTGTGGCACAGTCTCCTAAATTGTTTCTTTTGTATTTTATTATTTCACATATTTTACATTTCGGGCACAGTGCAGGAATACACTGTGGGTGTAATAGCAGTCAATCACACTAGGGGTAATTTAGAATACTGAAAGAAACCCACATAGTCATTGGTAAAACATGTTAAACTCCAGAGAGATTGTAAAATACAATACCTGCTGTGCCAACAGGTTATGCTGTAATACATTAAATACTACATTATGTAAAGTAAGGGTGGCACAGTGGTTTCCCAATGCCCTTACTGCTTTCCTCCCACCTCTCAGAAACACGCCACTAGACAGACTGGTTACTCAAAATTGCCCCTCGGCATGAATGAGTGTGTACGGTGCCCTGTCCAGGTTTTATTCCCACATCACACCCAGTGTTCCTGGGATAGGCTCCAGATCCATCATGAACCTGACTAGGCATTAAGCATGAAGATGAATGAATGAATGATCCAAGGAAGAGGAAAAAGTAAAAGATAAAAAACATTTTCCCGCAACAAGCACATCCTGAAATGGGGTGTGGGGGGTGGGGGGGGGGGGTGTGGTCACAGTGGCTTAGTGGTCAGCATGTTTGCCTCGCACCTCCCTGTGTGTGCAGAGTTTGCGTGTTCTCCCTGTGCTTCGGGGGTTTCCTCCGGGTACTCCGGTTTCCTCTCCAGTTCAAAGACATGCACTGTAGGCTGATTGGCATTCCCAAATTGTCCATAGTGTGTGAATGGGTGTGTGATTGTGCCCTGCGATGGGTTGGCACCCCGTCCAGGGTGTCCCTCATCTTGTGCCCCAAATTCCCTGGATAAGCTCCAGGCTCCCCCGCGACAGAAAATGGATGGATGGATACTTTGTGTAAAATATATTTACACAAAACCATAAAAATATCATGAGGTGACTGTCCCAACTTTTGTTTATTTTGTGACATAAATAAGAAAGCAATGAATTAGCCATCAGAACAGTGCTGAAAACCCAAGACATTCATACTGCAGGTGAGAGCAGCCAGGCCTCTCCACACACACAAGAAAAACCCATAATAAATCAACCCCAAGCCATTGGCATCTATATTACATTATATACACATGGAATTTATAATGCATCATTTCACAACAGGAAGAAAACTCAAATGCCCTGCACCTAAAGGTAAGTGAAAACAGCAGGATGCAGCAAAACTCTTAACCGAGGTAAAGGTCACGCGTGTGTCTCGTTTTGTCCCTGTTGAATGACTGGCAGTCACAAAATGACACGACGTCATGAATGACAGAATCGTGGGATGCTTTTTAGCCACTGTGCTTTTATGAGATGGTGACTGAGGTCATCACTATGAGCCTCGGCCAACATGCGCAGCCAGACGCATATGCAGTGATTTCATTAGCAGTCCAGCCACACCCTGGAGTTTCTACGGCTGTGTTGTTTGTCCAAGGTCAAAGGGTACGATATCTAAAACGAGACCATATGAAAAGCTTCACTGTGGCATTAAAGGGTGGAGGGTGACTAAAAGTTCGAAACGTTCTGCCGTTTAACATCAGGATCCGTGGTTAAAATGCTTCCTGTATGACACAATTCTCTATGAATTATTCAAGCGGACATTAGCGCCAAAGTTAACAGCAGCTGTGTTTTGACTTGAAGCATAGTTACATAGGATGCTAGAATGGACAGTCCATGTTAAGACACATTTCGACAGCAGTGTGTAGGCTTTGTAAATGAGCACCCACATTAACATGAAACTCAAGATGCAGTGGATAAAGCACTCATAAGAAGTTCCACTCATGTGAGAAGCTGCACCCAAGTACTGACTGGAACCTTCCAGAATAATCGCTTAGAGGCCATTTTCCTGGACTGTGCAACAGTACCAGCACTTTTCTTCAATAAACATTAATCTCTTTGATACAAACTGATACAATTATCTCAATACTTGAATTAAATTATGAATATTACATTAAACATAGAATTTTTCCAGTTTGGATTACTGGAAACAACTGTGAGGGTTAGATGAAATTTGACAGACACATGAATGCATCCATCTGGCTTTTAGCCTCTTTTGTTTCATATAACACACATTTCATCAACACAAATAATATTTCAGGGCATTTTGGTCAGTGGGAATAAGTTATTAAATAAATTAAGGTCATATATATACCAAAATCAAGCAATAACAAAACCAAACCAAAAACTGAAACATCTTTTATCCTGGTCTAATGATGACGTTTATGTCACGGCAAATACGCCTAACAAAAACCTTACAAATCTCTTACACTGCTTACAAATCTCTGACACTGGTTTGTAAATTAGGCTCACTAGTAAAATGCATAGACGTTGCCCAGAGATTTGTAATTAACCATTAGCCCAGTGCTCCTCCTCCTCCTCCTCATTTTCTTCATATTTTGCAATGCAGATTCTTTGATTCTCTCTCTCACACACACACACACACACACACACACACACACACACACACACACACACACAGTGTTACATTAGGCTACGGGATGTGTGTGAAATAACAAAAACATAAAAAACTGAACAAAAAAGTGCCAACTGAGAATCAAGAAGCATCTCAACTTTAAAATTCACAACAAATGAAGACATTTACAACTTGTATATAGACAACTTGCAAAAACGAACACACAACCTTCCCTGATCGGTTAAGGCCAAAGTGCAGTGAGTGTGTAGTAAATCCACACATCTTATAGGCTGCTACACTCCATATGAATGTTCCCAGCTTTGTTAATGCCAAATGTGATAGTAGCTTTACACATTTTAATGACTGAACAAACTCACACAAAATGAAACAAACGTACCATCTAGAATAAAACGTAACACAGTTATTCCTTCAATCATGTTTTCCTTTTTTAACAGTACAAAAAAAACAAAAAAAAAAAAAAAAAAAAAAAGATTTACATATTTACATAGCTCCAGCATCGAGTGGAATAGGCCAAAGGCAACTCAGGATCATGTGAAGGTCCTGCCTGAAAGAGAAAAATCTGGACATCCCTGTGGGCTTCAGCCAAGAGGTCTGTTATTGAAGGATAAAAGGTGCATTGGCTCATATACAGCAGCTCACTCGTTGGAGAGAAGACACAGGAAAAGGAATTCCTTCAGATTATCCAAAAGTCAGAGCCAGTGTGTGGTCAGAGCATGCCGAAGCCCTCGCTGCCCTCGCTGATGGCCAGCTTCAGCAGTTTGTGCAGCTCCTCGTAGGAGTCGTAGGTAGGGAGGCACAGCTGGTTAAAACTAGCGAAGTACCAAGAAACGAGATCCCAATTATTACTAATGATCACAATGAAGGAAATTGGTTCATACAGTATATTACTCAGTGTTGCTAATAACCTCAATTCTGTGATGTGTGCTAATCTTTTTAAATTACACCACCGGCTGCACTAAGCACATGAACCGAGGACATGGTCTGGCTGTTGGTAAGAACTATTACTAGGCCTATAATTTCCTTGAATGGATGTCAGGCATTAATTCCAGAATCAACATGTGGAAAGAGTGACAACTGAGCAAAAGAGGAAAGAAAAAGAAAAAAAGAAGGGGAAAAAAAAAGGTCACCTCACATTGCAATACTCGATAAAGCTAACATGAAGACGCTAACCAAACTCGAATAATGCGTGTGCGCGCGCATGAGTATGTGTCAATACTTGAGTCATAGACTTTTAATTCACCATTCTCATTACTTGTAACTTGACTTGGACTGGTTCATCTGGGACTGGGTTGTGCGCGTGTGTGTGTGTGTGTTTACTCACCAGGTGTGTGCAGTTGGCAGCGTGCTGTGTGTTGGTGCTGCTATGATCTGGAAGGAGGGACAGAGTGTGTTGAAGCCACCGGGAGGGAGCTGAGAGGAGCCGGTGGTGAACTGGAGGAGACGTGCAAGTTCTTCCTGAGTGAAGGAGGACACCACGGCCCAGAACCATTTCATCACCTGCAGACACGCGCACACACACAGCTTATTATGAACCGCTTTACCAGTAATTACATGAAAGGGAATTGTCTATGCATTTAAAATGGAATTAAAACAAATTATGTGGTCAGTAACAAAATGGCTGTTGAAATGTTACAAACTGTAAATATATTTTCAATACGTTCATCAATATATCTTTTTTTTTTTAACTTTATCAAATTTGAACATGTACTGTGAAAGTCGTTGGACCCTTTCTTACCTATTTTGGAGTGTCAAGTTTTATTTATTCTCAACTTTAGTGTCAACTTTCATTCATTCGTGATGAATACGGTGAAAGGAAATGTAGAGAAACCACAAATGTGTGAAGAAATAAAAGGACTCAACCAAGCATGGCCAGCATTGATCCAATGCTAAATAATAAATACATAATGGCATAATAATATAAATATAACATGACGCTTTTTGTACACTTTGGCCGAGATATCCAGAATACAATGTACATCTGTTCTCTAGCTCTATCCTCTGGCACTCGTTTCACCATTCTGCATATAAGCTTAGCAGCTTGCAAATCAAAAAATGTTTCCCACAACCCAAAATCCACAGCAGGTTTGATGTACTGAATCAAGGCAGTCAGACCACACCAGGGTTTGTTTGGAAGCACTGAGAGACCACCACTCGCAAGTTGTTTTGTTCTGCCCTCCAATGTGACCGCACCACAGGGGAAAACGCACTAGGGTTCGAATCAAACGAACTCGATGTTGCATATGTGAAAGCACAAACACATGTTTAGCAACGCACCTTCTCTCTGAAGTGCCATGAGCCTCCAACGATAACAGCATGGGCTTTGAAATCCTGCACGTTGATATCCCCAGTACCACACATCAGCAACTGTGAAAACAAAACACACAACAAACCATTGACGTAAATAAAAGTAATTATTGGAGGTTTGATGGCAGGTGTTTAATACGTCACTGCATTTTAGTCACTTGAATTGAATGGGTTTAACCTCAGTAACTCAAAAACAATGTATACTTGGACCTGTGCTCTGCTGTTGGAAAGTTCAGAAACAGAAAGCTCTATGGCTCTAATAAATAAACAAAATACAACTGCACACATTTAAACAATGTTAATGAAACAAATCTGTACTCAGGTGGACTGGAATATACATTACAGTTATAGGGTTCTTTGCCTGCAAAAAGAGTAAGAACCCAAATATAGCTTTAATGTATGTATACAAAAAATAATACATTTACATTTACAGCGTTTAGCAGACGCCCTTATCCAGAGAGACTTACATTTATCTCATTTATACAACTGAGCAGTTGAGGGTTAAGGGCCTTGCTCAAGGGCCCAGCAGGCCAAAATCTTAACCACTGAGCAGAAATTACAGCTGAACAGAAAAATAGCTTACCTCTAACTCATTTTCATCAAATATGGCCAAAAGGTTCTCAGGCACAAGTTCATTCAAACCTAAGAATGAAAAAACACCTCTGTTATATCTGAACACATTCATGTACTGAAGTTTCAGTTTGAGGAGCTCGTACCTTTGAGGAAGTGCTCTACTTCATCCCTCACCTGACTGGCCAGTCTATACTGAGCCAGCAGATTCAGGTAATGCATCTTATTCTCATTAGTGACAGCAATTTGAGCACCACCTGCTATCAGCTCCACCACCTGGAAAGACAGAAAACATCGTACATGTCAGAAAATACACAGGGCAATAACCACACATCTCCAAAATACACACGGCTACAGTATATCTACACAACCCAGCAATAACCCTTTAAAAAGTACTTTACAACAAACAAATTCTGTTTCCCACCCATTCAACTTCGACTGCTGCTTCACACTTCCATTAGGATCACGATAATCAAATAAGGTTTAAGCAAAAACATTTGTCTGGTGTTTTTTTTTTTAGCTAGATGAGGTTATAAAGCAGTCATTTGGTTGAGTGCGTATCACCTTTTCCAGTTGTCCTGATTTGCTGTACTTTTCCTCAGCAAATACAAGGTCCATTTCACTCACGTCATTTTTTAAGATAAAGCAGACTTTTGTTTTGTAGAACTCCGGATCGTCTGTCTCAAAGTACTGCCATAGCAAACAGTAATTAAAAACAGTCAGATGCATAAAATAAAACAAACATGCTTTACTTCTCTCAGAAACAATATACATGAGTTGATCCAGGACTATGCACTTTAATATGAATCATGTAAACACCATGACAGAAACTGTGGCTGTGTGCAAACAAATAAAATGAATGGAGGAGTGAAATAGAGAAAGAGCCTCTGGCGAAAAGAGCCCTTGTGAAAGTGAACAAGCATTGACATTACCAACTGGACAATGTACAGGCTTATAACTTTATAGGAGTTATTAAATATGATATGGACTAATATGATATATATTGTATATATAAAAGAATGAAGTACACAGTATGAAGTACAGAGAGGGTCAGAAAGAGCTGCATTGCGTCTTTGTACATTTAGAGAAAGCATATGACAGGGTGCCAAGAGAGGAGGTCTGGAGTGGCAGAGAAGTATGTTAGAGTGGTGCAGGATATGTATGAGAGCAGTAGGACAATGGTAAGGTGTGCGGTAGGTGTGACAGAGGAGTTCACGGTGAAGGTGGGACTGCATCAAGGATCGGCTCTGAGCCCCTTCTTGTTTGCGGTGGTGATGGACAGGCTGACAGATGAGGTCAGACAGGAATCTCCATGGACTATGATGTTTGCGGATGACATTGTGATCTGTAGTGAGAGCAGGGAGCAGGTGGAGGAAAGTCTAGAGAGGTGGAGGTTTGCTCTGGAGAGAAGAGGAATGAAGGTTAGTCGCAGCAAGACACAATACATGTGTGTGAATGAGAGGGATCCAAGTGGAACAGTGAGGTTACAGGGAGAAGAGATAAAGAAGGTGCAGGATTTTAAGTACTTAGGGTCAACAGTCCAGAGCAACGGGGAGTGTGGAAAAGAGGTGAAGAAGCATGTGCAGGCAGGTTGGAATGGGTGGAGAAAAGTGTCAGGTCTGTTGTGTGATAAAAGAGTACCAGCAAGAATGAAAGGAAAGGTGTACAGGACAGTAGTGAGACCAGCGATGTTGTATGGTTTGGAGACAGTTGCACTGAGGAAAAGACAGGAGGAAGAGTTAGAAGTAGCAGAGCTGAAGATGTTGAGGTTCTCTTTGGGAGTGACGAGGATGGATAGGATCAGGAATGAGTACATCAGGGGGACAGCACATGTGAGATGTTTTGGAGACAAAGTTAGAGAGGCCAGGTTGAGATGGTTTGGACATGTTCAGAGGAGTGAATATATCTGTAAAAGGATGCTGAGGTTAGAGCTGCCAGGCAGGAGGCCAAGAGGAAGACCAAAGAGGAGGTTTATGGATGTAGTGAAGGAGGACATGAAGGTAGTCGGTCTGAGAGAAGAGGATGCAGGAGATAGGGCTAGATGGAGGCAGATCATTCGCTGTGGCGACCCCTGAAGGGGACAGCCGAAAGGAAAAGATTGTATATATAAAAGCTGTTATAGGAAAATAAGCAGTAACTAAGTGAATAAGAGTGTGTTGTGATGCATCACCACTCTGTAACAGCAAGTTCTTAAAGTGTTTTATTCCTCTTATACCACAGCAATTTGCCAACACTTAATGTTGTGGAAATTCTGCATGACAAATTAGTTCATAATATTGCTTATGTTATAACAGCTATAAACAGTCATTCCTTCATTTTGTATTTGCAGTTTTTTTGTTTGTTTTTTTTACTAAGAAACCACAAAAAGCAGACCCTCCTTCGTCCTTTTCCCATGGTGGAAAACTTAATGGAACACTTCTAACTGTTACAAAGCACTGACACTGGAGACTCCTTCCAAAAACGTTAAATAAAGTTTCCTTACAGAAAACTTTACAGTATCAACAATTATATGTTTATTTATTTTTTATTAATCCTAGTTTTTGAGTAGCATCTGCCATACCATCCTTGAGAATTAGCTGTTACTAAAGAAATTATAGGGTTCGATCAAGTTTGATCAATCTTATTTGACGACTATGTAGTATTATTTAAAATTTATAAGTATGTTGCAAAATAAGAGCTGGGTATCACCTTGTAGTTCATGCGCAGGCCAATGATCTGGGCCAGGAATGAGCGAGTGAACCTGGCTCGCACCAGCTGCTTGTAGGCTCCTCCTAAAGCTGACTCGTATAGACACTTTCCCACCACGCGCCCTGCAAACTCGTACATCTTCAACCTCAGGTGAGCAGGGCGCTCTGCGTTAGGGTGGACCTGCCAAACACAAGCACACGGATTTTTAAAAAGATTTTTTTTTTTTTTTTAAATCTTAACTCGCGTTACACACTGACCCATCCTACTGTCGCTGGCCAACAACTTGCTGACTTTTTATCAATGGCGTAAAAATATTGTGTGCTACATTAAAAACTTTGTTAGAAGAGGACAGTCATATACTTTTTTTTTTTGTTTCCCTTATGTATCATTCACATGGGATAGGCTTTACGGGCATGTGTCTGTTAAGTAATGTTGCCGGACATCCGTCATATTCATGAACATTTCACATGATATAAGCAATCTCTCTGTTTAAATCACTGAGATTGCTGGGAGTTTCTTCATGATGTACACATTGATGTCATATTAAAAATTCCATGCCTACTACATACACCTTATTTTAATACAAACTGAGTGTTTTGTCCTTGTTGCATCACTGCTCATTTTAAACATTGACTATATTTTATTGTTATTGTTCTGCACTTAAAACTTTGCCAATACTAAG
Source organism: Cranoglanis bouderius (assembly GCA_023630585.1). Taxonomy (NCBI): domain Eukaryota; kingdom Metazoa; phylum Chordata; class Actinopteri; order Siluriformes; family Cranoglanididae; genus Cranoglanis; species Cranoglanis bouderius. The sequence continues at coordinate 10,894,022 of CM042543.1, forward strand.
ATTCGTTTTGGTTTTGACCAAAGGTGGCGCTACCTGGAGTGAATCTTTACCTACATGTCAGTTCAAACAGGATATAGCCTATATTACCCGGGGTTATTTCTGCAGAACATTTCACCAAATGTAAAATACAGCATAATATTTACACGTATATATGAAAAACATTGTTTTTTAAATACTGCCATGATGGATTCATTATTACATTACGAAAGCCACCATTTTTTATCCTAGTTAATGAGGTTTCTGGGAAACCAAAACATGGGAATGAGCAGCACACTAGAACTTCCACTTGCCCAGTGGGCTAGCTAATTTATCTTATGTACACCCCTGTATTACATCAACCCGACATTACAGTGCTATGAAAAAGTATTTGCTCTATCCTGCTTTCTTCTGTTTTGGTGTGTATAGTTTTAAATCTAAACAGTTTTAGATCTTCAAACAAAATACAACACAAAACAAAGGCAACAAAGTTATCCAACACCTATCACCCATGTGAAAAACTAATTGCCCCCATAATTTTAAAATCTGGTTGTGCCACCTTTAGCAACAATAACTGCAACAAAACGCTTCCGTTAACTGGAGGTCAGTTTTTCCACTTACTTCTAGGACTAGGACTTACTCCTATGCTTTGGATCATTGTCTTGCTGCATAATTCAGTTGCAACCGAGTTTCGACTTACAGAATGAAGACCGGACATTCTCCTTTTTTCTGGTAGAGAGCAGAATTCATGTTTCCCTCAATTACTGCAATTTGCCCAGGCCCATCACACTTCCACCACCATGCTTGACTGTAGGTATTTTGATCTTTTTGTGGAATTCTGTGTTTGGTTTACGCAAGATGTAACAGGACTCCTGTCTTCCAAACAGTTCCACTTTCGACTGATCAGTCCACAGAACATTCTCCCAAAAGGCTTAAGGATCATCAAGGTGTGTTGAGCCTTAATGTTCTTCTGGCTTAGCAGTGGTTTTCATCTTGCCACTCTTCCATGGATGGCATTTCCCAGTGTATTTCTGATAGTGGAGTCATGAACAGTGACCTTTATTGATGCAAGACAGGCCTGTAGTTCCTTTGATGTTGTCCTTGGCTTTTTTGTGACTCCCTGGATGAGTAGTTGCTGTGCTCTTGGAGGAATTTTGGAAAGTCGGCCACTTCTGGGAGGGTTCACTACTGAACAGTTTTTCCATCTGGAGATAATGGCTCTCACTGTGGTTCTTTGGAGTTCCAGAGCCTTTGAAATGGCTTTGTAACCCTTCCAAGGTTTGTAACAACCCTTGATGTGACCTCCTTCCTCATAATTTCTGGAATTTCTTTCAACCTTGGAAATCCAGTGTTACTGGGTAAGACGTTTTAACCAACTTCATGTTGTTGAAAAAGTTCTATTTAAGTGTTGATTTGATTGAACAGGGTTTGCAGTATTCAGGTCTGGTTGCGTCTAGTCCTGCTGAACCCCATTATCAATGCCGTTTCATAGATTTGGGGAATTAGTAACTACGGGGGCAAATACATTTTCACACAGGCCCAGTTGTATTGGATAACTTTTTTGCTTCATTAAATAACATTATCATTCAAAAACTGTATTTTGTGTTTGCCTTTGTTTTATCTTAGAATTTGTTTTAATTTCTGAAACAATTTAGCATGAGATATAAAACAAAAGAAATCAGATTTTTCATAGCACTGTATATCCTACAAAATGAAGGCAAACAGGAAAACATGAGGGTAATACAGCTGAGGTCATAAGTTTACATACACCTTGCAGAATCTGCTAAATGTTAATAATTTAAAAATAAATTCAAAAAAAGAGGGATCATAAAAATGGGATTTTGTTTTTTTTTTTATTTAGTACTGTCCTGAATAAGCTATTTCACCTATAACAGATGTTTACATATAGTCCACAAGACACAATAATGACTGAATTTACACAAATGAACCAGTTCAAAAGTTTACATATGCTTGATTCTTATTGTGTGTTGTTACGTGGATGATCAATGACTGTTTTTATTTTTTGTGATAGTTGTTCATGACTCCCTTGTTTGTCCTGAGCAGTTAAACTGCCCTCTGTTCTTCAGAAAAATCCACCAGATCCTGCAAATTCTTTGCTTTTCCAGCATCTGCATATTTGTCCCCTTTCCAACAGTGGCTATATGATTTTGAGATCCATCTTTTCACACAGAGGACAATTGAGGTACTCATACTATTAACAGTAATAATATTAACTAATACTGAACTATTACAAAAGGTGCAAACATTCACTGATGCTTAAGAAGGCAACACACCCCTGGCTCTTAATGTATCATGTTGCCTTGTTGAGAATCAATGAATGTTTGCAGCTTTTGTAATAGTTGTGTATGAGTCCCTCAGTTGTCCTCAATGTGAAAAGATGGATCTCAAATATCATACAGCCACTGTTGGAAAGGGGTCAGATAAGTAGATGCTGGAAAAGCAAAGAATGTGCAGGATTTTTCTGAAGAACAGCGGGCAGTTTAACTGCTCGGGACAAACAAGGGACTCATGAACAACTATCACAAGACATAAAAACAGTCATTGATCATCCAGGTAACGACACACGGTATTAAGAATCAAGCGTTTGTAAACTTTTGAACTGGTTAATTTGTGTAAATTCAGTCATTATTGTGTCTTACATATAGTTACATGCATATTGTGTCTTACATATATTGTTTACATATAGTCTGTGGACTATATGTAAACGTCCATTATAGGTGAAATGGCTTATTCAGGACAGTACTAACAAAATATTATTTTTATGATCCCTCTTTTTAAATTTATTTTTTTTATTATTAACATTTTTGCAGATTCTATTTTGCAGGCCTGTGTAAACTTCTGACCTCAACTGTAAGAGCTGATGCTTACCAGACCCTGGTTAGTGTCACTGAAACGTGTGAAGAGCTGGTTATTGGTGTCAAACAGATTCTTACAGATGAGTTCAAACCACTCGCGCCTTGGCCCTCCCCAGTCCAGAGCTTAAAAAATAAAATAAACAGTACACACCAAGTAACTCATATAGTCGCTATATACACACACACACAAACTATTTAAGTATTATAACATTTAAGAAACATCATGATGTTTAATGTAAGAGCAGACCTTCTTCATCCTGGAACACCACCTCAAAGTTCTTACTCCAGTCCGATACAGAGAAGTTTCTGGTGGCCTTTACAGACTGCAGAAAAAAAAAAAAAGACATGAATCATGAGGCTATAAATGTTTATAGGAATACTGCAAGCACTGAAGAGCTCCAGCAGGTCAGGCTACTCACAGAGTCGAGAATGGAGTGGCGGCTGATCTTCAGGCAGGTTTTAACTCGAGGTCTCTTGGAGTGAATCTGCCTGAGCTCTCGCTGGAAAAAGCTCACCTTGTCCTGAAATGTTTCCGAGCCTCCTAACATCCAGAGAAAATAAACAGTCAAACAATTAATCAGCACACTCAGATTCAGCTGTGTGTATTTTTCAAACTCACCAATGTTCTTGTGCAGGAAGCGAATAAATGTGGCTGCCATAATGTTCCTGTCCTTGCAGCTCAGTTCTACAGGAGGCTGGATCCCATCATCCACCACCAACGTCAGGTACTTATGGACTGGGTCAGGCCCATGGTAGGTGAACTAACAGGAAAGTGTATAACTGATAAGCCTCCTTTTTTTAAAAATCTTTTTTTTTTTTTTTTTTTAAAGTGTATTTCCTGCTTGAACAACTCAGACATTACCTTCGTTCCTGGGCACACACGAAAAGTGAAAAGGCGCCATGGAATAATCTTCAGATAAAACTCCTTCACAGAGAGTTGCTGCGATAGAACACAAATACATGTGAGAATAAAAGAAAAGAAAATTACCGACATTGCTAACCTGAATATTAATCACTGACCTTTGGTGATATGTAGCAGTAGACCTTTTTTGGTTTCTTGACCTTCTCAGCCTGGCCCTCCACTGGAGAGTCGTGCTCTTCCTCATCATCACCCATGGATGGCCGTCGTGGTGGGGTGAGCAGAGAGGATGCTGGGAACTGCCAGGTAGAGCTGCTATAGTTCCCTGTACCATAGAGGTACGCCTCAAAATAGATACTAATTCCTGGAGTGGACACGTTCTTTTCCACACAGTTCTTCTCGTTCTCTGGGGTGAAGATAAACAAGAGGAGGTGGGAAACAGAGGTGAGGTGGTGTGAGAGGATGCACAAGAAACACACACACACACACACACACACACACACACACACACTCTAGTGTTGGTTTGATAATAGACATGATAAGAGTGATTAAAAAAAGCACAGTCTATCAGGCCTTTTTTTTTTTAATTTTCAAGCACCAATCATTTATATTAAAAAAAAATATATATATATATATATATATATATATATATATATATATATATATATATATATATATATATATATTTTTTTTTTTTTTTTTTGAACAAGGAAGCTGTATGCAAGTTAAATCGCATTCATAAGTTCATGCTGTGTCAAGAAGACAATCAAAGGATTACACATATCTGTTCCATAACTTGTAAATGAAAGTCTGCTCCTAGCTGCATTCTTCATTTCATCATTCTTTAAGAATTGCTTACTTAACCAAAATTTGTCTAAAGTGTAAAAGTTCAAGACAACATGTTTTTGAGACACAAAGTAACACAAATTGCAATTTAAAGATTTAAAAATTGTCATGACAGAAAAACCGGAATAGATGGAATGTAGGATCATTTTTATACAGTGCCCTCCACTAATATTGGCACCCTTGGTAAATATGAGCAAAGAAGGCTATGAAAAATTGTATTTATTGTTTAACCTTTTGATCTTTTGTTAAGAACATTCGCAAAAATACTCTCATGGATATCAAACAATTGCAAACACAAAACAGGTTTATCAAAAAAAAAAATCTTTGTTAAATATAGGTGCGCAACAATTATTGGCAACTATGAATTCATATGAGAAAAATACATTTGAATTATATTCCCATTGATATTTAATTTTTTTTTTAGTACACCTGGGTGACTAGGAACAGGAAATTGTTCAACCATGGCTTCCGGTTTCACAGGGGTATAAATATGAGGTAACACATAGACCAAATTCCCTTAGTCATTCATAACAATGGGTAAGAACAAGGAATATGGGTAAAACCAAAACTACAATTCGAAGTCACCTACATCACCACAAGTTGATTGGAAGGGTTTCAAGAAAAAAAAGCCTCTACTCTCATCCAAAAACAAACTCAAGCATCTTCAGTTTGCCAGACACTACTGGAACTTCAAATGGGATCGGGTTCTATGGTCAGATGAAACCAAAATAGAGCTTTCTGGCAATAAAGACCAGAGGAAGTTTTGGCACACACAGAGAGGTAGCCATATGGTAGCCAAAAGTACCTCATGCCCACGGTTAAATATGGTGGTGGCTCTTTAATGTTTTGAGGCTGTTTTTCTGCCAGAGGACCTGGACATTCTAATAGGATACATGGCATCATGGACTCTATCAAATATCAACAGATATTAAATGAAAACCTGACTGCCTCTGCCAGACAGCTTAAAATGGGCCATGGTTGGATCTTCCAGCAGGAAAATGATCCAAAACATACATCAAAATCAACACAAAAATGGTTTACTGACCACAAAATCAAGGTCCTGCCATGGCCATCCCAGTCCCCTGACTTTAAACCCATAGAAAACCTGTGGGGTGAACAGAAAAGGAGAGTCCACCAGCATGGACCTCGAAATTTGAAGGATCTGGAGAGATTCTGTATGAAGGAATGGTCTCGGATCCCTTGCCATGTATTCTCCAACCTCATCAGGCATTATAGGAGAAGACTCAGAGCTGTTATCTTGGCAAAGGGAGGTAGCACAAAGTATTGACTAAAAGGGTGCCAATAATTGTTGCACACCTATGTTTAACAAACTTTTTTTTTTTATATATATATATAAACCTGTCTTGTGTTTGCAATTGTTTGGTATCCATGAGAGCAGAGTATTTATGATTTTTTTTAACAAAAGACCAAAAGGTTAAACAATAAAGACAATTTTTCACAGCCTTCTTTGCTCATATTCACCAAGGGTGCCAATATTAGTGAAGGGCACTGTATAGTCCTATTGTGAACTGCTGAACATAGCAAAGCTACCGGATTTCCAGAGATAGTTGCAGGGTTGGTTCTTATGCATATAGATTTTTTATATTTGGAAATGAAATTAATATTCAAGTTTCAAATATACTATTCAAGTTTTTGAATTCCAGGTTTTGCAAAGTGGCTTTTTTTAGCCCATCAATTAGGACACAAATAATCTTAAGATATAATGCGTGGTCCTCCCATGCATGTCAGTTCTTCCGTCATCTACAGGCTTATTAAAATGATAATACCCACCATGATTTAATTCATTTAATTATCTTTGAGTTTCTGACTAATCTCAGAAGCTAGTGCAGACTGTAGTCATCTCACCATCAGGGAAAATATAGTAAATATAGAAAACACCTATGACCCTGACATCATAAGCTGTTCTGCTACAATTAAGTTGATTTATTAAGTCTTATTAAAATTACATCATTGCCCAATCCTATTGCTCACATGTGCACTTTCAACTTCACACTCACTTGCACACGACTGTGGACAGTCGCACATACGCACACCATTTTTCAGCAAGATTACCTGCACTAGTGTAGGTCCAGATCAAAGCTAGTAAAACTTTGACTGTTGGTTTGGTTTGTTTGCTAAAGTCTGTACCAATTATTTTACACTGAATTTACATTTGGTTCAGTTGGTTTCACATCAGACATTTTTTTTCCTGTGCTAAATTGCTCGCACACGTAGGTCCTTTTTGAAAGGTCAGGAATTTGAAGGTGTGTGCTTTGATGGATACCTCCCTCTCATTAAGTATGGCTTTCCTCTGTAGGTCACACAAGTGCATTTTTATTAGAGATAAAATGCCAATAGCCATCATTTAAGGTCCATAATAATTCCTGCCATTACTACAAATAATTACAGAGCTTTTTTTTTTTATGTTGTTTGTTGAGATGATCATTTTGTCCTTATAATGTATTTAGACCATTTAAAGGAAAACAAATACATACGCATTGTGTGCTAGAAATAACTGTTGTATGTAACGTGAGAGTACGTACTGCATTCGATTCAGTGCCTACTGCTCAGCCGTCGATACAGCACGTACTGATCAGTAAGTGTGTAGTATGAATACAATCCGGACATATTACATCCGCCATGTTGGCACTGTCATGTGACCTACGACATCATGATAACCGCAAAAACAAAGAGCCTGCCAGATTAGAGCACCTGCACTGCAACTGTTTTTTTCGAACCATCCAGTTCTTAGCAGTAACAAACAGAACCATGGTTCACTTGGACAAAGACAAGACCCCAGATTTTTGGGGTTCTGTGAAGGTGGAGTGTACAAATATGTCAAAACAAACTGAATTAAAGAAAACGTTTGACTTGACCAAACAAGGATGGTGTGAAAGCAGTTAAATATTACTGTTACTTGCCAGAAGTAAATGGAAGATATGAAGAGACTCACCACTAAGCACAATGATGTCAAACTCTCCATTATTGAGAGGCTGGTCCCTGTAAGTAATGCGCGCCCTGAAGCAGCCCTTTTTCTTCAGAGTGAGCCGCAGCAGAACCTGACACTGTGGCTTATTACAACAAACAGTCATGCTGTAGTAATCTTCAGAACTGTCCTCCTCCATAGTCCCCAACTAATGGAGACAAATGTGATACTTAGTTAAATGTCTCTTACAATATTAAACTCATAGTATAAAAGTGCCTATAATGCTCCAGTATGCAAATACTGGTCATGTAACACCAGTCCACCAGAGGAAGGGGGTGGGTGGGTGTAGGATCGGGCTGGTTTTAATCAATAGATTTAGAATAGAATCAGTATTTCTTGATGAGTGTAAAAATGTGTGCATGTTTCTGGGCAACTGTCACATCATCACATCGGGCATTTTATGATTTACAACAGAAAGCATGTTCCAATCATGTTTTAATCACTAGATGTTATTATTTCATCCTGTAAGAGCTCTTACTGAGTGTATATGCACACTGTAGTTGGCCTCATCCACGAGAGAGACTGAGTTACTGGTAGGGTTGCCATACTCATCTCGAGGCTCGATCTGCAGTGTGTGCTGTTGACCGTACGTCAGCACCAGAGTTGAAAAATGGTATGCAATCTTTGTTTTGGATGGCACCACCGTCCCTGTGACAAACACACGACGTGAAATTTAATTCAGGAAAAAACAATCAGTGACAGACAGAAAGAAACAAGTGCAAATCTGCTATCATATACAAACAATACAAGCACATCAATCTGAATGACAGACAGCAACAATGTTTTTAAACAATACTGATGACATGTTCCAAATAGAGCTGAATTTACAACTGGCTTTAGCACTCTAGTACATCGTGTCCATAAACACAGCTGACTAACAAGATGAAAGTCCTGGAAACCCCATAGGAAGCACACAAACACTCGACTAAAATGAGCAAAATGAACGTTAGCTCTATTACATAAGGAAACTTGTGTAATATCAAAACAAAACTAGATAACAGATGACGAGAACAGCATGATGTGCTCTCATCACCTCCGAGCTCATGTTACCTGGTTGAAATATTTTATAATAGGGGCTGTATGCCACATTGAGTCCCCCCAGTTTAACAGCCACCTCATAGCGGCCCGCCTTGCGCACAGTGAAGGTCACTTTCACCACGTTGGACTCGGGCTCCTGAAGGACCTCTTGGGTGACAGGAATGTCCAGAGCCAGCTCTATGTGTGTGATGTTCACCCTCAAACCCACAGGCCTATGAGCTGGAAACGGCTGGCCATTCTTATAGAAGAGCTAGGAGGAAAAACACAAAGTTAGCATACTGTAAAATACTTGTACCGCTACTGTAAGAACCGCTACTGTAATCATAAAGAGTGTCTTATGCTTATCCTTTCAACACAGTTAGTACTGTTTATCTTTTGTCTGTGTCTGTGTGTTTGTGTGTCTGTGTGTGTGTGTGTGTGTGTGTGTGTGTGTCGTTGAATGGGTCAGCTGAAAAGCGAAAGTTAAAATGGAGAGAAACAGGGAAAACACTTGCTTGTTTTCTAGATTTCAGATTTATTTACAGACTTACAGATGCACAGTTTCAAAAATAATTTTTAAGAAACAAGAAAGCATGCCTACATTGTTCTTGCTAGTGTAAACACCCCATGTTTTTTTAATTGTCCAAGTTTAAACTGTTTTTGTTATAGGTCTAGTTGGCATGTTTAGTTTTGTGTTTGTCATATATTCTTTGCAAAGTAAAAACACCTGTCATGATTTTGACACCTGTGGACTATATGATATGATGTACTGTACAAAGGAGACTTACTAGCGTTAATCAGGGCAAAAATGGGTAAAGGGTGGGAGAGGTGGTTGTGTTTACAGTGTGGCAAGACTTAAACATTTCTGTTCACCCAACAGTCTCCATACAATCTGTCAGAGCTTGAGCATTTTGCCAAAATGTTCAGGATCCAGATGTGCAAAGCTGATAGAGACAGATCCATGAAGATTTTCAGCTGTAACTGTATACGAAGTATACACCCCACGGGGGTGAATACACATGCAAACAACAAATGATTGTTTGTTTGTTTGTTTGATTAGCATTTGTATCACAATGAAAAAAAAAAAAAAAAAAAACCTCAATTCTTAAATGCTTATTTACTTTAGCATTTAATAAAAAATATAATTAAATCACAATGGCTGTACACTTTTAACATGACAACAATGTGCCTGCAGCAGTGCTGAGGATACCTGCACACGGAAGCTCATGGTCTGGCCCACTTCCTGTGGCTCCTTCCAGTCCCAGGAGACTTTGCAGGAGCGCGGGTCCAGGTAGTTCCCCCGCACATAGTCGTAAATGCTACGGTCGCCACGACGCCCAGGGTCCTCATTCTGCAGGAAGCTGACCACTCGTGCTGCGAGCTCACATAGGAACTTGATGGTAAAGACGAATGCGATGATGGAAACGGTTATTCCACCTAAAAAAAAGGTAGATAAAGAGGAATAAACATGGGTAAGTCAATTTAAATGAAACAGGAACCGCGTAATATTCGAGAATAAACATTAGTGCATTTCACACTTGAAATAGTTAACCCAGGGTCATTCTAAACCCCAGGTGAACGGAATCCTGGGTTATGTTGTTTCACATTTCACACTGCTCATACGTTACCCGAGGTTAACAATTAATCCTGGGTATTCATAATCTGACGTTTCACACTGTACATTCCTAAACCCTGGGTTAATGTTCTTATTTGCATAATTGCGGTGTCAACAACCATGATTGGATAAATGACTGTGGCGTTGGGGGTGTGGTCAAGTGTCAGCTGTGGACGGAGAGGAGGCAGGTAGAACTGACAGGTAATGAAATGCGTGATGATTCTCAACTGCATCTTATTAGCCCGTGTTTACACAACACGAGGGCTTTCTGTGACTGTACAAAGCACGTGATCTGAGGCTGTCCAAGTTCTGATTGGGTGTCTGTTGCTAATCATCTAGCTGTAACACCGCATCATTTAATTACAAGTATGAAAAGTTCCTCTACCCAGGGTTAAAAGCGGGGTTTAGAAAGACGATAAACCAGGGTTAAGCGCAATGTGAAAAGCTCTAGTGTGTACTTTGAGATCTTAATATCACAACAAGTGCTTAAAATTATTCATTTTTTCTGCTAGTTTGTTTAAGCAGAAAATACCTTACAGAAGCACATCTTACACATTTGTGGTGTTCCTTCAAGGCAAAACTCACCAATCACGTAAAACATGAGGTCCCTTATGAGAAAACACAGTGCAACAGTACAGCCAAATATCAGCGCTCCAGCTGAAAGAGGAAAACATGCAGACAATGTACTCTTGCATTACAGTGAAAGAACACTGACAGTGAACAGGTAGAGTATGAACCAAAGCCAAAAATAGATGCCGACACGGCCTCATTTACACCTAAAATCGTTAACTATATCGAGTTTCCTTTATTGGCTCTCCTTGCTTTCTAAAAGGAAATACAGATTTCATTTGTACTCTGTTGAGAACCAGCTGTACATTACAACAGCTAGAGACTTAAATAAAAACAGCTACTCCCTTGAAAGAAGTGAATGGGTGTGAGCAGCGAGAGTGACAACACCAAGTTAAGAGAACAAACGTACACACATTCAGGCTGTCAGGGTGTGGTGACTTTACATAACTTACATAACTTTCTAACATGACCATAACCATGTCATTTTACAGCCGAACTAACAAAGGCTAACAAAGCCACACAAGTCTTCTTCATGCCACTGAACTCACCGATGGACCACTTCTCATTCAGGCGCCTCTCAGCAAGGCTGTGCACCAGCTGAACCTCGTAGTCTTGGTCTCTGCTACCCCGGGATGCTTGGAGGACCTTTACGCCTGTGGATAGCTTGATGTAGTCCTCGTAGTAATAGCCCCAGGCTGCCAGAGAGAGCTGAAGCTGGCTGTCAAATTGGGCTAGGTCATCCAGATTAGTGCATCCCAGGGTCTTCAGACTATGAAGAAAAGAGAGTGAGGCAATGCTTAGTTCAAATGACACATGTATCACACTGAAAGGGTGCAAAGTGAAAATCCCAGCACACCAGCAGTATTGAAATACTCAAACAAGTCCATGTGGCACCAACAAACATGCCACGGTCAAAGTCACTGAGATCACCCCCCCCCAATTATTCATGTTTGATGTGAAAATGGGTGAGTGAATAAATGCAATAAGCAGGTGTTCCTAATAAAGTGGTCAGTGAGTGTATATTACCATTATGCATACTTAATGGCACTTAAAGTTGCATATAATTACATATTAGCATGATTTCTGTGTATGAGAGACAGCAGAGAGAAACCATTATCATTAAACATCAACAGCTAAACAACATCGTATTCTACTGCTTCAGTATCTACTACTACAGATTCACAAATTTGTGGATGTTTTATGTAAATTGGAGGTTCTCTGCCCCGGATAGTTTCCAGTACTCTTAAGCTACATCACAGCCCCTCCAGGATTTTGTGATCACAGGAATTAACGCAAGCCAACTGCAATATTCAGAGTAGCTTGCAATTTTTTAAAACGTTTTACACTATATACACTATAGACTATACACACTATATACATCATATCATTCTAAATCCTCCATTTCACAATAAACAGAACATTAAGCAACACCACCACCAACTGCTGCATAGTTCACCTACTGTGTCACTTCCAGACGTCAGTGTAGTTCATCTTCGGTACATCCTAGTCTTGATTTTGCAGCACAACCGATGGAAAAGTAATCCATAAACATTCAGGCAACTCACAGTGGTGTGGAATGGCATTATGTGGTCATGGTGGTTAAATGGCTCAAGTCACATCATATGGAACATATTTACGACAGAAACGTGCACTGAGCAAACAGGAAAGACTGGAGCAGGCGGTGACAACCAGCATAGTACCCTGCACACTACGTCCACAAACTCAACATATGTAGACAACACTGCAATGTGCTCTACACAATCGATTAGCAGTGGTAACTTCAATTAATCCCAGTGACTCAAATCTTTTGATTCCGTTCACCAAAAATGATTCGTTCCGATTCGTTCACTGATTCATTCACTGATTCGTTCAGTGACCCTTTCCTGAAAGTTACATTTATTTGCACCAGTAGGTGGTGCCTTTGAGTGAGTGTCTTTTTAGATATTATGAGTAAGTCATTGTTTCATTCACTCAATACATTCATTTAAAAATGCCAAGTTTCATTTTTGATTAAAGTTGGCATGTCCAATCCACAAAGAGAAGGTCTGGATACGAATGTCCATCCATCCATCCACTTTCTGTACCACTTATATACTTCTGTAAAGCTGCTTTGGGACAATGTCCATTGTTAAAAGCGCTATACAAATAAACTGAAACTGAACTTGAACTTGAACACGTATCCTACACAGGGTCGTGGGGAGCCTGGAGCCTATCCCAGGAGACTCAGGGCACAAGAAAGGGGACACCCTGGACGAGGTGCCAGCCCATCACTGGGCACTCACACACCCATTCACACGCTACAGACAATTTGTAAATTCCAATCAGCCTACAACACGTTTTATTTTGGACTGCGGGAGGAAACTGGAGTACCCAGAGGAAACCCCCGAACCAAAGGGAGCACATGCAAACTTCATGCACACAGGGCGGAGGCAGGATTCGAACCCCCAACCTCGGAGGTGCTAAACCACAATGCCCCCAGATACAAATGTAATCTGGGGGGAAAAAATTTAATGAGTATTTACATACATGTATGAAGTAGTTTTCTATGCTACAATATATATTTTTTTAAATAGCCATCAGTCATTTTTACACATTTATGTATAGCGGATTATGCTATGAACACAACACAACACATAAGGCCAACATCAGTGAGTCACCAGATCCTCATTCGTTTGCCTAATTCATTCATTTCGTTTACAAATGACATTTACCAATTCATTAATTTCGTTCACAAACTGCAAGTACCAGTTTGCTCAGAATCAGTAGGTCTACCACTCTCCAAGTGGAAAAACTTGGCACAGTAGTGAACCTTCCCAAAAGTGTCTGACCTTCCAAGATTCCTCCAAGAGCACAGCAACTACTCATCCAGGAAGTCACAAGGGAACCAAGGACAACATCAAATGAGATACAGGCCTCTCTTGCATCAATAAAGGTCACTGTTCATGACTCCACTATCAGAAAGACACTGGGCAAAAATGGAATCCATGGAAGAGTGGTGAGGTGAAAACCACTGCTAACCCAGAAGAACATTAAGGCTCATCTGAATTTTGCCAAAACACACCTTGATGATCCTCAACCCTTTTGGGAGAATGTTCTGTGGACTGATGAGTCTAAAGTGGAACTGTTTGGAAGACAGGGGTCCCGTTACACCTGGCATAAACCAAACACCGAATTACACAAAAAGAACATCATACCTATGGTCAAGCATGGTGGTGGTAGTGTGATGGTGTGGGGATGCTGTGCTGCTTCAGGACCTGGGCAACTGGCAAAAATTGAGGGAAACATGAATTCTGCTCTCTACCAGAAAATCCTAAAGGAGAATGTCCGGTCTTCAGTCTGTAAGTTGAAACTCTAGCGCAACTGGATTATGCAGCAAGACAACGATCCAAAGCATAGGAGTAAGTCCTAGTTCTAAAAGTAAGTGAAAGACTGATCTCCAGTTTGGTTGTAGTTATTGCTGCTACAGGTGGCACAACCAGATTTTAAGTTTAAGGGGGCAATTCGTTTTTCACATTGGTGATAGGTGTTGGATAACTAAATAGAAACTGTATTGTGTGTTTACTCAGGTTGCATTTGTTTTATGTTGTATTTTGTTTGAAGATCTAAAACTATATAGTATGAGATATACACAAAAACAGAAGAAATCAGGATGGAGCAAATACGTGTTCACATCACTGTACATTTTTTCTCATTTTTTCACACACACACACACACACACACACACACACACACACACACACACACACACACACATTATTATTGCAGCTTGTTATGTAACCATACCATAAAACCAAAAAGCCGACCTGAAGATTTTTCCAACACCGGAAAAACAAACAGCTTTACCCCTTACTGTTACAAAGTGCTGACACTGGAGACTCCTTCCATAAACGCTAAATAAATATCTTCTCAAAGAAAACTCCAGCATATCCAGGATTACACTCATTTTGTAATCTGTTTATGTGGAGTGTCCACCATACATGTGTAAGCTGTTACTACAGAAATTTATTAGAACAAGTGCCTTAATAAAAACTTGAGATGTGAATTATAGCTGACACTACTGTCAAAGAAAATCACTCAACACCTTCAGACCAATCAGATTCGAGAATTCAGCAGCGTTGTGGTATAAGAAATATTTGAGGAGTTTCACAGGACTGGTTACACCACAGAATGACAACAGAAACACCAGTTCAATTTGAATTACTAAAGCAGAAACAAACTAATGCAGACTCGGACATCTGGAACGGTTTAAAAGCCTGTGAGAAATCATCTACAATGCGATAAACCATTTGATTTCTCATTTACTCACATTTAAACACAACATTAAGCCTAAATGTCAAACATAATATAATAACCAGAGTAAGAAATGCCTAAACATCACTACTGCTGTGTAGCTTATTGCTAAAATATCCACAAAGTGAAAGTTTTTCTTGAATAATGACTGATTTGTGTATTCGGTGTGTGAGAATGTTGCGGCACTCGCTGCAGCACTGCCGAGCCAGAATGAGTGGAACAACGCTCGAACAGTCACTGCTGCAATGACCTCCTGTTCACTGCAGCTGGCAGAGCTCAATGTCATTCAGCTGGAGCGGGCTGTGTTGGCACTTCTGCCCCCTCGTGGAATGAAATGCAAACAACAATAACACAAGGCACCAAAAAAGCAACACTTCCATGTAACTTTCCTGACTAGAGCAGACTTACTGTGATCCAATAGGACCAGCGCATCTTGAATAGTGCATCTGAACATAAATGGTGTGTGGGTTAGTCTTACGTGTGGTAGTAGTGCTCGAGGCTCTGGGAGCACAGCCACTCCTGAAAGGCGAAGTCTCTGAGCAGACGGACGTTGGCTTCAGCGATGTCCCTCCAGCGCCGCTGTTCCTTCACCACCTCCTCCAAACGAGTCAGCACACTCAGACTCAACTCTTCCAGAGACTGCACATCTGTAGTAACAAAGTAATAGCTGCACTCCTATTCAAGAAAGATCTGTGATTGGATATTGAATTTAAGCTTTTTTTTTTTTTTTTTTTTCGCTTTATTATAATCTATTGCCTATTCACATGATACACAATACCTCATATGTATGTCAGGATTTTTTAAATGAAAATATTTTTACAGCTCTAATGATTTGAGATGGGGACAGAGAATGAGAAAAGTTCCTTTAAGTGCCATGAACTTCCAGTGTAATTTATATTTTGGTTTGAGGTCAACAAACAAACAATCCTCCATTTTCCCCATTTACCATCAGAAATAAAGGTACCAAGCTGTACTTTTCTTTGTCTCTGGAGTGGTACCACCATATAACAGTACATATTTTGGATATTTATTGTGTATCTTTCATATTGGAAGGTGCATGTGGTGTACCATGAAAGGTACATCAGTAATCCTTAAGATACAATTATGTAAATGTATACTATGAACTTTCAGGTAAAAGAGATCTACTAAAACTACAAAAAGATGTACCCTTAATGGTACTGTACCACACCAAACCAGCTAAAAGGAAATAATAGAGTTTGGCAACTTTATTTCTGATACATACTATCAAATAACATTAAAAAAAAAACAACTAAACATTCCTGACCTTCAAATAAATGCTTGTATTCAGACAGACTATGGCCTTGCAGCCATTCTTCAATCTGACTTTCCTTGCTCTTCTTCCAGTGCAGTTCCCAAAAGAAAATCCATGAGACTGAACAGAAGATTAATGTCAGCAAGAAGCGCCGGTCCATCAGACCATCTTCAGCCTTGATCAGACCTCCGTGTGCTCAGAGAATAACAGTGGACTTCATGTAGATGAAGCCTTTCTCTCTCTCTCTCTCTCTCTCTCTCTATCTGTATTCTTGCTGCTTTCAGAAGATGTATTTTCTTCTCAGTGTTCTTCCCATGTTGTCTTTTGTACTTGAATATATCTGTAGGAGAAACACAATACCCCAAATTCAGCATTCTGTTGATGTATACGTGTGTTTAAAGATAAAAAAATAAATAAATAAAAATAAAGTAAAAAGTTATATTACAAAATGCAAATTCAATCCTGTGGCTTAGAGAGACAACCAAAGCATCTTGTAAAGTAATGTAAATATTTAAAAAGCACACAGGGGTGGGTGGAGAGTGTAATCCAGATGTATTCATTATGCATGAGCTACCCCAATGAGCAGAATACTTAGTTATAATTATCTGCCATCACACCAGTGCACAGTTACTACACATCTTAAACACAGCCAGGCACTGGAACTGGAGATCCCATTATGCCGCATTTGATATTTCCTTAACAAATCGATTCATCTTGTGCCCTTGAGCCTGCACATGTACAGTAGCAGAGCTGGTGTGCTAAAAGACATGCTGCTGCTGACAAATGGTCAAACTCCTGCACCTAATGGAAATATCGGAGCTCTGTGTACTGGCTGATACTCAATACATGATAGGAGATCCTGGTCTCAGCTTTTATTGCAATGTTATGCAAAACATCAGAACCATAATGACAGCGAGCTTAAAGACGGGTGGTGTCCTAAGTTCACGTTTGTGATCTATGTTGTCAGTCAGCATACAGTATCATAAATTCAGTATCTCAAATTTGTGAGTATCAGTATCAGAGCAGTATATTGTCAGAAATTTTAAACGTAAAAAGTGCTGGTTTCCAGCATGAAGCTGGCCTCCATTCCTGAAAATCAAGTTCAGGTATACCTGATTTAACCTATGCATTGTCTTGCATTTTTAACATTACTGATAACAACTGAAAATAGTCAAGACAGTATTGTAAGCTTTGCAATGCGCGCGAGCTCTGAGTGTCAGGAGCCAGGTGTGTCAGGTTATTTGGCTGGCTAAACAAAACTATAGTGGCACTTCACCTGCTCGTCCAGCAGCGCTTACACTGCAGTGTCAGCGACATTAAACCCCGATAAGCGCGTAAACTTAAAAATTAATGAACAACGGCTGTAAAGTAATTCCTCTCCGACGGTAATAAATGAAGCGGGTTACCGTTAATTAGGCAGAAACGCCAATGTTCATTAAGACAAGATAGCCAGGCAGCTAGCTAGCCCGAGCCTTATTAGAAATAATGGCGGAATCTTAAAATGCCAAAAGAAATAACATTTACCGGACGTTTAGACCGTTTAGAGCTGTGAAACCACCCGAAAGAGCAAGCCCTGTCTCTAAAGTTGGTTTTATACCTGATAGTCCAGAACAGTACACCTTCACTCGTATCGCTTATATCCGTTAGCACCCAGTTGGCAAGCGGAAGAAGTGTAATGCCATCGAGGTCGCCTTTTGATGACGTCAAACCTTGACTCGCTTCGTCGACACGAGGGTTTTGCTCTAGCGTGTTGTTGTTTTTTTCTACGGAAAAATGGTAAGGGTTTCTTTTTAATACTATTCGTTAATTCGGACATAAACTTACCTAAATATTTGTTCCGTATCATGATACGTGTTAACATTTTTCAAAAATGTTAGTTTTTCGCTCCAGATTTCCACTGAGAAAAGCGTCACAAAATTTTGCTAGCTAGCTGTGTTTGCTAAATGGTTCAAAGAAATGAATGTTTGTAAAATGATTGAAGATTCTTTCATCGTCACACAACAGTGTTGGCGGTGTCTGAGTTAAAAGTAACAGTATCAGCAGTAGACAATACAGCAAACAATAAAGTGCAAGAAACGCGCATTAATAATGTAAGTGTAGATTTAGCAGAAGAGGATGTGCAAGTGTTGAAATTGTACGGATAGACTTAAACCAGTAACAGCAGTAGTGGTCGAAATAGATGTGTAACAGTAATGATTATACATTGATACCATCAGAGTAATAGAGTATAGTCAGTGTAAACAGTAAAGCAGGTCCAACTGAAAGAAGCAGGGGTTTACAGCAGCCTCAGTAGCCATGGGTTCAGTTCTTAGAAAGAAACTGTTCCTGAAGCCACCAGGAAATAGAAAGGGATGAAATATGATTTTAGCTGTAGTGTTAATTTTGTCAGCAATTTTTTTTTAAATTATTATTTATTTAAACTTAGTCTTAGTCCAGTGTTAAATGTGCTTGATAGATTTTAGCATATTTAGTCAACCGTATCCTGATTTTTTTTTTTTAGTCAAGTTTAGTTGAATAAAACTCTGGACATTTTAGTCTTCTCTTAGTCAAAGAAAACCGTAAGTATTTTAGTCTAGTTTCAGTTAACAAAAACTGTTGAGATTTCAGTCACTGAAAACTGTAGACATTTTTAGCCATAAGATTATTATTGATTAACATTTCAGTCACTCTCGGTTAGCCAATGCTGGAAATGGCTGAGATACTTTCAGATGACCGGAGTGTAAATATAATATAAATATATGCATATAAATATCTCTATAATATATAATAAAATTACACTTATTTCATGTCTCCACCAAACCATATGCTTTCTTGAGTATTGAGACAGGAACATTCATGAATCATGTGTGGCACAAAACAAACACCGTTCATTCATCCTTATCTTCCGTATCACGACTCTTTTTTTTTTTTTTTTTTAAACTACGTTTTAGTCTCATCCTTTTTTAGTCAACAGTATTTTATGTTAATGAAAGTTAGTGTTTAATGACGTCAGTCTCATCTTAGTCATGGAAAAAAGGTCATCGACGAACATTTTTCCTCATAGTTTTCGTTAATGAAATTAACACTAGTGTGCAGGGTGGGATCGGGAGTCAGAGGACATTTTAAGCTCTTTGGATGTATTTGATGTACAGGGATTGCACTAATGAGAGGTTATATTTTTCATCTCATTATTTTTGAGGCCTTGTGCACAATCTGAAAGCGAGTTTCCTCTTGGCCTGTGAGTCGGTATTGCTGTACCAGATAGTGAAGGAGGGTGTCAGGGTGTTTTGGATGATTGCTGAGGAAGTAGAGTCTCTGTTGGACCTTCTTGATGATGATGATGATGGTGTTCAGTTCCCACTTAAGTGAGCTGCTATTTGTGCCCAGGAATTTGATTAAGTCTGTGATAGTTATTGGTTGGTTGCCAATACTAATGTGATTTTTTGTGATTTAAGGATTTCCAGAAGTATATGATTTAGTGAAGTATGTGATTTAAGAAGGAATTGTAATCAACTCCATGGATTCGGTGGTGTTGAGGTGAAACTGATTGAAGTGGTAACCTTTTGGCTATTTTCTCATTATTAGGGGAAACAGAAGAAGCAGAAATATGCTGCAATGAAAAGGATGATAAGTTTAAAGGATCAAAGAATGTAAGTAATTAAATTAAAGTGCATTCACCCCACAAAATATCATATGTAGTAATGTGTGGAATAGTAAAACAACACTAAAGCATACTGCGCACGCCAAATCGAATATTTCAGTATGATTTCTTCTTCTTCTAATACCAAGAAAGGAGAAAGATCGACAAAAAACAGAGAAAAAGAAGAAAGAAGATCCGGCGGCCATCAAAGAACAAGAAGTGTAAGAATCGTTGAGGTTTCTTTCTTTCGGTGTTGCTTAAAATATTTTCCAAAATGTTTTGTATCCAGATTAAATAGTAACTTGTCTGTGATGAAAAACTGATGATTGTCTTCCCCGCAGGCCAAAGTATCCATCATGTATGTTCTTCCAGTACAACACTCAGCTTGGTCCTCCCTATCACATTATCGTGGACACAAACTTCATCAACTTCTCCATAAAGGCCAAACTTGATGTAGTTCAGTCAATGATGGACTGCCTCTATGCTAAATGTGAGTGATCACTGTCCTTTTTTTACTGTATTGTAAAAAACTTATTATTACTGAACTCATATGTGCATTATGTTGGGTTTGTGTTCTTCAGGTATTCCTTGCATCACAGACTGTGTCATGGCTGAGCTTGAGAAACTTGGGATGAAATACAGAGTTGCCTTGAGGTTAACAAATTTCTTAAACAACACACATTCTTAAATTCTTTTACATAACAAAACATTGCGATCACATTTTATAAGCGTATATTTAGCATGTGCGTATGTGGCGTTTTATTAGATAAAATATGCCATAATGAAGGTCTTTATTCATGAAGGTAGGTATGCAATGCTGAAAAGGTAGTGTCATGAGATCACTGCATAGCAACAGATGAGCTGCAGTTAGTAATTGTATATTTACAAATTAGACCTGTATGGTAGGTGTTCCTGATAACATGCCCGAAGAGTGTAACTGGAAGAATGTATCTATGAACTTGCTCACTGTGTATGTATATACAGTATGCTGTATACAGTTGCAATCAAAATTATTCAACTCCCATGGCAAATCAGGTTTATTGTCAAAATTGACAGACTTTCAGCTGTTTGCAATGAACAAATCAAACAAAAGCAATTGACATTGCTTAAGTGTAGTTAAGTTTAACCGCCACAATGCTTTTAAGAAAGCTGTGATTTGTAGAATTTCTAGATTTTCAGTTCAACTGTGAGGGTTTTAGGGTTCCATTCTTTTTGGTTTTTTTTGTTTTTTTGCTCTATGGCTTTCATTGTCATTTGTCTTTCCTTTGTAGAATAGCCAAGGACCCCCGTTTTGAACGCTTGCCATGCTCACATAAGGGAACATATGCTGATGACTGCTTAGTCCAAAGGGTAACTCAGGTAGGACAGCATTGCCATCTGTCAGTTGATCTACATCTTAAGTTACAAAGAAATTACCTAAATCGAAGAGTGGCATGTAATATTCTTTCGTCCCCTTCCTCGCTAGCATAAGTGTTACATCGTGGCCACAGTGGACAGAGACCTGAAAAGGAGAATTCGGAAGATCCCGGGAGTCCCAATCATGTACATCTCTAATCACAGGTAATCAAGCAAACAAATGCCTGCAATGCATTTTTCCTTCTTCCTTGAACATGAATCACCTGATTAAAAAAAAACCTAAAATGCATCACTTGAAGCAGTTGGTCAGTAGAGGGCGCATAGTTCATGAGTGAATTCTATGTGTAATAGAAATTATTCTGAACAATGATGAATACAATTTTACAAATACTGTTTTGGGAATATATTATGAGTACAGTAAGAAGTTGTATTAAATGAGAATGAATGAATGAATGAGAATGAATATAACCAGTGAACCTTAAGCTATAATATATATATATATATATATATATATATATATATATATATATATATAAAAAGATATACTCTGTCAAATATTCAGTAGACACATTTTAATGCTCTATGTTTGCGAACCCGCAGGATGCTGTAATAACAGATAATAGATAATAGATTTACAGATGATAATTAGGATTTTAAGAGGAATTTATATTAAATTGTAACTTTTTCAATTTCTTTTACTCAACAGGTATAACATTGAACGAATGCCAGATGATTACGGTGCACCAAGATTATAATACAGTAATGACGGAAGTGATCTAACTCTTCAGTCTTGTTTTTGATTCTGTAATAAACCACAGCATTGTAATTCAACATTTTTGCACATTTGGCTTTTTCCATGCCTTTGTCTTTTTTTCCTGTACAACAAAATAGTCATTTATTTGGGTAAATGAAAATAAACTAATGTGAATAAGTGGGTTGCGTGTTTGTGAAATTTATATTGACATGCTGTGTTTAGACCACTCACGAGAAATTTAACACTGTGACATTTATAAGCAACTTTGACCTAATGGCCTGTAGAATATTTGTACAATAAAACAGTAATAAAATTGTTCTTGCATTATATGTTGATCTAGGCATAAACGGTAATTAAGTGTGGCACTTAAATCTTGAAAAATGTAAAGTATTCTTTAAATTTATATTATTTTTAAAAAGTCTGTGGTGTTAGTTAATAAATTATTATAATTGTTAATAAGAATAGGCGCCTGAAGTGACTGTTATGACTGCTTATTTTATACATCATCTCTCATAGCTACAGATTTGATATTTACTGGATCCAGTCACTCAGTGCAGGCATAATTAGGAGGAGACATTAAGGCTGCAGGATCTGGCCAAGCCCAAGCCTTGGCCGAACTCCGAATAGAGCCGTATTCGATAAATAATACACTACTCAGGGGGTAGAGACCGTTATTTCACAACCTAGATAGTGCTCCTAGATAGGGAGTAGGGAGCCGTTTAAGATTTGGCTCGTTGTAATCCATTTAAACCGCGCATGCGCAGTAGAGTGCGGTCTGGGAGTGTCGAGGCGGCGTTCACTGTACCCGGCGTTAGTTCAGCGCCAGTGTCTGGTTAACGGGTTAGTAGGACTGATTCGCGGCGTAATAACAGTGGACTG
This sequence comes from Cranoglanis bouderius, assembly GCA_023630585.1. Taxonomy (NCBI): domain Eukaryota; kingdom Metazoa; phylum Chordata; class Actinopteri; order Siluriformes; family Cranoglanididae; genus Cranoglanis; species Cranoglanis bouderius. The sequence goes on from CM042543.1 coordinate 10,916,938, forward strand.
GGAAAATACGGAATATGGCTGTGACTGTGTAACGAGACGTGTGTGTGTGTGTGAGAGAGAGAGAGAAAAATGACACTGAATTATTTATTCAGCAGCTTGGAGCTGAACTGAACGACCTCGGGAATAGACATACCGGTATTTGTCGTCTCTGGTGTCGCTTTTTGTTCTCGCGTTCAGACACTTTCGGCTTCTTATCTTAAGAATAACACTGCTGCTTTTTAATAATGTCTTTATTTTCGTTGTTTTATCTGTGGTGCTTTTGAAAAAAAAAAAAAAAAAAAAAACCAGCAGAGCCTCGGCTAACTGTCGTGTATTTTCACGGAAAGACTCGGAATAACCGACTTGTCTTCTTCATTAGTGCTAATTGCAGAGAAAATGGCTAAAATTTCCAGAAGTGAAACATTGAATCTCTTGCTTTCTTTTTTGTATTGACTGTCAAACAGACAGATGTGCCGTTTTTCCCCGCATCGTCTCTAACTTCACCAAATAGAGTATTATATTAATAAAAGACGTTATTATCATTGTTATTATTGTGTCCTTTGAAACATGGCGGACCGTTTATACAGCCCTTAGTTTAACCCTGGTTTAAGTAGTTGGTGATGCAGGTAATTCCTCCAGGTGTGTTGTTATGAGCCCTAGATGTCAGTCACGTGCTGTGGGCGTGTCCATCACTGCGCGTCTCCACGGAGACTGATGGACAAAGCGGGAATTGGCATGTGCCTAAGTCAGCCCCAGTCCAAGTCAAAGGTCACCGGGGTGCCAATGCTACGGCCTGCCCAGGGTATGGAGGGCGTGGAGGAGAGGGACGAGGAACAGGAGGATGATGGAGAGGAAGATCTGCGAGATGGAGGGATTCCGTTCATTGTGAACCGGGGAGGGTTGCCAGTGAATGAAGAAACGTGGGAGCGGATGTGGAAACACGTGACCCGGATTCACCCAGAAGGAGAGGAAGTGGAGAAGAGGATCCGGGGAGCCACTGACCTGCCCAAGGTCCATATTCTCCTTCTACCTCAATATTCATTCAGTATATATGTATAAAACTTTGTTTCTTTCTTTTCTAACTTTTACTACATCTACATTATTACTTAAATACACCGCAGTCAGTCTATGCTTTCTTCTTTTCTGGTTCGATCCTGAGCTTGGGTTACTGTGTGGGTGGAGTTTCGCATGTTCTCCCTATGTCCGTGTGGGTTTCCTCCAGGTTTTCCGGTTTCCTTCCACCTCCCAAACACGTGCACGTACACTTCATTGCCCCTTAGGTGTGAATGTGTTTGTATGCGTGCGCACACATGGTACCGTGTGATGAACTGGCATCCCATCCGGGGGGTGTACTATCCGGGGGTCAATTAGTCATCTTGTAGTTTTCTATTCCTATTTTTACTTCTTACTTATCCTGCTTCTGTCTCTATATAGTCCCACCTGTTCATCTTGTATCTTAGTCCTTATAGTCCTTCACCGATTGTCTCATCTGTTGTTCATGGCATATATTTCTATACATTTTTGCCTAAGCTCCTTCTAACTTTACCTCTTTTATGTATTTTTATCTGTTGTTATCTGTGCTTATTTCCTTTTATATTCTCAGCTTTTAACATTATTTCAAATCCTCAAACTCTATAATGCAAAAACTGTGTCATCAATAAGATATTGTAATGTTTGGGCCTGAATGAGTTACACACGAACAAAACAGTCTCTGTTCGTTTCCCGAGTGTTCTTAATATTTGGCTAGCATGATCCCACAAAATCTGCACGAATGTAAAAAAAAAAATTCTACATGTAGTTTATTTCCGTCTACTGTGACACACACTTCCTTGAAGTCTAAGCAAAAGCATCAGAGCATATCTTTCGGATATCGATTTGGATATCGGTCACACATCGCTGTAGTCATATCCACAGGATCATCTGCGCATTCATCTCACCCTAACCCACAAGCTGAGAATTTCCAAAGCTTTCCTAATGATCCCTAAGCTGCATGGAGAATTTCAGAACTTCACCCTGCGTTAGCATTCTGTTCGTTTACAAGCACAAGCATGCTTCATTTATTTTAAATTTGAATTAAAGATGCTGTATATGTATTCAATCATGAACATGATACAGTATAACCTTGCTCTGTAGCAAGGCGCTGCTTTCGAATGGAGAAGTTCACGCAGCAACACGGTCAGGAAAATGTATCGTCCGTTAACGCATTAACACACAGTACATCACATGAATGGAATGGGAGTCGGATGACAGATTGCTGACTGTGCAGAGTGATTGTAACCGGTTTGATATGAGCTCATAGCTGCTTCTTGGTAGAATATCATGACATCAATCCTGTTACACACACACACGTCTTAAAAAGCCTGAAATCCTGACTAGAAGATCGCATATTTAAGATGTAAATATTTTTATCACACATAAACATAGTGAGTAATTCGGAAACCCGAGGAACGCGCTTATATTCAACCAACAAGGATACGTTATTCATTCAAGATCGCTAAGAAATCATGTTAAAATATCGCTGATACCAATATGCTTTAAATATGGCTGAGTCTGGAAAAAAATGACTTTGGCCCAGTATCCAGTGCCAGACTTCCTGGAGCCTTTGTAATTCAGTTTTCAGTATACATTTACAGAGAGTGTAGACAGTCTAGACAAACTACACATAGAGAAGATTAAATAATTGCTCTTATATGAAATGTCAAAAACACAAAATATTAGGGATTTTATTCCGAGCTATCTGTTAAAACAGAAATACGGTGATCTTGGAGGGGGAAGGGCCAGAAGGTTAGGCATGTAGTCAATCTGACAGATTCACTTCCTTCTAAATGCTGTCTCTGTGCCTCATCTCAACGTCTCCTTTTGTTTATGTCATTCCTTTGCAAGTGAGCAATTAGGATTCTGACCATGAGGTTTGCCCTGAAGAGAGGATCTGCTGTCAGTGCAGATGGGAATATATTCTCCAGCTGCACTCACTGCACCACTGTGTTGACAGTGTGCTCTATCTCTTTAATCCCACAGATTCCTGTACCTACTGTGCCTACATACCAGCCAACCACCAGTATTCCACATCGCCTGGAAGCCATACAGAAATACATCAGGGACTTGCAGTATCCTTCTTCCAATATACAGCTGGAGACATTTGAAATGCTGTCCTTAACTGCTTACTTTTTATATACATCATGGCAGCTGGTCGATCTAGCAGCTATTGATTTCGACGTGAAAACATCTGGCATGATGGTAATCCATTGCCTGCTCATATCGTTAGTGCATTTAAGTGTCATGTTTGATGTTTAGTGGTGCAGATTCACGTCGGACAAAAAGAAAGTAGGCCACAGAGACGTGATCCAGACACAGGCATGAAATATTTACTAGTTGGCTTCAAACGAGAGACCACAGTTTACGATTTCAGTCCCAGTGATATATTTTTGTTAAATACTATCCTTATATAGAGATTTCTATAAACATTTTGAGCAAGTGTGAATATAAATTTTGCATGATGTACATTGTGCATAGCTCTCCTCGCCCTTGTCGAGACGTGAACATCCCAGCAGTCTTCGTCGGCGCCCACGTTAGCCGACCGTTCGGAGTTCCGGCTAGGCCTGCCCACCTCGCATAGCGCCCTTGGTGATACTTCGATGCTAATGTCTTCATCACTGATGGTATAGCCCTAGCAGGCAATCCCCTACTAGCTCGTTTCACACCCCTCACCTGCGCCTTTACTCGCCAGTCTGCATGTCTCAGTTACTGAGCCTGCAGGCAATGGTCAGTGAAGGAAGAGAGAGTGGGACGGGTCACACAACCCTTTCTCACTTAAATCAACTCCTTAGTGATGGTATATCACAGATGTTCACATATGCGTACTCTTTAGGACAAACATGTGCAACGTAAGACAGGTATGAAGACAACCTGCCGGCCGAGTACTGAGAACTACTCGTGTGACGTTTGTGGCCGTATCAGCGTGTCAAGGATCGGTCTATACTCACATAGACAAACTCCTCTGTGATGAGATCCGTTGTGTCGACGGCTCAGTCCACACAGCCCTTATTTATTTGAATTATGTGAATGTAAATTTTGGGTAATTGCTATTTGTGTCATTTGAGCTCTTTGAGTTCAATTTGATGTCATTTGAATCTGCCATTTCTGGGTATTATATCTGTCCTGTAAATGTTATTTACTTAAGTGTTTAACCAGGTACAATCATACTGGAACCCAGTTTTTTGAGATCAAGAAGAGCAGACCTCTCACAGCGTGAGTATCTTGTTTAAAACAGTCTTTCATTCTATACTCACTGTCCACTTTATTAGGAACATCCTGTACTCCCATACATTTATCCAAACACCCAATCATGTGCCAGCAGCACAGTGCATAAAATCCTGCACATACATGAAAAATGTTTTTCCAATCTTCACCTGTCCAGTTTAGGCAAATCTGTGCCAACTGTAGCTTCAGATTCTTGTTCCTGGCTGAAGGGAGTTGAACTTTTCTGCTCTTGTAGCACATTCTGAGATGCTTTTCTGATGAACACAGTTGTAAAGAGTGGTTATTTGAGTCCCTATCAGCTCGAACCATTCTGGCCATTCTTGTCTGACCTCGCTTATTAACCAGGCGTTTCCACACACACAACTGCCGCTCCGTGGATGTTTTTTTTTGTTTTTCCACACAATTCTATGTAAACTTGTGTGTGAAAATCCCAGGAGATCAGCAGCTTCTCAAAGCAGCCTGTCTGCCACCAACACGTATGCCACATTTAAAGTCACAGAGATCACACTTCTGGAGTCATATTGCTGGGCACAAGACAGGAGTAAACCCTAATACACCCTTGACAAGCTGTTAATCCAAAAGCAGGATGTTTGATGTGAACATTAACTGAAGCTTTTGACCTGTACACATTGCGCTGCAGCTACATGATTGGCTGATTAGATAATTGCATGAATATACAGTCGTTCCTAATAACAGTGCTGGTGAGTGTACAACTCTGCTATAAATAAATTAACATCTTAAATTGAAATCCCATACTGGCCCAAGCTGCTTTATGCTGGTTTGTGTTGTTCCGGTTTCATTGGTGCACTAGCATGGCCATGCTCATTAACAGAACCTTGCTGGTACAGCTGGTCTTCCTGGTAGAAGCAGGATTGTCGTGTTTATTGCTTGCATTATGCTGGACACGCTCGTCTGAGCTGTTTTTAGGAAGGAAATTACAAGCGGCCCATGTGAATAGGTTTTATTTGCACATGATGTTTCATATCTTTGCAAGAGTCTTGTTCCTGTTGCTGTTTCTGGCCTGCTGAGAAGCAGACACAGGAAGCAACTGAGGATGTTTATGGACTGGCTGATTATTATTACTTGGTCAGTGACCTCAGCTGAAGGAAATTATTATTATTTCAGCATCACATTACACCAGATGTGATATGCTCAAAGCGTCATAAATGTCAGAGAGCTTTATTTTTAATGTGAGATGTTTTATCACTGGGCACAAGACATGAATACACCCTTGACAAGATGCTAATCCAAAAGCACAACACTGCACACACACACTTGGGGGCAAATGAATGTGTTAGTGAAGGGAACACTGAGTACCCAGACAAAACCCGAGCGGAACTCATTGTTCAGAGTAACCATAGCTAAAGCTGAGCGTGTTGATATTTGATATCAATGTCTGTTTCTGCCACAGGTTAATGGACATAGCAAAGGAAATGACCAGAGAATGTCTACCAATCAAATGTTTGGAGGCTGTAATCCTTGGAATGTATCCTTCCACATGGACTTCACTGTACATGTTGTCACATCATTCATTTTATTAGCATAAACCTTCAATGGAATGGCGATCGCCCAACAACACATGGATAATGCAGATAAGTAGAAATGTTTTATAGCCGTGAGATGAGATTTTTATGTTTTTGTGCTGGAAACACAAACCTGTAAAGTCACGTTGTATACTGTCAGATGCATGACTGGGAAAGTGAACCAGACTCCTTTCACAAGGTTTTTTGACACCACAGATCCATAGCCTTGAGGTCCAAGATGTAAAACAAAACTCAAAGACAAGACTGATATTCTTGTCAAACCTCATGTCTAAAGTTAATGTAGAAAACTTTTGTGTAGTTTGTTAGAACAAAGCAGCATAATAAAGACTGCAGAATGGCAAGATTTCCTAGTTTGAATAGTGGAAAAAAAACCTTTTTGATAATGCATTTTATAAGACAAAAATATTATACTTGGTAATTTATTTATTTAGGAAAATGATCCAATATGTACAATGTCACAAGGATACATTTTCATAAAGATCCTGCTCTTTTATTGTTGAATGTTAATTCTCAAGTTCCTCTAAATGAAAAGTACCATAAATTTTGGTTGGGTGGCACGACTGTTACGAAGAAATTATTAGTTCAGTGTTGGAAACCTCCTCATGACCTCTCAAACAAACACTGTATGAATTCTTTACAGTAGTTACTGTATCTGGAACTGTCATCGGCATGGATCAATCATGCCAAACCTTGTCTATGTGGAAGAACTGAATATCTACATTTGGAGATCTTTTGGACTGTTAATTAAATCTATTTCTTTCTTTCTGATTGATCCTGATGTGCGATGGGGTGGGTGGGGAGAACTAACTTGTCAGATAAGCTTTTTTTTTTTTTTCTCATGTGTTTTGTATGCTTTCTTAAAAAATAAAAAACACTGAATTACAAAAAAAAAAAAATTATAAATAACATTAAGCTAGTTTTATGTCAGAAGTCTTTAGTGCCACTCTGATTGGACCTACATTCTTACAGATAACAATCAAAAGACCCTAAGCCCACTGAAAGATTACTGAACCTTGCATTCCTTAACCTGACCTACACTCCAGTTACCTCACCAACAGCATGCCAACTGTGGAGCGCTTCCCCATCAGCTTTAAAACTCAGTTCTCAGGGAGCCACTTCCGCCACATTGTGTTGGGGATCCACAGCGGCGGCCGGTTCGGGGCTCTCGGGATCAGCCGGCGCGTGGATCTGATGTTCAAGCCGCTGGAGTACCGCACACTTGCTGACCTCCTGCAGGAGTTTCAGACTGCCTATAAGGGTTACTGGCACACACTGCGCAAAGTGAAGATCGGCCAGTACGTGTCGCACGACCCACACAGCGTGGAGCAGATCGAATGGAAGCACTCGGTGTTGGACGTTGAAAAGCTGTCAAAAGAGGAGCTGAGGAAGGAGCTGGAGAGGCATACACGTGACATGAGGCTCAAGGTGAGCTACAAGTCTGAGACATGATTCTTTATGTCTTATACGGGTATATATTCGCATTCCTAATTGTCACCAAGTAAATAAACAACAAAGCTATGTTCAACTCTTAGATTATTTTAAGAACAGAGCAAACCGGGTGTGATCAGCTGCTTCAGCCAGAATGTAAACACAGATGCGGTGGATAAGTGGCTTTGGGACTATTTAACAGTGTAGCACTGTGACAGCAAGACAGCCCGGAGACGTGTTTGCTACAGTATCTATTAGAGGGAGGAACAAACCTGGCTTGAGTTTCGGTTGCCTCAGCCACAGTGTAAACACAGCATTGTCAGCCTTGTCAGTGGCTTAGAAAGCTGGAAATTAAACCGACAGTGCAGCACTGTGGGGTACTCAGAAGCAGTGGCTGTGGGGTACTCAGAAGTACAGTAATGTGTTTATCTCAGTGTCACAGAAATGGCTCTTCCTTTTATCAGGTTTAGGCTGACGTCTGTTTGGCATGCCTGCTTTAAAGTTAGTGTCCATCTCTTCTAATGTGTATGTTTTAGGGATACACAACAATGGCTAAAATGATTATTTGCTCAAGATTGAAATGAAGATGAAGTGAATTAAACACAACACAGCATTGTCTTTTACAGTATACAAGTGTGTATTCTTGTCTCTGATATGTTGTTGCAGGGTTCTACATAGAACCATTAATAGTTCCCATTGGGACAAGACTTTAGATAAAGGGCTTTAAATTGAACCTTTTCTTTGAGTGTATAAAGAGATTTTTTTTTTTTTTTTTAATTATGGTTCATATAACAGAATTAGTGTTTGATTATTTATTCCGCTACCACAGCCTGCAGCCAGATATGTAACAAAAACACATGAATGGAAAGCTCATAGTTTAACACAACAAGTCAGTAAATTGATTGAGGAAGCCGATGAAAGCTTAGACCTTGGGTACGTTACTAAACAGACAGGAGATAGAAAGCACCAATAGTAGCAGTGTGCTGAACTGAGCTCGAGGAAAATAATGTTGTGTAATCCAGAGAGCGCATGTTGCATGCATATATTTGATCTAAATGCATGCTGACATCATGCCATTTACGCACTCATCATTTCCTAGCAGTGCTTCCTGTTGAGCAATCAGTCTCGGTAGCACGAAATGTACTTAATTTAATTGCTTTTCCTCTGTTTTGCATCACACGTGACTGGTAACATCAACCGATAACTGATTTAATTAAGAAGGTAATCTCGTTGAATGGACATCATTCCATTAGGGAGGGAAGGCTTTTATGCCGGCTCTTCTCCTGGTGCCACCTTCAGCACATTCCGTCTGCTGCTCTCTTGATGTGATTTGTCTACGACTGAGCTTGCATGCCGTCCTCCATCACTTTCAGTTGATTGATGTGCATGGTGTAGATGGCTGGAGGAGAGGTATCGAGTGTACACAGTTATGCCTTCCTCCATTACATGGTCTAAAACACTGAGTGAGCATACTCGACTTGTTAGCATGGCATCTGACCTCAGGCGCAAGTACATCTGTTAATGTTCATTTTGAAAACCATGATAATGTTTCTCAAGATCTCGGCTTTAATAGAACATCCAAGTTTTCAATATAAAGATTGTCCCAAAAGTCTCCATACATGCTTGCTACTGCTATATCTGCATACATTAGGACATGTTTAAAATAAATCGTATGCATATAATACAGGGTGTCCCAAAAGTTTCCATACATAGGGGACTATGTTTGCCGGCACCACGTCGGCTGTGCCGTCGTCAGTGAATGTTCGTGGACGTCCACTTCTCGGGTTGGTCCGCAACACTTTCAGTCTTTTTGAATTTGTTAATAAGTTTGACAATAGTATTGTGTGTGTGTGTGATGTGCTTGCCATGTTTCCTGTTAAAAGTCCATCGCAACCTTGCGATCCAGCCATGAGAATGATTTCAATACGTTCTTCTTTTGTCGAAGGCATTCTTAAAGGTTATCTGAAAAAAATACATATAATATAAACTAAGTACGAAACATTTTGGAAGATATTTTGCTAAAATGTTTTAATATCCCCAATGTATGGAGACTTTTGGGACACCCGCTAGTTTTTTCTTTAGTGTTGTGACATAAATGAGGTGTGATAGACGCAGCAGTCTAACAGTATTAAATAAAGGTAATGATTGTATTGCAGATTGGCAAGCCTGCACCTGTTTCACCCACCAAGGACAGAAGGAAAGACATGGGATCTCCTCTACGTAACCCAGGCAGCCCCATGCGCAAGAACAGCCGCAGTGAGAGGAGGTATTACTCTCTGCATTCAGCTCAAATCAAAAGACACTGGGTTCACTCATTAATGTATACATGCACACACAATTATTACTGCTGCCAAGTAATACACAGTGTAAAGTAATACTTGACTTACTTCAAATGAGAATTTAAGGCTGTGTAATAAACGGCATACTGTGCACTAAAGGACTTATCCTTAATCTGAACTGATTATGAGAACTGAATGAAGTTTGAAAAGCTCCTGAGCTTTCATAGTCTTTCTGTATGAGGACTTTAGCTGCCCATCAAACAAGGGGGCGGGTAATAATCGGCAAGCCGTGATATGGGTGTTGTCTACTCAGAAAAGCATGCAGCACACTTCAGTCTACTTTTGAAGTACAAAAATGCACAGAAAAACACCAAATTAGTCATCTACTCCCTGACTATTGTTATCTCTTAAGCTAAAACAACTTTGCAACTGGGCAAAGATACAAATTCAACAACAAGGATAAATAATCATCTATAATTGAGTAGCTTTCCCCTGTTAAGATAAAAAATAAACGCCATCACCCCATCACTCCTGGATCCATTTTCGTCCTATTAATCATATTGGAGTCTCACTCTCTGAGTTTGGCTTTTTTTTTTTTTTTTTTTCTTTCACGTTCACTCTTTTTCTTCCCTGATTGGTTGGTGGCTTTTGTCCGTCACAGTGCAGTCAGACGTCTGGAGCATAATAACGTTTGATCGGTGCTGGCATATGATGTACATTATATGGCCAAATGTTTTTTGGACATCTGACCATCACACCCATATGTGGGCCTTCCCCAAACTGATGCCACAAAGCTGAAAGCACACAATTGTATAGAATGCTGTAGCATTACAGTTACCCTTTACTAGAGGCTCAGGGGCCTAGCCTAAACCTGTTCCAGCATGACAATGCCCCTGTGCACTTGGTTTGCCAAGGTTGGAGTGGAAGAATTCAAGTGATCTGCACAGAACCCTGACCTCAACCCCGTTGAACACCTTTGGGATGAACTGGAACGCAGACTGCATCCCAGGCCTCCTCGCTCAACATCAGTGCCGACCTCACTAATGCTCTTGTAGTGAAATGGGCAAATCCATACAATCGCTTCAAAATCTAGTGGGAAGCCTTCCCAGAAGAGCGAAAGTTATTAGAACAGCAAAATGGAAAGACGTCTGGAATGGGATGTTCAATAAGCACATATGAGTGTGATAGTCGGGTGTACACAAACCGTTGGCCATATAGTGTATGAGTACACACATCATATGTGAGTTTTTCTTGACACAGTACTGACTGTGAATAACATGATATTATTGTATAACAGTTGTGGGGTTTTTTTGTTTTTTTTTAATGTTAAAATAGGAGCAGACAAGTTAACAAAGAGTTACTGGAACATTAGTGTTAATTTAGTTACAACTAAACTATTGCAGCAACATTGAAGGAATGTTAATAAATGTTAAGTAACCAAGCTGTAAAATTCAGAAAAAGTTCTGCTAACCAAACATTGTGAGCTGGGCTGCTGTGGTTTGATGAGAGAAGAGTTTCATTTCTGAGCAGTAATCAAATTTCATTCTAATCTTGTTCTAGGCTGTCAGGTGAGAAGAAGTCCCTGGATCCAAAAGCCCCAGCTGATATGAACGGATACCAGATCAGGGTGTGAGCGAGGTCTCTTGCGTTTGAACCATACAATTCACAACAAACTGCCTGGCAGCCAAGCTGTTCTGTGTAGATAAACTGACACAGGAGGTCTGAACTGACACACAAGTCTGAAGAAGACATTTTAAAGGACAAAAATGTTTTTAAACACATGGGACAATACACCATGGGTGAACTGTCACAGAATAGTAGTAATGTAAAATTTTACTAACGTGATGCCATGTCACTTTTAACAAATCAGCTGAGCAGCTCCACTTCAAGCAACCACTTTTGTAGAGACTCGAACGAGTTGCAAATTCACCACACTCAGCTACTTCCTAACTGTGTAAATATGGCAGTGTGTGTACCTGTTTATCTTGTTCTTGTGTTTATTTCCCCCTCCTAGTTTTTAATCCACTTGTCAGGTGCCTTGTAAACGCCTCACGATCAAGCCACCCTTCTGTTAGCACGGCTCGCAGGGTTTGATTTGCTCGACACTCAACGCATCTTTCAGATCCTCTGAAGGCAGGCAGCTGCTGGTTATGCCAACAATCTGAAACACAACTTGTTATTGTTGCCTCTCTAAACCAAATATACAAGATTTAATATGTGTAGTCCTCACTAACATGGGTCAATTTAAAACTGCTGTTTGAATCCACTCTCCAATGTAGATAAACTGAAGATGCCATAGTGTGGATAGAATAAGGAAAAACGGAGCATTTTTTGGGAAAGCTGATGTCATTGTCTTGTGATCTCCACAATTCTAAGACTGCAGAACCTGTTACGATGCTGTATTCTGTATTAGATTTTTTTTAATGTCATATTTGACTGCTTTGTATAGAACACAAGCAGTGCTGTGCCGTGTAACAAAGTGTTTTATGTTTTTAATCATCGCAGTCCAGCGGATGTCCGTGTGCTCGGCAGAGTTATCAGTTGTACAGTTAGCATCAAAAGGAATGAAAATGACTGAACTGACGTAACGGTCATGGGTCAGACTCCCAGCATGCTGTTTACCATCGCGTAACCATCTAACTGTGGAAAGTTTGGGAATTGGACTGAAGATACCAGTGTGGCCAATCATTAGCCTTACCTATCTCCACTATTTAAGCAGCCACATTTGACTGAGTTTTTGTTACTTTTATAATAGATGTGTCATTTTAAGCATTAAGTGCAGACAATGAGTCTTATTCTTTTTTTGTTGTTGGTTTTTTTTTTTTTTTTTTTTTGTATTAAACGTTGACATTCTAACCAATTTCAAATGCAGTCGAATATGCTCACAAGGACAAGATTTGTGAAGTTGTAGATATTTGATTCCTTTTAGCAAAGTAAAAATGGAACATTTGGTTTGTAAGAAATATGAATTCGCATCTGTTTTGTTTGATAATCAGACATTCACTATTAGACAGCGCATTTCAAATGGCACTTATCCTGCACCATATATTGCAACAGTCCCTCCAGGATTCCGTGATTTTTGCGATCACAGAAACTCCACAATATTTGCAGGAGCTTGCAATTTTTCAAAATCACCACAGATTGGGGCCAAGACGCATCATGTGACGTCATCGCAACACGCATTCAGCCAAAGCCCCCTTCGTTTCACCTGCGTCGAACATGAGTACAGCTGAAAGGTCTCATTTACCAACAAACATCACTGCAAAAGGCCGTTGAACACAATTTTGTGCAATCGCAATTTTGCCAATTCAAGTAGTTTTCTATGAAAAAGTACAAAAAACGTTGCATATTGCATCGCAAATTTTGAAAAACGTTGCAGCAAAATCAAGCACTTTTGGCCACAACAGTCAAAAAAAGTCACTCAGTGAAATCCTGTATGGACCGACTGCAACTGTCACTTAGATTCTCATTTTAATGATCTTTTAACATTGTAGCTTCAACTGTAACTCAGAACTACACTGAATGTTGATTTGTGTTATTGGTGGGTTGTGACTGAAATACACAAATCACCACTGAAAACCACCACTAAGCTTAACAGACTATACTTATACTATAGCTTTTGAAAGTGCAACAAACCTTTAATCAAGTCATCACAGCCAAGAGCACACAGAATAGGATTTCACATTTGTGTTTTCTGTCTCTTAGCACCTGCTTGCACCATTTTGTGAGCCATTCAAACATGGAACAATGATCAGAGACTCGCCAAAGTATTTCCCTCAGCTAAGTACTAAGAAAAGCTGTGGAAAAAGTAGCCGAGTGCTGGGCGTTAGAGAGAAAGGGCAGCTCTATTGTTTTTTTTTTTTTGTTTTTTTTCCTTTTCCACAATGGAAGCTGTTTGCAATTCTTAAGAACAAAGAAAACTTTGAGATCCACAGAGATGCCATGGCACTGTAATGTTTGCTTTCCTATAAGGAAAATTTGAATTTAGACAGCAGCTTGAATGAATAAACAGATTACATCTATGGGTTGAACTGGATTTAAAACTCGATGGATTTATCATGAAAGCCTTAACCTGAGCTATGTGAGACATTCACTGTATTATTGCTAATGCTAGAAAATTTGGGATTTACGACAAAGTTTTACAATAAAAAAATAAATAAATAAAAGCGCTTTAATGATAAAACGCATCTCAATAGCATCCAATCTTAGGAAAGAAGATTCCTTCAAGCACATCTTTGGTTTGGCCTCAGGGGGAGACCTTAAAGGTTCCATGTAGGACCCTACAACAGTTTCCTTTTCAGAAAAGATTCCAACATAAGGTACATTCAGCATTTTCTAAAATAATGCATGTTTAAGATGAACATATATGTGGATGTGTGGATAAAAGAAAACAAGTAGGAAAATGAGAAAGATTTCTAATGTTGGCCCTAAACCTCTACGGTTCTGTAGAGTTTAGTGTCAGACTGGAATTGAATTCTGCAGGAGGGGGATGAAGTTTTAGGAGCAGGTTAAAAGCAAAAATCTTCTGAACAAAATTATATTAATATGACATTACGAAGCTGATTTATAGGAACAAAATAGTAAAATATTCTCCATTAGAAACTGATAGTTTGGGGGGAAATATAGCGCCAGAGAGAGAGAGTGTGTGTGTGTGTGTGAGAGAGAGAGAGAAAGACTCTATAACCTGAGGAATTGACCTACTTTAAAAACTTGCTAACCCATAGCTCTACTTGAACACGTGTGCTCTCCTTTGGGAAATATCTGCTTACACACACGCTAACAACTTTAGGAGCAACTGCAAGTGAACAGCAATGTATTTTTTTACTAAACTCTTGAGCTGTTTTTGTTTTCCTTCTTCCTTTCTTTCTTTTCTTTTAACTTTCAATCACAGTTCTTGTTCTTGTTTGTCTTAGCTGAAAAACCCGTCTTGCCAAACTTTGTTCCCAAAACAGTCTTTATTCAGCAGAGATTTAATCAGCATTAGATGGAGGATAACAATATTTAAACCAGTGCCTGGTATTGTGTAATCCGTCTTTTAGGATCTATCCTATGTAGGTGAAGTTCACAGATTTGGAGCACTTACGTGGTGAACAATAAAAGGTTCATGGAAGCAGGCAGACAGAAGGCTGAACTGCTTATCTCCTATAATGAGACATGTGAATAGTGGTTGTGCCTCCTTGGGTGCAGGAATAATGCACTCGTGCTGTGTAACTCCTCTCAGGCAGCTGGGTGAAGTCGACGTATTCCAGCCTGCAGTAGAGTAGTACTGATTTCCAGACAGTACGGTCAGCTGAATGTGCTACACACTCAATGTGTAAAAACAGCCCTCGTGTTTGAAAAGAAGTAAGATGTATTAGGTTTATTACTAAATCTGACAAATGAAGCCACCACTCAAAGCCTGTTTCTTGTTTTACATGTATTAATTAGCCCTGACTTTAATAACCAAATGTACACATTTTCAGAGATGAATTTTTTGAAGGGGGGGCATGGTGGCTTAGTGGTTAGCATGTTTGCCTCGCACCCCCAGGGTTGGGGGCTCGTTTCCCATCTCCGCCCTGCGTGCATGGAGCTTGCATCTTCTCCCCATGCCTCGGGGGTTTCCTCCGGGTACTCCGGTCTCCTCCCCATGCGTTGTAGGCTGATTGGTATCTCTAAATTGTCCACAGTGTGTGTGTGCTTGCCCTGTGCCCCGAGCCCCCCAGGATAGGCTCCATTCTACCCATGACCCTGTGTAGGATGAGCACTAAAGAAGATGGATGGATGATTTTTGAAGGGAGGTCTGTTTTAAAGCACACTAACTTGCACTTAAAATATATTCATTTGAGCTGACAAAACACTGAAACACAAGAATACTATTTATTACCAAGATATTTATTTTTTCTTCCACTGAAAGAACATGAAGCTGAAAACAAAAGCAGATAGTCTCATATAAATTCAAAAACAAAATGAGGTACATTCAGCATTTTCCATGTTAAAAATGTTTTGCCAACGAAACTGCACAGCTGAATTTGTCAATGCTGATTATTTCAGATAATGCCTCATGTATTAGCTTAACTCAAAACTTTAAGACAACCTTAAAACCACAAGGTGTTGACAACCTTAGTAGTCTTCGACAGCAAATAGGCCGTAAATCTTCCTTTAGAAATTTCACTAGTCATAAATGATGGGCCGTAATCTTTGGGCCATAATGTTTGATGGGAAGAAAACAGTTTTACCACCTGTCTCGACTTTCACTAGTTGTAACAATGAGAAACACATCTCTTGATTAAGGCCTCACTGTACAACAGTGATTGGGTTTATAACAAAGTGCACTGAATTGAGGCCCTGTCTAAAAAGCAACATTGGTAACTTGAACTTGGGGTCATGTATGCACCTATGTCACACTTGCTATAACCCTGGACACTCAGCAGAGCTGAAACTTGGCCAGCAGGCTGAGGTGGTCAGATGGGAATATTTCATTTGGGAGTCCATTCAGCGACCAAAGGTCAGCTTCAGACAGCAGAGCAAGACGGCCGAGCAACTTCAGACCCTTCTCTTTGTCTGTAGGTAGGTAAAAAAAAAAATAAGACAAACCATAAAACAAAAATTCATACATACACACCGGGGTGGACAAATCAGTAGCCCGTATGTCTGGGACAAACAGATTTTGTGCCCAGGCCAATTTATTTTTATTTATTTATTTATTTTAAATGTAAAATGCCCACGATTTGCTAGCATTGCTGTGATTGGCAGGTGAGAGAGAGTATATCATCCCTCCCACCCAGGGAGCTCCCAGCCATAGATGGCTGTGATGTCAGCAGGACCCAAACTTGTGGTGATCTGATGATAGGGCAAAGTAGGGCAATTTTTACTAGGTGTATTAATTAGCATGGATGGGCAACTTGTGACCTTAACAGAATCAGGCACATCCAGTCACCATATTAATCTTAAACATATTAAGATAAGAGTTGCTACTTCAGAAACTTGAGCAGGAACAGTCTGCTCTAAGTCTATGGTTATACAGTTATCCACTCATTGGGAATTTGCATATTCATTCATTTTCTTTAGACTGTATTAATGCACTTAACAAGATAACTAGCTCACCATGCGTTATTATGTTACCTATCAGTTTTCAGCTAATAAATGCATTTGTCTACCCCTATGCACACAACTCTTCAGCTGTGTGCAGATTACAAATGAGAATGATTGAAATGAAATAGTGTCCTGTGGCCTACCATCACAATCCCTAGCATGTCCTCTTCTTGTGTAGAAGATGTAGTCGACCATGGCAGCTCCATGTGAGTGCAGCGTGGTGACGGCACTGTGTTCAGTGCCTGATATGCTTTGGCTGTACACAGAGCTTAGGTTCAAGCCATGACATATGGTGTTTCTGAAATGCCTGTCGATTCAGAAAGGAAAGATATCTGTTACTGCATAAGGATAACAAACATATCTGTTTAGTATCTTTACAGTAAATAGCATTATTCTTAAGGATCACAGTTTACGACAGTTTAAGTGTAAAGTTCACCTTGGAGGAAATGGCTGTGTTTCTTCAGGAGCTGGAACAGAGTACATGTGTGGATATGTTTTACAATTAAAAAAAGCATTTAGCATAACAGTATCATGATTTTAAATGATGAAAGGAAATGTTAAGCTCTTTACATAATAAGACAGAAGCTACAAACTGTGCTAAAATATCAAACACTGATAAAACCTTATAAAACTGTCCAGTATAGTATGTAGCCATGTGCTTGAATTGTGTATCAAATAATGATTTGTTTACAAAAAAAAAAAAAAAAAAAAAAAAAAAAAAAAAAAAAAAAAAAAAAAAAAAAAACACCCTCATATGAGTCAGCTGATTATATCAGATGTGCCAACATCTGCCGTTATCCTGTAGCATTTATGATTGTTGACCCCTTGCTAAGGTGACATGGGAGACATCTTAAAACTGTCAGACTAAAATTTCCCTGGAATAAAAACCAATTCACTGAAGGGTAAAGGACACGGGACATGAAAGATCATTTTCCGTTACTTTCGCTTTGCGCTGACTTGATCTAGATGAAGTTTCACCAGTGAATTAGCAAACCTCTTATGAGTCAGTGAAAAATAAAAGTGCTGAATAACAAAAAGCTTCCAATAATAAAAGCACAGAGTAAAACATGCTGTGTGTCACCATTTAATATTTTTCTTTCAGGATCTATCGTTCATTTCTTATTTATTTATTTTTATTTTTAATGTATTGAGCTATATTGTCTTCCTATTTGAGTAGATAAGTTGATTTGTTTGGTACTGCTTTATGATTTGTTTTATGCTCTATTAAGCACAGCATTATACTTACACTATATGGCCAAAAGTTTGTGGACAGCTGACCATCACACCCATGTGTGGTTCTTCCCCAAACTGCTGCTACAAAGTTGGAAACACACAATTGTCTAAAATGCCTTTGTACACTGTAGCATTCAGATTTCCTTTCACTGGAACTAAAAGGCCCAAACATTTTCCAGCATGGAAATGCCCCTGTGTACAAAGTGAGATCCATGAAGACATGGTTTGCCAAAATTGGTCTGCACAGAGCCCTGACCTTCTTGCCAGACATCAGCGCCCGACCTCTTGGGCTCTTGTGGGTGAGTGAGCACAAATCCCCATATCCACTCTCCAAAATTCAGTGGAAAGCCTTCTCAGAGGAATGGGATGTTCAATGGCCAGGTGTCCACACAGGATATTAGCAGCAAACCCTGTTTTCTCTCTCTCTCTCTCTCTCCCCTTGATAGGATTTTGTTGTTCGCAATCCTTAAGAGACCTTACAGTAATTTATATTTATATGCTGACTCATGTTGAATCAGGGAAACATATAACAACAACCCAATGAGTAGCTGTATGCATCACTGAACTGAACGGAGATGATCCCATTGTAGAGGCTCATGACTCAGCTGGTGTGAGGAGACAGTCAGTGTCACTCTACTCATTTTCCACATTTGGTTTTTGGAGTCAAAATGATTAAAATAGGTTAGATAGTTACTTGGAGTGTTGTCGGTGACACCTGGTATGAGCTCCAGGTCAGGGGGCCGCACACAGGCGGCCGGGCAGTAACGCAGCTGCCGCAGGAAGTCATGATTGTACTGAAGTTTCCCTGCAGAGAGAATAAATATAGCTTCACTCGCACACACAACAGCACATATGCCTTAAAATGGAGTTACACACTGCCACCAGGATATGCACACTCATCAACTTTAAAAATGCACTTCCCTTCAATAAAAAAAAAAAAAAAAAAAAAAAAAAAAAAAGGGCATTCTTGACTACACTCACATTGCATGGAAGTACTATGAAGTACACATGGGATGGATATACAGTTCTCTGCAAAAGTTTTAGGCACCCTATTTTTTTTTTTTAGTACAAACTTTGTTATAGATTTTTTATTTTATGACTTCTACATTATTAAGTCAGTACAAAAAACATTTTAGATTCCCAAACATTAGTTTTCTAGCACAAAATTAAATGTTACAGAAAAAGACGTTGGGCTACTGATCGGAAGGTCATGAGTTCAAATCCCAGCACCGCCAAGCTGCCACTGTTGGGCCCTTGAGCAAGGCCCTTAACCTTCAATTGCTCAGATGTATAAATGAAATAAATGTAAGTCGCTCTGGATAAGGGCGTCTGCCAAATGACATAAATGTAAATGTAAATGTTCGTATGTCATTAAAGAAAGCAGCATATTACGTAAGAGACCACTTTTCCGACAAATAACACAATGAAGGCTGCTGGGTTTTGCTGCAAAAATAAGAAGCGAGTGTGAAAGTCAAAGTCTCCAGAAGAACTGTGGCTGGTTCTGCAAGATGCTCAATAAAACTTACCAGCTCATTTCCTTATAAAACTGTACAAATTGTACCGGAGACTACTATTTTTATTTTTATTTTTTCACACCAAATACTGATTTTGTTTCATTTACTACAGTTTACTGCTCTTTGCGGTATATTTTTCTTAATGTAGAAACTTTTCATTATTTTGAAGGCATCTTTGCTCTACAGAATTTCTTTGCATGTGCCTAAAACTTTTGCACAGTACTGTATATGCAGTATAGAGATATGAGAGAATGAATGACAGGGCTGAGCAGACTAACCCTAACCACACAGGTACAAACAGAATCTCTCACCTCACCCTTGTGGGTATTCTGGAAACACACATACATTTGCTGACCTGATTCTTTGCCTTGAGGCTCACAGGCATCAAAGTACCGACAGTTATCACTGATACCCAAGCTGTCGGGCCACAAAGGTGCGTATAGCCGCCTGTGATGAGTTTTGTAGGACAAGTCCTCCTGACCAGACACCTGCAATTAAACATGCAAACATGACAGTTATTTCTTAATCATGTTAAACATTTGTGTGTTACAGAACAGCTTCAATTCTCTGTATTTACTCTTTTCCTGGTACAGAACATTCTCTAGTATTTTCTGAAAAAATGGGTATGCTGTTAACAAAAGTTCATTTGAATACATTTATATTCATATATTTTTTTTATTTATGTCAAAATAAATAACGGTGTTGGGAACTGTGATGCATGTGAATTAGCGTGATATGTAATAACGTTCTTCAGGTGTCTGAGAATGTCAGTGCAGGATGTGATCATAATATCAGCAAGCACGATGAGATAAACTTTGAAGTGTGAGGACTGAGACGCACCATCCAGTTTGGTAGTCCGTGGTAGTAGAGCAGGCCCGTGACGATCAGCTGATACAGTGGCATGTTGGGTAAGGAGTTGAAGTCCCCACACAGAACAATCTCACACTCATGCCCTTTGACCTTACACTGCCTGACCACGCTGTCAATCTCTGCCAGCACTATGGCCAGCTGGGCCAGTTTCACATCTCCTCTCCTGGGGTTGAACAGCAGGTGTGTGTTGGCCACACAGATGGGCCGGAACCTAATGCCTTCACCATGTGCTGTGGTTGGCTGGAGGAGCAGCACGATGCCCACGTTGTCCCGGTCCAACAGTTCAGTGTCGTGACGCTGGAACTCAAGAAGGCGCACAGAGAGTGCTGTAAAGCACTTAGTGTTGAAACAAACCACACAACCGTCTGTTTTGGTGCCTGTGCGGCGTTTGTACACGCAGTCATATCCTGGGGAGGAAAGAGACTTAGTGTTGATCATGATGATCATCACTTACAAAGGCTTGGTTTCCAAAACACTATACACCAAAGTATCACGTTCTGTTCATCAACAGAAGTGAATACTTATGGGTCACTACATATACAGTGGATATAGAAAAGAATCACCCCCCTTTAAAATAATCACATTTTGTTGCTTTTCATCCTGAAATGAAGATGGACAAAGTTTTTGTTTTATCCAGCTGTATTTACTCAGTTCAACTTAACATCCTCTGTTTTTTATTTATTTATTTGTTTTTTTTTCCTGACATGTTGGTGTTATATCTTTCACTTGGATGTTATAAGTTGCACTGATATAATGGGCTATACAAGTTGCCCAATATAATGGGCTATTTTGCATAGATTCATGAAATATTATCTAAATGAAGTCCATTTGAGTGGCAGGTTGTAGCATTATAAAATGTTCTCACCCATCTCAATCAAGGCTGGATACATCCGCTCTTGGAAGTGATTCTCTTGCACCTCTTGAAGACAAATAATCTATACAGGACCAGAATTAAAAAAATTAAAATATACACTGAAATACGATATCTAGTTTCTGTGGCATGACTGATTCACATTTATTTTATACACCTTTTTTTCAACCTTCATTGAGATCTATAAAGAACTACTTCACTTAAATAATGAACTCCTGTTTTAAAAGCATTAGTATTGAGCTTTAACTCACATCAGGTTCCCAGGTCAGCAGCTCTTTGAGAATGTTCTGTAAACGGTTTTCCCATGCTAGCACGTGCTCTGAGCAGTGTGCATACAGCTCTGAGTTAGCCTCTAGCAGATCCTGGGCCAGGATGTTGTAGGACATAATGGTGAAGTCAAACTTAGACCCAGTGTCTACACAGGCTGTGTGGGGAGATATACAGGGACTGGAAGTTTGACTGAGGTCCTCCCACACCCTCCACATCACTAGGAAGGAAAATACAATGTTATTCATGCTAGAAACGTACTCAGATAGTTGGTAAGTATGCACTGGTTTGGATCGTAGCCTGCATTTAAAGGATAAATGCTACCAATGCCAAAACATACCAATCCAAAATCAGGGTCCATACTACATTTATGGCATTTGGCAGATTCCCTTATCCAGAGCAACTTACATTTATGTCATTTATACAACTGAGCAGTTGAGGGTTAAGGGCCTTGCTCAAGGGCCCACAGTGGCAGCTTGGCAGTGCTGGGGTTTGAACTCACGACCTTCTGATCAGTAGTCCAACATCTTAACCACTAAGCTACCACTGCCACATACTGGCCTGTAACACTGAATAAGTCGAGAACTGAATTTGACATTTGAGTAAAAATGTCACAAATCAAAATAGAACACCGAAATTAAGTCATTTCGGTATATAATAAATAAAATAAAATAATAAATTGTGCAGTACTTGTGGAAAAGTACCTTCAAAATTGGTATTTTCCTGAAACCCATAGTAGTAGCTTGTGCCAGGGAACTGTAAGGGATGATGGACTACCTCGGACAATCCAAGTCCCACTGGAAAAGGCCAACCAGTTGGTGCAGGTTGGAGCCATGTGTGCTCAGTAAAGGACTGTGCATGGTTGTCCGCCAGTAGCGCACTCAGGTCATACGCAAGACTGCCATTACTGACCTGGTCTTCACTTCCTCTGGTGTCCAAGTCATCACCATACACGTTCTCACTGGTAAACAGACCAGAAGTCAAATGTACTGGTACTTTAGAACCATCATTCTCACTCTCTTCAGCACCATCTGCTGTTGGTTCAAAGGACTCATTTCCATTATTGCAAGCTTGGGATTGTTGTGGGCTTTTGAGAAGGTCATGGTTATCACAGCCAGCATGTGCCAGTGTGCTGGATGGAGCTACTTGATAAGAACCCGAGTGATATGAGAAGCCAGCTGCTTGCATGAATGGACATGAATGGACACCTCCAGTCTCTGTCGCCATCCCCTGAAATCTCTGTCTTTCCTCCTCAGAACTAGACTTCCATTTGCTCTCATCAGCAGCAGTCTGGATTTTGGCCCGTTGCCAATGAATCTTCTCTTTGTCCTCCTCCATCTCACTCTTCTGCTCTACTATCACCTCCCTGATCTCAAGAAGTGATCTGCTCTCCACCAGTCCCTCAGCTTCCCTCCTTTCTTGCGGAGTGTGTGTAGGGGTATCTGAAGCAGTTCCAGCGTTGCACCACTGATCCAGCAAAGCAGTCTGCTGCTCATTAAGCCTTCTGCAAGAGCGTGCACCACCATCACACACTGCTTTGCCATTAATGATCACCGGATGATGTTTCCACCAAGACTCTGTAGAAAAGAGACAATTAAAAATCTTTAAAAAAAGTAAAAATTTCTGCCATTTTTTAAATTAAGTATAATTTTAATTGTTTTAAATATCTGCTGTTACATCATATATTGTTGGAAAGCTTATTTCCTTAAACATAAATTTATGTAGTCCATGTACAGACAATTCATTAGATCCACATACTTTGACACACTGCTTCATAAGTCTTAAAGCCAGACTTCATACAGTGGTGCTTGAAGAATTTGCCTTTAGAATTTTCTATATATATCCACTTAAACATGACCTAAAACATCATCAGATTTTCACACAAGTCCTAAAAGTAGACAAAGACATCCCAAATTAAACCCACCATCATCCCAGCGTTGAAGCTGTTCTGTACTGAGGAATGGGCTAAAATTCCTCTAGGTTGATGTGCAGGACTGATCAACAGTTACCGGAAACTTTTAGTTGCAGTTATTGCTGCACAAGGGGGTCACACCATATATTGAAAGCAAAAGTTCACATACTTTTGCCACTCGATATGTGGTATATGTGATCGATATAATATTGGACCCTTTTCCTCAATAAATAAATGACCAAGTATAATATTTTTTGTCTCATTTGTTTAATTGGGTTCTCTTTATCTACTTTTAGGACTTTTGAAAATCTGATGATGTTTTAGGTCACATTTATGCAGAAATGTAGAAAATTCTAACACAAAATTCACAAACTTTCAAGCACCATTGTATATCAGGTTGTATTTAACATTTTGGCCACTATTAACTTAATTTTAATAGTTTTATTCATTTTTTTTTTAATTTAAACTTTATTAACTGAAAACTATGTAAATATGCACTTGTCATGCATGTGAATATTGTTTTTAAAATCTATTTTAAAAAATTAAAGAAATACAATTTTAACTTTTAATGTGAAAGGCTGACCAGTGGCTATGTAGCAGATAAAAAAAAAAAAGTTTAAAAATTGATGTCAATGCATATTTTTTATATTATATATAAAACATTCATATTTAATTATCTATTTTAAACATAAACTCTTGTATTAATATATACTCCCGACAGGTTAGGCGTCATTGTGTTCTGAGTAATGTTACACAAAAGCCCATTAGGATGTGGTTAAATGTCTACTAGGTGTCATTTTAGTGTCATTTACATTCGGTTTCGTTCTTTTACATAGCATTGTTGACTTAAAACACGGTATGTTTATTAAAAACACAAACCTGAACATGACCATAGGCAGCGAGTTTATTTAAAACACTGCAAAAGGAGAACAGCAGCAATTTATATTATGTTCGTTTACTATTGCTCGGGGGAAGGAACACCACATTGCCCACACCTTGGCCGAATCACAAATACTCCCCCTCGTGGCCATGTAGTGAACTAAAGCGTGTGTACAAGTCATTATTTCATACAATACCAAGTGCACTCGCGCAGGAAATAGAACGCCATTTGGAACACAACCCTAGAGTGTACCGTGTTTTGACATGTAGCTAGCTTTTAGCTCACCACTTGTTTTCTTGACAAACGACGCTTGTGGAAAAACACCCGTAAAACTGTGATTATTATACGAAGTTATTTAATTCCATACGAATTTAATAAACGACACTGTGTGTGAGTAATGTGCGAAACTTCAAGCAACGCAGTTAGCAGTGTTGGAAGCTGAGTGGTAGTGGGACAGAAGTTAGCTAGCTAGCTAGCTGAGAGAAGTGTAACACTGGAACATGCACACATGTAGCTGAGCTCCGAGCTTACCTGAGAGCCTAATGAAGAGTTGGGTTAGCGGGTACAGCCCATAATAAATAAGGCTCCCAATCATGGCTCAACTATTAGTGACATAAGCGTTTCAGAAAAAAAACTTTATTCATCTCGCCGTCCTGACTGTTTAGTGTGTGCGCGCACGCGCGAGTGTGTCTCATGGGACTGCGAATAAAAGTGCACACTACTCCACTACGTGCTACTCAAACTGCGTCTCTCACACAACCGCACACTGTCGCTCCGAACGGGCTATTAGACAGCTGTAAACAGCGCATGGAATCATGGGTAACAGCGTCTAAAACATTAAAGGTGTAGTGGCTCAGTAAAAGACTTTTTTATTTGTAACTTTTGAGGAATGTCCCCGCAAACTGCAGCAGACTTTAGTCTGTTGGGATATATCTCTACTAACTTTGCAATATTTGCCCACTCTTCTTTGCAGAATTGTCAAGTTCGGTTAAATTTGATGGGGACCATTTATGGACTGCAGTCTTCAAGTCATTCCACAGATTTTCAATGGGGTTTAAGTCTGGGCTCTGACTAGGCCATGCAAGGACATTCACCTTTTTCTCCTTCAACCACTGTGTGGTCAGTTTTGCTGTGTGCTTTGGGTCATTGTCATGTTGGAAGGTAAACCTTCTTCCCATTGACAACTTTCTGGCAGAGGGCAGCAGATTTTCCTCAAGAATTTGACGGCATTTTGCCCCATCCATTTTCCTTCTATCCTGACAAGTGCGCCAGTCCCTGCTGCAGAGAAACACCCCCATAACAGGATATTACCATCTCCATGCTTTACTGTAGGAATAGTGTTATTTGGATGGTGAGTTGTATTGGATTTCCGCCAGACATATCGTTTGGTGTTGAGGCCAAATAATTCCATTTTAGTCTCATCTGACCATAACATCTTTTTCCATGTGGCCTCAGAATCTTCAAGGTGCGTTTTGGCAAAGCTCAGTCGTGGGTGGCTTTTTCTTGCAACCCTCCCATACAAACCACATTTGTGGAGAATTTGTGATATTGTTGTCACATGCACACAATGACCACTCTTTGTCATAAATTCCTGCAACTGCTTCAGAGTTGCTGTAGGCCTCTTGGTAGCCTCTCTGACCAGTTTCCTCCTGGCTCTTTCCTCCAGTTTGGAGCTACATCCTGATCCAGGGAGGGTCTGTGTTGTACCAAATACCTTCCACTTCTTAATAATAGACTTCACTGTGCTTCTAGGCATTGATAAAGCCTTTGAAAATTTTTTGTATCCATCTTCTGACTTGTGCCTGTCCACAACTTTATCCCGGAGATCTTTTGACAGTGCCTTGCCACCCATAGTTGATTGTTTGCTTCAGTTGCACTACAAAATGCTCCAGGAAAGCTCTTTTCATGCTGAACTAATCAAAATGACCACAGCTGATCACAGTTGAAAGTCAACTTTTTTGGCTTTGTGTGACATGTGACATGTGATGTTTTTTTCTGACATGTTGGTGTTATATCTTTCACTTGGATGTTATAAGTTGCACTGAGTAAATACAGCTGGATAAAACAAAAACTGTGTCCGTCTTCATTTCTGACTGAAAAGCAACAAAATGTGATTATTTTAAATGGGGGTGATTCTTTTCTATACCCACTGTTAGATCATCATCATCATCATTTTATTATGTGTAATTTGTGTTAATCACTCAATTTATGTTTATCAGTGACGGTTTGTGACTGCAGGACTGTAGTTAACTGGACATCTTTGTAGCTGAATAGAATTTGTGAATTTGATTGTATAGTTTAGATATAGTTTGCTAATTTATTTTTATAGTTTATATACTATAAAATTAAAACTTTTTATAGTTTTGTTTAATACAGACTTGTGGATAGAATTTGTTGTAAAATACTGCATCTCTAGATATCTCCTGATTGATTGCATCGTGCTTTGACGATGAATATTTCATGACTGCATGGGCCAATAGGCTTAGCACTGAAAGGTATTCCACAAGCGGCACAGGTATCACATGTATTCCTGTTGCTAAGACAGGCTCTGAACTTATCCTTTAGTAAACATAAACATAAACACATCATCAGATGGAGTACTGTGCTGTGAGAAAACACATAACAAGCTTAGGAGGAATTAGTAGTTGAGCCAAAGTTAGTTCACTATCTGAGTGTATAGTTTTAGGATTGCAATATGGAGGAGTCCATCTTGTCACTGGATTGTCTTAGCCTGGCCGAGAGAGCCAGCACTAATGAGGCTGAAGTGGAGGATGAGTGGGATACAGACATTGAAGCTGAAGGTAAGTGAACTTAACTATTCCATTTTTGTTTTAAAATTGAAACATGTTCATGGGCTGATGAGACACCTGTCACTTTATGATAGAGCAAAAGAGCATTGCGAAAGACATGTCCACGGCTGAGGTGTACCTGCAGGCGTGTAAACTGGTGGGTGTCATTCCCGTCAGCTACTTTCTGAGAAACCTCGGCTGTGCCACAATCAACCTGAACCACCATGGCCTCGGTCCTTTAGGTGGAAAGGCTCTGGCCATTGCTCTTGTGGTAAAGAAGATGATTACTTGACTCCAGGGTTAATGAGTGTTAAGCCCTAAGGCAATCTCATATACTGTATGCATGAGCCTTCTAAATGAAAGTGATGGAATCCTAGTGTGCTTAACACATTCATATTTACTAAAGTTGTCTCTGTATTCTGCACAGACTGACACACACACAACAACGCTAGAACTGGCCGACAATTTTCTGCTGGCTGAGGGAGCAAGATATCTTGTGCAGATGCTGAAGGCTAATTTCACTATTCAAAATTTGGTAACTTTGCCATGGTTACAGTATTACTGTTATTTTTAAGAACCATATTCATTAAGATGTTTATAATACTTCTATATTTAAATATTGTTTTATTATTATTCATAATAATTAAGGAGCATACAGTAATACTTAAGCATGTATTATTGTTATTGTTAACATTCATAATAATTAAGGAGCATAATATGATGCATAATATTTCCTAATACTAAATGAGTGCAAGATATGTACTTGTGCACTAGAGGCCAGCAGAGTCTGCAGCTCTATTGATCCTCACTCTGTCCTGTAGAATCTCTCTGACAATCATCTTCAGTCTGCGGGAGCTGAATATATCACAAAGATGCTGCTGGATAACGTGTCCATCAAATCAATCAGACTTTCTGGTACTCTCTAATACTGTTATTCAGTGATTCCATGATTGGTGTGCATTTGGTGTGCCAAATTTTAACAAATAACAGTAATAATTTTTCAACATTAAATTTAAGAAAAACATGCATTTAACCATTCAAATATGTGTTAACCCATGTCAGGCGACAATTAGATTTTTTATTTTTTTTTTTACAAGGTTTCTTTGCTGACTTTGAGTAAATGGGTAACAGGGTTAAAATAAGAGTGTTGAGTTGAATATGCTAATAGTGTGAGGACATTAAGAACATGCTAATGATTTACTTAAAACTCAAGTGTCAAGGCTCTTTATTTGGCACATACTGTACATATTACATACATGTGATGTAATATAGTGAAATGTTTTTTTCTTAGTTACTCGTCCCACAGTGCAACAACGAACAGACCAACAGCAACTAAGGATATACACACATAACAAAATAGAATGTAGTAAAAAATAATAAAATACAGTAGACAAAATAAAATATAATAAACTGTAGGGAATATGATGTGAATAAATGGAATACAATCGAATAGAATATGTAGAAAGCAGACATACAGAGCTGTAAAGTGTATATAGAGACTATACAATATGCAAAAAAAAAAAAAAAAAAAAAATTAGCAAAACTCTTTTTTTTTCCCATTAATAATTTACTTTCAGTGTATAATTTGAGTAACAGTGTTGTACTTTCAGAGTGACCCCTCAATCAATACCATAATATTATTGAAAATAAAGCAAAAAAAAAAGAGAGAACTTACTTTTCTTCTTCTCTAATTTTAACCTGTTGCAACATGAACATGAACATGAACACGGTACTTGTGGAATTATCCAAATATTTCATGTGGGGGAAAGGTGGCCAGGTGACAGTTGAGTGAAAGTAGTGGGACACCAAACATACCTGTAATGGATATGGAAAAGGATTTTTCAAGCAAGCGATGTTGAATGGATTTACACATTAATGCAAAAAGAAGTTTTTAATATTTTAACAATTATATTTTATGTTAAAGTGTAGTTATAGTGGGATGGAATGGGCAAAAATGTTTTCTAAGTGCTGTAGATTTTAATAACATCTCAAATATACTGTAGATTGTTGTGAAGGACACATTACATGTGTTAAAAATGTCTTTCACCTTTACTTTAGATGCATATTTGAAAATGTAATATCAATGGGACACAAATGGCACCTTAATCATGGTATCGCCCTGTTGTTCATTTAAGAATGAACGATTTTAATACATCCAAATAAAATTTGAGAAAAAATGAGCACATCCCAGAAACAGATAATTCTTCTCTTTCTTTCTAGGAAATGAATTCTCTGAGGATGATGCCAAATGGTTTGCAGAAGCCTTTACAGTATGTTAACACATAATCCACTGATATAAAGGTAAGCAAAAACATTATTTATGTGATTTTCAAAAGCACTAATTTTGAACTCTCTTTTTAGACCAACTACAGAGTAAAAGAGTTAGACCTGAGTCACAATAAGTTCTGTGGAAGAGCGGGTGAATACCTCGGCCAAATGCTAGGTAGATACTATTTAGGAAAAGTGTGAGGCATATATTTAGCATATTTTATATGTAATTAGGACAATTATTTTTTATATTGATACAGCTAATAACGAGGGTGTGGAGGTCCTTAATCTGAATTGGAATCACCTCCGAATGAAGGGTGCTGTGGCTTTCTGCGCCGGACTTAAAGTATGAGAAACTGTACAACAACACATGTAACTTAGAAAAAGAAACTATACTATATAATATATGATGGGATAATTTTTAAATAACATAACATAATGTATTATTAAGATCATGTTACAGTAGTTAAATACTCTGTGTTTTTAATCTTGAAGAATGCATTGTCACTTATCACTAGCCTCAGAAGTCTTCTAGACTTACTACTCTAAGACACATTGGCTGCTTTAGAAAAAATATATAAAAGGGTTATAAGTAAAAAAAAAAATAATAATAATAATAATAATAATAAAAAAAAAAGCCTGAATTTACATTCTCTGTCCATCAGGTCAATGTGACTCTGAAACACTTAGACCTCTCCTGGAATGGCTTTGGCAATGAGGGAGCTCTGGCTTTGGGTGAAGCTCTCAAATTCAACAACACTTTAGTGTACCTGGACCTCAGTAACAACCGCATCAGTGATGAAGGAGTAGGAATGCTCTGCAGAGGCCTTGAGGCCAACGACACACTCAGAACACTGAAGGTGGGTGTGAAACAGCTTAGTTTTTATCATCATCATAATATTTTATATAGGCCCTTTCATAAATTAAAATGCAGCTCAAAGTGTTTTACAAAGAAAAAAGGAATAAAAAACACAGTCGAAAGAAGAAAATAAAAAAAAATATCGGAATTAGAAAAATATATCATTCTAATATAACAGAATCTATTAATAAAGTAACCATAAAATAAATAAGTAATTAAGATAAAACTAGTCATAACAAAATGGGTAAAGCAGGAAAGTGTATTTCAGGAAAAAAAACAACCTGTAATTAAATATGTATTACAAATTAAATAACTACCATAATTGTGCATAAAATGTCAAATGAAATAAATGTTAAAATTAGAGAAAAGTTCAAATAAGCAGAGATTACGCTGATTTTTTGTACTGTATTTTGTTCTTGAAATCGAAAGTATTTCTGTGTTTGATTATCTTAGACATTGTGGACCATATTCAGTTATTATGAGCATATTCTGTTATCTTGAAATTGGCCTGAATCATAGATGCAAATGTATTTGTTCTTTTTAATGACTTGTCACATGCAGTGTGTTCACAGAGGAGAGTAAATGCTGTGCCTTTTGCAGCTGGCTTATAATGCTCTGACAGTTGAAGGTGCCTTGGCCTTGATCAGTGTCATAAAGAACTCTCTGAAAACAGCCCTCGAGGAGATCAACATATGTGTGAGTCTCATGTATGATATGAAGGACATGATAACTCAGCCCTTCACAGTACAGTGGCAGATATTATATCTCTTATTTATTTAAACTTTAGCATTGTAAAAGGTTATTAGTTTAGATATGCATTTGTTCTGTTTGCCGTACTCATAAACAATTGCACTAAACCACCTCTTTATGGCACCGTTTGTGTGCTAGAACGTGCTGGTGAATGAAATCTTCATACAGCTGCTGGAGTTGACATGTCAAGAACACCCTGCTTTAGAGGTGCACTATGGTGGTGTTGGAGGATTTATTACCAAAAAGCCTCCAAAGAAGCGTGACCCTATGAAGGTCATTCAGGTACACAAGGAATGTTTACGTATAACACAGTGGTGACTGTGTAAGAAGTTATGAAAATGATCAACATTATAGTCAAGTATACTATAAATGTAATGTTTACTGGTAATATCACATTTACATCATAGTAGCTCTAGTGTTCTGTGTTCAATTTCTAACAGTGTCATTTGCTGTGTGTTATTTTGCAGGATTATCTTGATCAGCGGAAACTTCGGCTATGGGATTTCTTCCGCCACATTGATAAAGATGGGACGATGCATGTTCCTGTCTCAGAATTCAGAAAGGCTGTGCAGGCATGAGACAATATCCTCGTCATTAACGTCTGCTGATGCATTTGTTGTGTCTTGGTGTTCTGAGTCATACACATTGTTGCTCAAGATGCAGTGATTTTTCATCCATCCATCCATCCACTAATCTATCTTGCACATTTAAAAAATTAAAAACAAAAAACAACAACAAAGGCTTTCAGGGTGTACAAATTCAGTTTAGTATTCATAAAATATAAAAAGTACAGTGGCCAGAAAAAGTATGTGAAAACTTTGGAATTGGTTGGTTTTCTGCATTAATTGATCATAAAATATTAATAAAAAATTACCTCAACCAAGCTTTTCTGGTAGCTGCGGAGTAGACCGGCATAACATTCAGAAGGAATTTTGGACCACTCTTCATTACAGAACTGCTTCAGCTCAGCCATATTCTTAGGATGTCTGGTGTGAACAGCTCTCATGAGGTCATTCCACAGAAGCTCTGTTGGGTTAAGGTCCGGGCTCTGACTGGTCCTCTCCAAAAGGCAGATTTTCTTTTTTTATAAAGCCATTCTGTAGTGGATTTACTTTGATGTTTAGGATCATTGTCCTGCTGCATCACCCAACTTCTACTGAACTTCCACACAGCCACCCTGATATTATCCTGTAGGATATCTTGAAAACTTGGGAATTCATTTTTCCCTCGATGATGGCAAGTGGTCCAGGCCCTGAAGCAGCAAAGCAGCCCCAAATCATGATGCTCCCTCCACCGTACTTAACTGTTGGGATGATGTTTTCATGTTGGTATGGAGTTGGTATGCCCTTTTTATGCCATATGTAGTGCTGTGTGTTCTTCTCAAACAACTCAACCTTAGTTTCATCAGTCCACAAAATATTTTTCCAGTAGCATTGTGGAGTGTCAAGGCAGTCTTTTTTTTTTTATTATTTTTTTTTTATAGAAAGCAGTGGCTTTCTTCGTGGTGTAATGACATGGACACCATGCCTGTGTAATGTTTTCCTTACAGTAGACTCATGAACAGAGATGTTAACCAGTTCCAGTGATTTCTTCAAGTCTTTAGCTGTCATTCTAAGCTTCTTTTTTTTTTTTTTTACCTCACTGAGAATTCTGAGGTGTGCCTTTGAGTCATCTTGACTGGAAAGCCACTTCTAAGGAGAGTAGCCAGAGTACTAAATCATCTCAATTTATAGACAGTTTGTCTAACAGTGGACAAATGAATATCTAAGCTGTTTGAGATAACTCTGTAACCCTTTCCAACTTTTTGCAACTCGACAATTCCTGATCGTAGGTCTTCTGAGATCTCTTTTTTTTTTTTTTTTGTGAGGCATGGTTTACACCTGCAGATGCTTCTTGTGAACAGCAAACTCAAAATGTTTGAATGCTTTTTATAAGTCGAAGTAGCTTTAACCCACACCTCCAATCTCATCTTATTCATTGGATGCCAGGTTTGCCAACTTCCAACTCGAATTAGCTTTTGTTGAAGTCATTAGCCTAGAGTTTCACATACTTTTTCCAACCTATACTGTAAATATTTGAATTATATATTCAATATATACAAGAACAAAAAAGAATAATTTGTGTGTTATTAGTTAAAAACAGATTGTGTTGTGTTGATTACTGTAACTTAGATGAAGATCAAACCAGATTTAAGACAAATTTATACATAAATACAGGTAATTCCAAAGGGTTCACATACTTTTTCTTGCCACTGTATATAAAATATGAAGTATATAACATTTTTGTATAAAGTATATAAGCATAAAGTATTGGAGTCTTTAGACTGTTCTGAATAGCCATTTGCTTTTTTCAAGTTATAGGGTGTTACTTTCTGTTACAGCAATCTAGCATCCCGCTGGATCGCTTTCAGCTCGAACAGCTCATCCAAAGACTAGACCGGGGAGGAACGGGCATAGTAGACTACAGGTGCGATGACTTCTTTAAAACAATCAGTTTTATAATACAAATCAAACCCATTACCGTTTGGGCTTCATGTGTCTCTGATTATGTTTGCTCCAGTATTAGCATTTGCCTAGACGGTCTTAGTTAGCAAAATTGCAATTTAATATTTACCAAAAACTTTTGGATTTTTTTGTTATCTTATCCTCATTTTAATAGTGTAGTATAATGATGCATATAAAGAAACTTCCCCTACTTCTCCTTAATTAACTCCCCTTGTTGGCATCCTACAGAGGCTTGGCTGACACAAGAAAGCAGATGATGCGGGACCACCGGCAACAGCTGCGTAAAGTAGAGTCCCGTCAGAAGAAGGAGAAGCAGAAGAGCGAGCGCATCCTCAAGACCTTTCAGTCAGCCGTTGAGGCTGTTACTCCACGTACCTCCATAGTCATGTCACCAGGAGGAATTAAAGAGGACTCCAGCGGCCCTCAGCGCTTCTCAGCCACCCCCCTTAGTTCCTGGCATCACATTGTCATTTCCAACAGCAGCCGTTACTCCGTCACCAACATGAGCAGCGAGCATGTCCAACTTCCTTTGATAGGGAACACTGCATCCCACAGGCCCCTGAGTTCCCCAGCCATGCGCTCTTTCTCCCAGCCTAACCTAATGGGCAATCGCAGCTCTCTGCCTTCTCTAACCAAACCTGCATCAGCCCAGGGCATGAACTCTATCACCAATCCAACTGAAACAACCAGCAAACTTAGTCCCACTGACAACAACCTGACCAGATCAAGACCTGCATTAAACACTGCGCAACCCACTGTAAAAGTTTCCAATGGGAAGAAAAAGAAAAGTAAAAAAAAAAGATGAGAAGACATTCAAAGGACAGAATGTAATATGAATATTACATTCAAAGGACAAAGTAATGTGAATACACCAATACATAGTGTTTTTAATGAAACTAGCCTGTATAGCTGTATTTCATAATCCAGATATGTAATAATGATTGACACAAAATGTGCAATGCTATATGGATATAATTATAACCATTACTATTATACTGTACAAGTTATATAAATTATGACATTAAATAAACTTCACTTAGTATGCTTATTTATTTTTATGACACAGTAGCAGACTTGGGGCAGAACAGTGGTACACTGGGTAGTGCTGCCACCTCACAGCTGCAGGGTCCCCAGTTTAGTCCTGAGTATTACTGTCTGTGTGGAGTTTGGCATGTTCTCCACATGGGTTTCTTCCATATTCTTTTGGTTTCGTCCCACCTCCCAAAAACATGATAGTAGGTGGATTGGACTAAAATGCCCCTAGGTCTGAATAACCCCACCCAGCGTGCATTCCCGCCTCACACCTGATGTTCTTGGGCTAGGATCCACCCTGACCCTGACCAGGATGAAGCAGTAACTGAAGATAAAGGAATGAATGAAAGTAGCAGATAAACTGTAGAGATGAAAATCATAAAAGGGTTCTTTAGTTGGTCTCTCTAAAGGTTATGTGAATTCTATAACATAGGGTTTCCCTTTCAGAGAAGGATCCAAGTACAACCCAACTTATATAGCTAGAACTTTTAACCATTCAACAAGTCTTTGAGAAATGCTTCTTTGTAATAAGTAATAAGTAGAGTATAAAGTAGAGAATAAATATGTGTAGAAGAAATACATTTGAAAACCTTTGTTGAGAGTTTATAAGCTTAAACTGTGATATAGTTAAACCATATAGTTGTGAATGATTTTCATATTGTAACTTTTCCATATAGTTCCACCCCTCATTTTTCACAAACAATACTTTAGTTTTTAAGTGACTAATACTTTAGTATTAGTCACGAATACTTTAGTAACTTTCCAAAGAAAGAAAGATCAAATTTCTGACGCTAGCAAAATGAGTTTAGCTTATAGTTTGTAGTTTCGTAATCCAGATATGTAATAATGGTCGCTCTTTGAATTTTTGGCCGCGTAAAGATAAATGGCCACAAAGGAGTCTTTTTGTTCAGGTGCTGAGTTCTACTGATGACTGATGAAAATGACAATTCCTCCACTCTGGGTGTGTGATCATGTCAGATTATGGCAAGCTTGGGAAAATGTATAATGCAAATACACCTGTATCCTTTAGTCAGAAACATAAGATAAGTGTGATGTTTACAGAACATGTACTTTATTACATCGGTAATGAACAGGATGCAAGCAGATTTTCAGCTGTTGGTAAGTAACCGTGAGAAGACTCCAGCTGAGTATTTATTAGTGTTATAATAATCATCCTTTAAAAAGCCACAGAGCTTTGACTTCTGAAGTAGAAGCACTCTACCTGATTCAGAATGATCACTATACTCTTCTGTCTCCTCTTCTTTAGGATGACTCTTGCCTTTGGGGTAGGTCATTGCTTAATGACTTAATGCTTACTTAATTAGTTGCTTCTCTTCTTTATGTTATTTCAAAGTGGTCTGGACTTTTACAAGGTAATTATCTTTTTCTTTTGAATGAAGTCTCTGGATCCCTGGCCTGAGAAGAATGAGACTGTGAGTCCAAGCCAGTCATGCACCTGTGAGGCCTTGCTACCTGATACCATATTGCCCATAGGGGAGCTGGAGCTTCTGGAGAAGTCCTCAGCACAGATCAGTCACAAGTTAGAGCTGGAAATCAGCAAGGTATAAGAAGAACCTCAAAAAGTGAGCTCTGAATCAGAAAAAAAGCAGCATATGCAGGTTCTTTCTAATATTATTCTCTCGACTTTGCAGATTGAGATGTTTGAGATAAAGGTCACGATTTATGTGGAGAAGATTGCGAACCTCACAGTATTGACTGGGATCATGGAGAATGACCCTGACTCTTACACTGAGGTCCAGATACAAGAGGTGAAGATTCAGATCAAGCAGATAGAAGCTCTGATTGTGGAGCTTCAGGCATCCATTGAGATTTCTTCTACAGTGCTTGTCAGCATTCGCAAAGAGGTAAAACACACGGGATTGTATTGTGTTATCATGCGTTACATATGTGTGCTGGTATGGGATAACTCATAAGGTGTTGCTGTAGCTGAATTGTGGCAAACAAAATATTTCTGCAAAGATCAGGTTGGGTAAGGAGCCAGTGGTAAAAAGCCAAACATGGTGGTAAAAACAGTGAGTCTGAATAAAATCTTGCTTGCTACAGATTTCCCTCACACAGTGAATGTCACACTTTGAATAAGTTGTTGGATAAATGCAATTAAATGCATTTTCTTCCTTTTCATTTTTGAGGCTAACTTCTAGTGGTTGTGATACATGCAAAAGAGAAAGACATTTCAGTTCACGAAAGCATGTAGTTTTCAGAACTAGTAGAAAATGTTAAAATTTCACTATGTCACTATGGGTTTTCCTAGGCCGCCACGCACACACACACACACACACACACACACATATTATATATATATAATTGCTACCCTAATGTTTATCATGCAGATCACTGCCATGATTGTTATCCTGACTCAACTGGAGACTACCTATGACAAGAACCTGGTACTGCTGACACGCAGAGAATACATAAAGCTTCAGCAGAAACTGGAGGAATGCGAAAGACGCCATAATGAGATCTTTAATCCCAACATCGGTAAGCCTGCTCAGCACATGGACATAACTGCTATCTTTGTAGAAACATACTGTAAATGGCTTATACTTTTGACTTTTTCTCTCTAGGTTCTTGTGACCATGGTTTCATATCAAGACTCAGTAAACCCATGATTAGCCACCTGAATGCACATCTGAATGCAGGTCACAGATATGGTGGATGGGGCAAAGATTCAAACCCATTGCCTGGCTATGAAAATATGTACTGGTACTCAGGTTCTTCTAATACTCTGGTTAGCCAAGTTCATGTTTATGCAGACTATTACAGGTTAATCATGAGACAGACAATGAAAACCCATGAGCTTTATGCCAGTCATGACTGGAGAGGTCTAGGTAATAACTACATTGTGCGTGGTAACACTGTGTACTATCAGTTCAGAGAACCATTCAGCATGGGTAAATACAACATGACCACTCAGACCGCAGCGTACAGGGTGGTGCCAAAGGCCAGTACCAGATTCTCCTATTTTTATTCAGGAAACCAAAACCTAGACTTTGCGTCTGATGAGAATGGATTGTGGGTGACGTATGCTACAGAAGAATCGAAGGGCAAACTGATGCTGGGTAAGATAGATGAGGCAGCATTTGCTTTAAAGGAAGTTTATGAGCTGAATATCTACAAACCATCTATAGGCAACACCTTCATGGTTTGTGGAGTCCTTTATGCTACCAGATCTGTAGATATTAAGACAGAGGAGATCTTTTACACTTATAACACACGCACAAGACAGGAGAGCTATGTTAGCATTCCTTTTGAAAAGTTCCAGGAAATGTATGTTTACCTTGATTACAACCCCATCGACCAGAAACTTTACATGTACAATGATGGATATTATGTCAGCTATCATGTTTGGTTCAATCAGAATAAGAATAAGGCACAGCTCCAGATTTGAAAAATGCTTTGATTTGTATACAGCTGAAAATATATGTGGCTTTTTGGGGGGTACATTGTTGAGACATGTTGGCACAACACTAAAATGTCCTGCATTACATTTCAGTCTTATTAATAAAATCTTATGAGCAGTATTCCTGAATGAATGTTGTCATTATACACTTTAGTCCACAATGAACACTACCACTCATTAATAAATCTTTGGGTTTTTTCATGATACAATGTGATCTAAAGGCCTATGTTGCACTGAGGTCGATACATTTGTGTGTTAACAAACATGTTAAATGTAAAAATTATTCTCAAAATTATTCTCAGGTGATGAAACAATACACTGCACCATTTCCATA
Source organism: Cranoglanis bouderius (assembly GCA_023630585.1). Classification (NCBI taxonomy): domain Eukaryota; kingdom Metazoa; phylum Chordata; class Actinopteri; order Siluriformes; family Cranoglanididae; genus Cranoglanis; species Cranoglanis bouderius. Next base: position 10,955,003 of record CM042543.1, read on the forward strand.
CCTTTACTCTATGAAATTAATTTATAAATACATAGTTACATATTGTAAGATTATTTTATATATGGAAAATAAAGAATGCAGAAATGCAGAATATGATACTATTAGAACATATATTTAATATAAGCATAAAACACATGGCAATGTATCCCTTATGGGTTTTGAGTTCATTTGAAAATTTAAAAAAAATAAATAAATAAATCATGCATAAAAACCAAAAAGAATATTAGTTAAGTCCAGTCTCTGAATATTTACCTTGTGGCTTAATTCCAGTGTTGTATAACGCACCTCAGCAGTCAGCTTAAAAAAACGAACAGCTCCACTAAATTATTACGAGTAACATGTACGTTTTCTCAACTGCACTTTATCAATGAAAATATAAATCATTAAAGCAAATTTTATTATTTTATTTTCTGTGTGATTCATTGCTGGCTTCAGATGTATCAATGTTATGCATTTAAAAATTATCCCATCATAGAAACGAATTTCCTGTTTACAGAGTTGCACTTTTTGACCATGTAGTACACAGTTATAAAAGGGAATTATTTATCCGGTGCACTATCCGGTGTCACCCAGGGTTCCCTTTTGAGTCTGGTTCCTCTCAAGTTTTCTTCCTCATATCGTCTCAGGGAGTTTGTCCTTGCCACCGTCACCTCTGGGTTGCTTATTAGACATAAATTCATACATTTAATTATACATTTATATCCTAAATGTATATATTTCTGTAACGCTGTCTTGTGACAATGTCTATTGTTAAAAGTGCTATACAAATAAAATTGAATTAAATGATGACAATAAAATCTAAGTCCTAATTAGCTAGCATGTCTGATCTTAATAATGTTTTTGTGAAACACCAGTCATACTATACAGGGTAAAAATTTTTATGCTATTAATCAAGTGGCAGAAAATCCTTTTGATTAGTTTTTAATAATTTTTTATGTTCTTCTATTCTTCTGTACATTTGCTATTTTCCCTAGATCCCTTGGTAAGCCGCCTGTTACACCTCTTCATAGTAACTGAAACAAACTGTAGATCAATTTTAAAGCTTTCCTGTCTAGTACCCAAAAAAAAAGGAGTGAAAATTCTATTTCAGTCATTTTAGACCTGTTATTGGTACAATCTTTGTAGCAACCATTCTTGTACATCACACTGTTGGTGCAATTAAACAGAAATAACAATGTTATTATTTGTTAAAACTTCTTATAGCCCTTTAAAAAATCGTATTGCTGTTTGTATAGGCTTATCACAGACAGTTGCTCATAAATTGACATTCATTTGGTTCACCATTTATATTTGATCAGATCTCAATGTATAATTACAGCTTGTATTAGTTTTATTTATACAATATATAGCAGTTACAACTGTCCATTTCTTTTCAGTGTATTACATTATATATCTGTTCAAATATATAGTTTTACTTAAATGTAGACTTCAGTTGTCTTTTTTTTTATTTAGTTTTTGTATGTTTCATTTTATACTACATACATGTACTACTACATACATGCCTAGTGGAAACGAATAAGCTCAGAGGGCTAGTGTCCTGAATGAAAGAATGAATGAATGAATGGCATTTCTCTTGCCTTGTGTAAAAATGCCATAAAGATTAATAGGAGATCTCATAAAGACATGAACATAAACCATGTTTTATGGAGGTATTACTACTATATCTACTCTGGGTAAGAACACTGCTGTAAATTTGAATAGAACTAATTATTTTTTACTTTATATTTCCTTTAAGTGCCTATCTTGTATCCTCACTCTGTTTTCTTATAAAACAAGAAAATGAACTGGCATAAAATATATTATTAAGTGCACCAATTATATTCAGAAGCCAAATTAAATGCCCTGACCTGATATTTCACTGATTGACCAACAATGTACTAGAAAACTTAATAGGCCTATAATATACAGGTAGCTGAGAAAAACAATGAAATGCACGCTTATAGGTCTATTGCAACTTAGAATTTATCAAGCAATGAAATGAAGATGCCTGTATTTTTGTACTGAATTATATTGCCTGAATCAGCAAGTAAATCAGACTTCTATAGAAAGTAAGCATATATACAGTATTTGCCAAGATTACATCAGAGGAGGTACTTTATGTCCTGTAATTAACACAGGAACAGAAGTGGTTATGTTGAAAATGTTCTCAAGCAGTATTTGTCAATGCCCAGTTTCCCAAAATCATTGTAAAATTAAGACCACCCTAACTAGTGGTGACTGAAAACTCTGCTTACACTGTGGGAATGACTAAGATTTGGTTGTTTTATCAGCTGCTACATGCAATATATTTTCTCACATCACCTCCATGTAATTTAACAACTTCCTCTGAACACCAATAAATCATAATTTGCTATTGCCTCTTTAGCTCATAATGTCTAAAACAAACATGACTGTGTACATAAGTTGTCTTCCAAAGTCATTTCAAAATCAACCAACAATAACCATGGGAATGAGAAAAGATGTTCAGGGTGTCTACTGGACACCTTCACCTTTAAAAGCCAATGATTTGGACAAGCTGTAGTCACTCAACAAAGAAAGCCTAAGACAAGATGCATCACAATCTTCTGTTCCTCTTTTTGGTTGGCTCAACATATGGTTGGCGGGTAGGCATTTTCATGCGATCCAATACTTTTATCAAGAATCAAACAAGTAGATTCAGTCACCTTATTTTCCCCCCTTCTTTTTGTAGCCGGTGGAGGAGTGGGGCTCTGGAAGTGTAACGGGCACTGTGGGGGAATTCGGGCAGTGTGTCTGCAAAGTATTCCTGCCTGACACTACATTCCCAGCAGACCGTATGGATATTGTGCAGATAACTTCTAATAAGCTGACTGCTGATGTGAAGGTCCATATAAACAAGGTACATTTCATTATACACGCTGATGAATCCCTTGATTTTGTAACATGATGGTGAAAGAGTGATTATCCTGTAAAATGTTCTTTCCTTCTTCTTAGGTGATTTATTTGAAAGCTGAGCTGGTTATTCTTCTTTCGGAGCTCAGTAACTTGACCACCCGTATGGAGATATTGGAAAGTGGGCCTGACAAGTACATCAAACTTGAGTTTGACCTCCTGAGGGTCGAGCTGCGTGAGTTTGAATCGCTGGTCACACACCTGAAAACATCCCTTAACTCATCCTCACCAGTCTTTGACAGCCTTTACAATGAGGTAAGTGCTGATTCATTTGAATCTCAGTGGCACGTCAGTTTACCTTATTGATTATGATTGACCACATGTTTCTATCTCAGGAAATCTTATATTACCTGGATTAGTGCTGAATGCAGACAGTTTTGACTATCTTATACATATTTCTTGAAGATCCTCAACATGAGCCTGACTGTAGACCAGTTGGAAAGCTATGACAAGAGCAACTTAGAAGTGATCCGCCTCGAGTTTATCAAACTTCAGAAGAAGCTGGAGAAATGCAGAGATGAACAAGATAACTTCTCCAATGCAGCTATCGGTAATGTTCTTGAATTGTTTACATTGAAATGTCTAAGATGTGATGCTACATGAGTGTCATTATAAATGTTAGGTTTTGTTGGAGCATGTCACAGTATCTCTTTAACATTAATCTCTAATTAATTAATACTTGGTGCATAGTATATGGTAATTAATATTAAACTGGGTATAGTTAAGTGCTTAATTCTAAGAAATAACAAAGATTCTACCAAACAGCTTCTGTGAATACATGCATATCTGACTAAAAAGAGTAAGTAGGTACAGGTAATGAATGTAATAATGACTTAAAATCATATACAATTATTCAAACATTTATGTGAATGTTGCAGCATCAAGTATGGATAAATACCTGCCATTAATTCTCATTAGTTTTTATGTACTTACATTCCCACATTGTTAAGTATGCACCAAGTATTACTTGTAAGAACTGAATATTTACCCAGTAAACCAGCTATGAAAACCTTTAAAAAAAATAAAATAATAATAATAATAAAAAAGTTATATATTTTAATAGCCAACATGCAAGGGATGCACCAGGTTTTGCTTGTACTTACTACATATTAACGTATATGAATGTTAGGGGTCATACTATAAAATAAAGTGCTATCAAGCTTTGCTTTTTTTCACTGTAAATTCAAATCACTGAACTGATTTCTCTTGTCAGGTTCCTGCAAGCATGGAGGTATTCTGAAAATCAGCAAGCCTATAGTTAGCCAGCTGAATGCAGATCTGAGTGGAAACTACTTATATGGAGGATGGGGCAAAGACTCCAACCCTGTGCCTGGTTCTGAAAATATATACTGGTACTCTGCTTTCTCTAGTACACTGCTGAGTAGAATTCATGTTTATTCAGACTACTACAAATTGATCATGAGACAGCCAATGAAAACCCACGAGCTTTATGCCAGTCATGATTGGAGAGGTCTAGGTAATAATTACATTGTGCGTGGTAACACCCTGTACTATCAGTTCAGAGAACCTTTCAGCATGGGTAAATACAACATGACCAGTCAGACCGCAGGGTACAGGGTGGTGCCAAAGGCCAGTAACAGATTCTCCTACCAATATTCTGACAATCAGAACTTAGACTTTGCAGCAGATGAGAATGGATTGTGGGTGACGTACGCTACAGAGGAAGCAAAGGGTAAACTGGTACTGGGAAAAATAGACGAGGCAACATTTGCCCTGACAGAGGTTTGGGAAACCAGCATTTTCAAACAATCTGTCACGAATGCCTTCATGATATGCGGTGTTCTTTACGCTACACGATCTATAGATGCCCAAACAGAAGAGATATTTTACACTTACAACACACGCACGAGACAGGATAGCTATGTTAGCATTCAGTTTGAAAAGTTCCAGGATTTCTATGTCAACTTGGACTATAACCCTAGAGATCAGAAACTCTACATGTTTAACAATGGCTACTATGTCTCATATAATATAAAGTTTAAGATTGCCTAGATACTCTTTGTCAGACCAAATATACTGAACAGTCTGATGATGTGATCTTAATTCCCTGATTAATTATGTGGACAAGTATGAATTTCTGTTTTGTGAATGAATAAAAATGAATTAAAGCATTAATCAGATGTGTTTCTTTGATTACATTGTTATGTTTGGTTATGCTAAATGGGTGAATGTGTGAATGGGTGTGTGAATGAATGCCTGTGACCCTGACCATGATAAGATAAATAAATGAATGAATAATTTGTAAAGAGCATACTGGCTATTGCCTGATATTTTTCACGGCAAAGAGAGAATCCAATCCAACACTGCAAAATGCCAAAACATTCAGATGCTTCAGGACATACAATACATAAATATAAGATTGTAAATAAGCAGACAAATGTTTATGTGTGTGATATTTAACTTGTGTGAGGTTTCACACTTAATATTACACACATACATTTAGCGAACAGTAATATTTCATTACGTTTTTAAATGGTGACTAAAATTAAAACATTTTAGAAGGTCTAACAATTTCTCTTGAAGTAATGCGTTAAATTTCGGGTATGCCTCCTTAGACATACAGTGGCTGTGGTTGATTTGCTGTGTGTTAAACTGAGGCACTGATGACAGAGTGGATCATGGAAAGTGATGTGATACCCTTACAAACTAGGTTCCATTCTGTGTAACCCAATCCCCCTGAGCCCCCCTGAGCCCCTCTGAGCCCACATCACCTCTCCTCCTCTCCTGCTCTCGAGCTTCTGGACCCAGCTGCTCCCTGCAAATACACTAATTACCCATAAGCTCCTGCACCTCCCTCACAGTCTAGAAGATGATATCACTCTTATTTTATTATCATGTGAGACAAAGGCTCATACAGGTACAAGGTGCGGCATGTCCAGGTTTTTATAATTGCAATGGCAAAGGAGCAGATTAAGGGCTGGCACCATCAATTATGTATAGAACGAGGTTGCTTTTGCAGATTATCTGATTTTTTTTTTTTTTTTTTTTTTTTTGGGGGGGGGGGGGGGGGGGGCAAAAGGAATGGCCGCATAAAGACACAGCTGACTTCATAGTTGCCCACTAATCCCTAAAGCCTACCTGTAATAACTTATGTGTTAAAATAACATGATAAAAATATATATTTCTGTAATGTTATACTGTATGTTGTCAGTTATACTGTATGTTGTCAGTCATTATGAATGTAATCTGCTCAAGTCTCACTGCACAGACCAAGTCACTGCAAATGCAGTCGTTAAGTAAACATCTTTTTTCTTGTCTGTTTAAAGATTATATCAGTCCTTCAGAAATCGCACAGGCTTAAAGCTTAAAAATAATTGATGAATCAAAAACATAGAGCTTATTAAGCATTAGGGCAAACAAATAGTAAAAATCCATTCCAAATGATGAAATGATGAAACAAACCAAAAAAAAAAATCATATTTGTGGTCCAGTGTAGAATAACTGTCAAATGTTGCTGCAGCTGAATCTGAAAACAACCAAAAAAGAAAAATGAAAAGGCCAATTCTGACCAAAATGTAGTCTTTCTGTCAATAATATACTTTGGCATCTGTTTTTGAAATGTCTTTCTTATAAATTTACTTGTGGTTCAGATAAATACAAAAACATATTTCAGTTCAGGAAAGTCTTTAGTTTTCAGTACTACACATAGTAGAACATTTCAAAATGTGACCATGTAAATGTTTTCCCAGGCCGCCACACATTTCTCATATAACTGTACTGACAGTGGCTCTCAAAGTCAATGAGAGTCCATGAAGCATAGCCAGGGGGATCCAAGATTCTTCTTCTTCTTCTTGTTCTTGTTCTTCTTCTTCTTCTTCTTATTATTATTATTATTATTGCGGTGATGGAAATCACAGTCCACAATTACGAAATGTATTATATTACTGAGTTCTTACAGTGAGCCTGTTTGGCTGGTTTGATTGGTCAAATAAATGGGTTAAATCCAAACTTACATACATTAATAAAAACAAATCAGCCTACAAATAATGTCAACTTGGACTGTGAAAAGTTCAGGAATACAAAAAACCTCAATAAATAGCCAGGATACTATTGTACACGTTTATAATGAGTTTAACATTTGTAGATATTTGTGTAATTGGATATTCCTAAAAATAAGTTTGAGAACCTCTTGTAGGGCTCTAATATGTAAAGGTGATTACTTAGCCCTCTGCTCTCCTATAACCAACGACGGAAATAGGTGCAGCGAAGGTTAATGCGTGTTTTAATATATGATTTAAATATCTGACTTCATTTAATTGATTATCTGACTCCAATAGAATAATCTTCTAGTTCATGCTAGAAGTGTTAGCATTCAGTGTTCTACTAATATTTGCTCTTAAGCGACTTTGAGTGAGGTTTTCATTAGAATGACGTTCCTACGTCAGAGACTTTTATATAACTTCTTTACTAAACCATTAATTTGTTAGCTCAGAGGTTTCTATCAACGTGCAAGCCTAGGCCTTTTTTACTTGTCAGAGGTTTTGTTTGAACTTGCAAGTATTAACCTGTATCTTTAGCTTGTCAGAGGTTGACTTTAAACGTGTCTAACGTATTTTGCTTTTAGTCTAGGAAGTTATTCACAACAAAAGTATCAAACATGGACACAAAGTGTTTAGAAGTAATATAGCAAATACATTTAATATAGGGATATAATTGAAAAATACATAAAGTGGAGGAAAGAATGGCTTACAATCGGAGTTGTGGACCTCGGAAGCAGAATGGTCCCAAAAGCAAAAGAGAGAGAGAGAGAGAGAGAGAGAGAGAGAGAGAGAGAGAGAGAGAGAGAGAGAGAGAGAGAGAGAGAGAAAGAGAAAAGAGAGAGAAGAGAGAAGGGAGAAGAGCCAAGAGCCAAGAGCCAAGAGAGGAAAAAAAGGAGCGTTCTTCTCTAAGCATATCCTTATATACCCCTGAGTCTCTTTGAAGTATATAGTGACCAGGATACCAAATGGGGATGGACCACTAGCTTTTTATGGCAGGAGGAGGAGCCCCATGGTGCTATGATAGGATTATATCACCTTCAGGCCTAGTACGTTGCCGTGGGGATAGGAAGGTGAGAAGTTTCCTGTCGCAAACCAGAGGGGGTTGTGTGTGTGTGTCTGTGTGTGTGTGTACGTGTGTGTGTGGGTGCAGAGAATACATATTGCAACATATATGATAACTGTTATTCCCTAAATTTCATAATATTTATGATATCACCACATCGTTCACCATGAAATATTGATACAAATGACACCAAACATGCCCTGAGGAATACTGTAATTAAACGCAGTTTAGATAACCAGTTTTAGTTCACCTGGTGTCTCTGAAACACATTCCTGATCATTTTAACCTTAATCACATTACTGCCACAATTTTATAAATCTACTACAAATCCCTCCTCTGGGACGTCTGAATGCAGAGCCATTTTAACGGCCCGAGAACATGTGGCAGTCATCATAGGTTGAAGGGCAGTGATGTCTACAGGTGATCATAGAGCTGACCAGGACACGACTCCTGAAGATTCAGTTCCACCAGGCATCTTTAGCTGTGTGGAGTAACTGGCCAGGAATCTTGCTGTCTGGTTTGCACTCTGTTGCAGCTGAAGTCAGTTGCTTGATGTGGGCTCCTGTGCCCTCCCAGCAGGGTGTGTCTGTCCTTCCAGCAGAAAGACGAATCAGTGTCCAGTGGTACTCTTGTCCAAGATGCATGAATGTCCCATTTTGAAGTTTCTTCTTACTTCCTTTGCGGGACGCAGGAGACCCCGTATTTCGAAGAGGTCCTCAATCCTTCAGAAACTTTTCTCTGTTATTTGGACAAACACTTGGATACACTGATGTATTTCCATTTGACACATATTGCAACTGTAAACTCAGACTGACAACATACACATGGCATAGTTTCATATTTCATGGAAACAACAATGTGGTGAATATATATATATATATTTTTTTATCTTTAAGTGATTAAGCCATTTGGTCCCATTTGATAACCTGGTCCTTGATAACAATCTCTAATAAATGATTAAATCTAGAAAAGTATGCTCAGGATGTATAAAAGGGTGTGCGTTAATGTTATTTAAAAATAACAATATACTCAACAGATATTGAAGGTAAGTTGCTCCTGTACAAACTGAACGTATATTTCTCATAGAAGAGTTAATTTAACTCATAATATAGTTTTTAATCTTAAAAAGCCTATGCATGTAGTTCAGCAGCTGTAGTGGAAGCAAACTTAAATGATTTAACATGGTAGGACTATGAATAATAAAACTCAAAATAAAATCTCACAAATGTGAAGAATAAAAGGATGTGATATTGGTTCACAAATAAACCTGATTTTGTGCTTAACTGGTATGTAGTTATAACAATTGTTAAACTATATAAATACATTTTCTGCGTGTTGAGTAGACTATACTGATACCCTCCTCAGGTACTGAGAAGTAGTCTAATATAATCTACTTGAAAGTTAAAACAAACAAAAAGGTAGAGAAATAAAAAAGAAAATTTAAGTTGTTAATGTGAATGACTCATTTTTTTTCTTCTGATATACAAATCTCAGTGGATCCAGAGTTTCTTCTGGAAACACTGGGTGCATGAATAAACATTGAATGGGACACTAGCCCATAACAAAGGCTTCACACAAACTCTCACACATGCACACACACACACACACATTCACACCTAGGGTCAATGTAGGGTGCTTAGAACACCCACTGGCAGGCTAATTCCTATATGTATTAAGACACCTAGTTTGTGTTTCCTTATGTGTGTCTGTTACTATGTGTGTGACTATGTGTTTTACTTAAGCGTAAGCAATAGAGCATGATAAGGCGTGCTGTTATAGAAAAGTAATCAATGGCTTTGGACAACTGAAGATTGGGAATTCCACAGCGCTGTGAGATGAATATAACTAAAATGCTCCAGCAAGAGGCAATATGACATTTATTTTTTATCAATTAGTGTTGCAAAATTTGGAAAAATCCTGGTGTTAAACCAGGGAGCCATAGTAATAATAATAATAATAATAATGCTCAAGTTGTGAACTGGCTCTATTTGCTATCCTGTTGCTGTGTGAGAGCATTTTATATTAACTACAGAGGTGTAGCAGCTCTAAATGCTGTGGGGAGAAGCATTACAAGTTAAAATTCAACAGTCAACTCTGCTCCTTTGTAGGGCTTTGTTGGTGTTATTTATGGCAGAAATAACCCACACAATGCCATTAGGGGAGATCAGAAAATGTTCAACATAGGTAACAAGAGTCTTGAATAATCTAATGACTATTTCAAGATCAGATTGTAGTTTTAATCTGAAACATAAGATCACTGGCTGTGGTTAACATTTACAACTTTGGTAGGCCTAAATGCAACAATTTTTACCCAAACCCAGTCTTATGCTACAATTTTAACTACTTTAGTCTAAATGTACTTCAGTACATTAACAACTGTAACAACTTTAGCTACATTAGCCTAAATGCACTATAATGCATTAACAACTATTCAACATCAGCTAAAGCCACATTAGTCTAAATGGCATGTGTTCCTATAAAAACAGTAGTGTTTGTATTTGATGTAAGAAACTGTGATTTTAACAATATAAGCTTAATTCAGATGTCAAAGAGTTTTTAAGCCAGTCTGTTACAACAGATCGTTATTTGGACATCTCAGAAATCTTTGTCAGGACAGAAGTACATAAAGCACAGAAGGTCATTAACCATGGCATCATCAAAAACAACGTTTAATATTAGAGGACAGCTAAGCCCTTTGCTAAAAGCCCTAAAATTCTTGGCACTTCATTAATTAGAGCTATAAGCTCACACAGTGTTTTTTGCACAGGTACATTTATGTGAGCTGTATGACCTGAATGTGCATTTTTGCGCCGAAGGAAATAAGGTGGTGGACGTCCGTTCCCTAAAGACCAGCATTTCTGGACTGCATGGCCAATTTTGTGGCAGAAGGAACAGAATTTTCCTTGCTTAGTATGTGACTGGGATTGCACATGTTGGTTTAAACATACTTCTGTGGCTTTAAATTCTGGCTTCTCATCTACCGTCCACTGAACTGACGCAGTCTGGCGTTTGTCCCGTCTATTGCGCCTTTCTATTTCGGATGCCCAGCTAACTATCGAATTGAACGTGTTTGCAGGTGGATTTGCGCCCAAACAAAGTGCCCGTTGCACATATTGACCTGCATTGTTTTTAAGGTACTCCAGCAGAATCTGATTGTCTTTAGTTGGTTCAGCAATGCCGGAGAACTCCCTAAAGGTTACCCAAAGGTGCTCAGCAAATTCTTCAAAAGATTCCTCTCCTTACTGTAATTAAACGCAGTTTAGATAACCAGTTTTAGTTCACCTGGTGTCTCTGAAACACATTCCTGATCATTTTAACCTTAATCACATTACTGCCACAATTTTATAAATCTACTACACTCTGCCCTAATGTTTATAAATAGCCTATATTTCTAAATATATATTTACATTGTTTACTACTTACATACTTACAGTACATATTTCTTACTACTTATATTTATATTGTTTAATACTTACAACAATATAAATTTTGTAGCAGTGATTCTCAGAAGGACATTTTAAACTTATTGGCCGCTTTAATCGGAACACCTGTACACCTCTTCATTATCCATTTCAATTATCCAATCACCCCATCCACCTCAAGGTTCGATGTGCATTCTGAGATGCTTTTCTGCTCAGCATGGTTGTAAAGAGAGGGTCTTTGAGTTACCACAGATTTCCTGTAAGCTCGAAAGAGTCTGGACATTCTCCTCTGACCTCTCTCATCAACAAGTCATTTCAGGCTTATGAATTGCTGCTCACTTTTGTTGTTGTTGTTGTTGTTGCTTTTCGCACCATTATGTGTAAACTCTAGTGCCAGCAGCCATTTAGAGTCACTGCCCTCATATTTCTTCCTCATTCTGACATTTGATTTGAAGATGAATTGCATCTGCTTGATTTTATGCTGCCACATGATTGAGTAATTGGATAATTGCATGACCGGGCAGGGGTAGATGTGTTCCCAATAAAGTGGACGGTGAGTGTACAGTATGTTTTGTTTGAACAATAGTCTGGGGGTGGGGGCGCTGTAATAAATGTAGAGGCTTTAGTGACATCATTAGCAGCCAATAGGAAGCTTTGCGCGCTTCCTCGCCTCCTGTCGGTGCTGTCTGCGCGAGCCTCCGCCACACACGGGCCCGACACTGCGGAGGCGCGCGCACGGCAAGGAAACCGATGACATTAGGTAAAAGCGCAATGCGGTTCATTTTCACTTCATCTTCATCTGTTTCGTTCGCATTTGTGGATTAATCTCGACACCATGGATATGTGAAGCGTAGTCTATTGTCCATGGGATGAATATAGCCTTAGAATAAAGGCGCTTTAGATTGCAGAAAAAATGTAAACACTGTCGGTTTTCTTGTATTGAATAATTCTGTGAAACGTTTGAGTGTGCAGTTTGAGTGTGAGGTGTTTTTAGCATGATGTGATCGCGGACTAATGTGATGAGTGTGTTTGGGCAGTGTTATTGGTCCTTGAAGCTGCATTGCGGTCCCTCCCTTTCCCATCCGCCCAGTGCTTTATACACACTGATACCTGCCACTACTCTCCCGTTATCCCCTCGCAATGTGTGCTTTTAATGCTACATTGTTGCTTATTATAGGCTAAACTAGTGCCGAGACATTTTTCGTGTCCAGTCAAACAGACTGGGTCTAAACTCTAGGGTTATATTGCACTCTCTGGTGCACAATGTGGAGGGAAATGATGGTTTCTGCACATTAGGCAGTGCACTAGGATATATACAGTGTCCTATAGAGAAACATTTGGGATTCAGCCTGTGCTATGATTCAAAATATGTTGCCATGAGCAGTTTTATAATCCACAGTAGCTTTTTTTTTTTTTTTTTATCAAATCTAACCGGATAAGCCGTATACCCTCCTCCTTTCTTTAAAAATAAAATGAATAAATAAAACAGCTCAAAGCTTGCATCTACAACTTGTCAAGTGGGACAGACGAGTATAAAAATGTAAATATTGTGTTTAAAGGACTTTTATTCCGTAAACTTTTGCAACTTTTGCTTGTTATACATAAGCTAATTGGTTACTGTACAAACATTTCCAGTAGCCTATGTAGCCTATAACCAAATTTCCACCTAAATATCAAATTGAGCAAAATAAAAGTTACAAATTAAATTGTCCCACATTTATGCTAAATAATCTACATTTTCCTATGAATTTAAAATAATACATTTAGACTTTAAATTAATGAGTACATTTAAAAGCTCTTCCCTAGCTGTTTGTCGCTCCCTGGGGGATTTTTTTTGTTGTTGTTTTTTTTGTTTGTCGTTACCGGAAGTACAGCCATATTGTTTGAATAACTAACGTCTTTGTGACAAGCTAATAGCTACATGTCTATGTCTGTAGAAAAGCACAATACATAACTGACATAGCTCTGAAAATGGCTGTTCACTGACCCCACTTTTAAATAGTTTTCAAAACAATTTACGTTATTCTTATTATCAAAAAGACTTACTAGCGAATACAGTGTTTGGTTTTCAGTGTATATACCTCCTACAAGTCTTGTTTTATATATATATATATATATATATATATATATATATATATATATATATATATATATATATATATACTATTTACAGAAAATGCATTAAGCATTTTAGATGACTAGTCTAAGAAGACATGAGTCATATCATATTTAATACCTCCCTCATTCCACTGCTGAGTTTATTTTCACTCTGTGATCTGCAGTGCAACGTGCAAATGCTGGACTTTTGTTGAATATTAACCATTTTTATTTATTCAGGTGACTCAGATATGGACCACCTGACCAGAGAGAGGGATTAGATGGCTCTGCTACAGCATGATTTCTTTGTGTGATGGCGTTCAACGGCAAAGATGAGTCATACGGGTATGTTTGTGAAGAAGTTTAGTCATCCTGACCATTTTTGGTGACGTCTAGCTGATGGAACTTGACATTTTGTTGCTCATCAGAGCAGTAGAACAGGATTCAAGCCAAAGTCCAGTTCCCTAGACTTATTGCAAGACAGTCACATGGATGATTCACTCACTGTAGCTTTAAATGGGGTGGCTGTGGCTCTAAATGGGGTGGCTGTGGCTCTAAATGGGGTGGCTGTGGCTCAGGTGGTAGAGCGGGTTGTCCACTGATCGTAGGGTTGACGGTTCAATTCCCGGCCCACATGACTCCATGTGCTGAAATGTCCTTGGGCAAGACACTGAACCCCAGGTTGCTCCCGATGGCAGGCAGGTGCCTTGCATGGTAGCTCTGCTGCCATTGGTGTGTGAATGTGTGCGTGAATGGGTGAACGAGACACAATGTAAAGCGCTTTGTGAACCACAAAAAGGTTGAAAAGTGCTATATAAGTGCAGACCATTTAAATGAAATTGAAAGTGGCAAAACTGGTTATGATGATACTTTTTAGCTCATATGTTAGATCTGTATAATGCCATGTTAATGTAAGTGTTTTGTGAATAAATCCACATTTGTAGCTTAATATTCTTTTCTGTAGCTCTTTTTTTTAAATCCACATTATGTCTTCAAAAGAAGTCATTTACCCCTTTTACTCCATTTAGCAGGGGGGCAAGGAAGGAGGAAGCAGTCAGTGGAACCCTGGTGTGTGAGAGAAACTGATGAAAATGGTGGAAGGGTCACATCCCAGACATGCAGCTCATCCATGTAACTGCGCCGCATATAAATGGTCTCTGTGGACTCTCGTTCCATCAGGACTTCAGCAAAGTTAACCCTAGGCAGACATGGCTAAAAGAGACTATTTGGTGGACGCGGCCAAGCAGATCCGCATGGCCCTGGACAGGGAAGTCAACGAGGACTACGAAGCTGCATTTAGCTACTATAAGAATGGTGTGGACCTGCTGCTGAATGGAGTTCAAGGTAGTGTGCTCTATTTATGCTTTTAAAGTCGTATTATGCCTCTGTGTGATCAAAATAGGCCGATAGATATTACACAGGGTTTTTTTAGGTTGCCATTTGAACATCATTTCCTGTTCTTGTTCACATGAAGGCACCTGGCTGAGCACATTTCATACGTTTTATAACTGAAGTAAAACAATATAGATGAAACCTTGAGGATTAACAGAAAAGGAAACTATAGAGTATATCAGCAGAATGTAAGCAAATTGTTCTAATCTTTCGTTTAGTGTGGTGCAGCTTTTGGATAAATTAGCCAACATGTAAGGAAAGTTACATGAGTCAAAAAACTTTAATAGCTGAGAGAAAAGAATCAATCCCTCCAGGATTTTATCTGCGATCGCAGATATTAATGCAATCTCAAGCGAACTCCACAATATTCGGAGCAATATTTCAAAATTACCACAGATTTTCGGCAGATTTGGGCCATGTCATGTGACGTCATCACAACGCGCATCCAGCCAAAGCCCTCTTCGATTCATGCGTGTCGAACATGAGTACAGCTAAAAGGTCTCATTTACCAACAAACATCACTGTGACAGACAATTTCTAACAATTGCAATGTCGCCAAGTCGAGTAGTTTTCTGCAAAAAACCCCCAAAAAACTCCGAAAGATGCATGACAAATTTTTTTAAAAAGCTGCAGCAAAATCAAACATTTTTGGCCACAACAATCACAAAAAAAACTCTGTGAAATCCTGTATGGACTGAAGAATGAAACAGGAATATAACACATCACTGCAAACTGGCTCACCTATATTTATAAAATATTATTAAATGTTACTTCAGCTAAATCTTTTTTTTTTTATATTCAATTTTGAGTACTAAATTGAATAAAAGATCTAGCTTTAAATAGTTATCACATAACTGCTGAAAGGTGAGGTTGAATGGTTGGGTTTCCTACTTGATTTTGATCTTAAACAGCTTAATAATAATAATAATAATAATAATAATAATAATAATAATAATAAAACACACCCTTAACTGTCTATATCTGCCTATGTTATACCATTAATTTCAGCATAAACAAAGAATTCAAAGACAAACTATTCTACCATCCTTTCCTCCATTCATTGCATTATATTGTACAAGTTTTTGAGGCTTCCCCCCAAAAATACTTTTATTTGCAGCAAGCACCTCTAACTCAGCTTCACAGAAATTAATTTTTCCTGGCTAGATTGACTTCCTCAGATCATGTAATAAATGTAATCTCCTGAATGTATTCCTTTCCCTGGCTCACTGTTGCGAGATCAACATTAAGATATGTTTCATCTTCATATGTATTAGAGGGTGCATGGGGGGGCATACTGTATGCATCTGGCATGTAACTAAGAGACTGGAGGATGGGAGCTTGCATACGCAGCTAAAGCTGATTGACCTCAAGTAACTGATATCGCAGGTGCAGATTTGTTCATACATCATTCGATGGGCTCAAATCTGCGCTCAGTTCTTCACAACTCTGATGAATTAGGGCCATTGCGGTTGTACTGATACACAATTGCACTTGTGATAGGTCTTGACGAACCTGGCTGAAGATAGGCCTACAATCATTTGACCAAAATTAGATGTTTATTTATCACAAAATCCACAATGAACTTATCAGGAATCTTGTCATGTTTTGTTAGCATAGTGCTCATTTGCATTTTGCAGGCTTCTGAGATATCAGAAGGTGAATCTTTGCATAACAATTAACAAACAAGAAGTCCTACACTATTACAACACAATGATTTTAAAGGCAATGAGTATGAAATCAGGTATTGATGTTTAGGTTTTAGGAGGCTGAATGGACTTTTCTCTTCTGTTGTTCAGTGGATCCAAATAAAGAGAGACGTGAGGCTGTGAAGCGGAAAACCACTCAGTATCTGAAGAGAGCAGAGGAGATCTTTAACTCTCATCTACAGTACAACTTCAGCAAAGACACCACACAGTTAGGGGTATGTGACATAACATTCATTAGATCATCTTAGCCCAGCTAATTTATTTAATGGAAAACTAGTTAGAATTTTCCAACTTATACAAATGATTCTTGCTCATGTTTCCTCTGTCTGTTCCAAACACAGACAGTATGTTCCTGTTTTTATGAGCTATTACTGTCCCCCACCATTTATATCCAGGCTTGTCTTTTTGTATTTCCTTTACTTTAACATGGACAAGAATGTGAGTAAGCTTGATTATACTCAACTCTGGGCTCTCAGTTGTTGTGTAATCCCCAGAATCCCCTCAGTGGCTTTGAGGTCATGCATGGGCTAAAACTGCTTTAGTTCTGAAACACTTATGACTGTATTTTGGTCAGCAGGGTTACAGCAGCTTAAGATTCAGGTCTATCAGACATCTGAGCTCACCCGTGGAGGACCTGGAGATGTGTAAAGTGGTGGGGATTATTGATAAGGTAAGAACAAAACCATTAGTCATATGGTGTGTTGCTTAAACACCTGGTGATTTTGTGGTGTGAACTGAAACTCATAAAACGTTATTTTTCTAATATTGTTATGCGTGGGCTGTATGAAGAAAACAGAACTAAAACAGGTGTGAAACAGGGCTCTGTTTTTTTTTTTCTTTTTTAAAACAATACTGTTTGAGTGCTATTTTTAACATATTATATTAAATCGAAACCGACTTAACTCGAGTCATCACCAGCATAGGAGGCATGAATGACTATTAATCATATCATATTATTACTAATAATTGACTAAAAATGGACAAAGATTGGAAAAAAGTTTCACCTCCGTCTGTGTTTTTTCATTTGTTGGGGAAAATGTCACATACGGTACATGTCATCACAGAGTTTTGGTATAAATGTTCTTTATTATTTACAGATTTTAAGAGATTTTATGTCTTAGTCAAATGGTTGGAGCACGTGGTTAGTTAGATCTTTGATCACGCACGTCATGTGACACTGTTCAGCAAGGTTTTTTAAAATATTCCTCATGAAGACATTTCATAAGGAAATTAGCACTGTAATGTTCTGCTTAAAGATAACGCATTTTCTGGGGGGCATGGTGGCTTAGTGGCTTAGTGGTTAGCATGATTGCCTCGCACTTCCATGGTTGGGGGTTTGAATCCCACCTCTGCCCTATGTGCATGGAACTTGCATGTTCTTCAGGGGTTTCCTCCGGGTACTCCGGTTTCCTTCCCCAGTCCAAAGACATGCACTGTAGGCTGATTGGCATTTCTAAATTTCCATAGTGTGTGTGCAATGGGTTAACACCTTGTCCAGGGTGTCCCCTGCCTCATGACCCAAGTTCCCTGGTATAGGCTCCAGGCTCCCCGTGACGCTGTATGGAAGATGGATGGGTACAATACATACACTGTAACAGTAACTGATACAATGGAGGAAAAAGCACTTGGACTGTATCATGATTAACTACAATGTTTCCATCTTGCTTCTTACATTGTATCACGTGCCAATGTATCATACTCCAGATGCTCATTTGTGCTTGTGTCTGTAGGTTCTGACTGTCCAAAACCTGATTAGCAAGGAGACATTTGTGATTAAGGTAGGTATTTTGCCATGTCCTGATGCTATAACTCCAACGTAAGGCAGAATTTCCGTCTGGCCAGAACACTGATAACACTGAGGGGAAAAACTCTCAGGTCTCATCTTGGCTCATGAAGCTGCCATTGATCCAGTTAAAAGCTCTAGTGCATCTTACTCCAAACCATCTCATGTTTCTAAAACCAGAAACAAGGTTTCAGAAGTAGGCAGAGTAAGCAGACATGGCTTGGAAATAATGCTTTTTTTGAACAAGCAAGAAATAAAACATGATGATACGTGCCGTTATAGGAAAATACTCTGCGAGCATCCTGTGCTTGAATATTGTCCTATAACAGCACCATCTTGAAGTGTTTTATTCATTCAAGTCAATTAATTCAACAATTTTGAATTAATTAAAGAAAGACACATCACACATAAGACAGATTTTCAAATCTGTTTATATTGATACTTATTGTTGTGGAACAATAAACGAGTTAGTTCCTGTTGACACTTACTTTACAGCAGCTATAAACAGTCGATCTCTCATCAGCCTCTCTCTTTTCTGTCTTGAAGTTCATAAGGCTTGCCATGTTACCCAGAAACCTGAAGACGTTCCCCTGGTGTGGCGCATCTGCCATACAAGTCCCGGCCTAATGCCTTATTATAGACATGTTAATATCAAGCTGTGATTTGCCTTGAAGCAAGGACTACTGTCAGAGCTTCTGTTTTAGAAAATGAATCAACACCTTCTGACAATCAGAATTGAGAATGGTCTAATTATGTTTAATGAACAGCTTTATGAAATACATAGAGTACTGTGCAAACGTTTTAGGCACATGCAAAGAAATGCTGTAGGGCAAAGATGCCTTCAAAATAATGAAATTAAATGTTTCTACATTAAAAAATAAATAAATAAATAAATACCGTAAAGAGCAGTAAACGAAACAAAGTCTATATTTGGTGTGACAAAAAAAAAAAATTAAAAAAAAAATAGTAGTCTATGGTACAATTTGTGCAGTTTTATAAGTAATATGCTGCTTTCTTTAATGACATACATTTTTATATAACATTTAATTTTGTACTAGAAAACTAATGTTTGGGAATCTAAAATGTTTTTTTGTACTGACTTGATAATGTAGACGTCATAAAATAAAAAAATCTATAACAAAGTTTGTACTAAAAAAAAAATAGGGTGCCTAAAACTTTTGCACAGGACTGTATTTCTGTATTTCGTTTTGGTTTAGGTTCTTTATATTAGTTGATGAACAATTTTTTTAATAGCTTTTTTAATAACATTGGTTACCGCTATAATTCCTCCTGTCCTCCAGAGCCTGCCTAAGTCCAGCTGGGAGAATCGAGAGCGTTCCACCATCATCCCTCAGGGTGTCCCGTTCATGGTAAAGTTACTGAGGTACTACGTCAGCGAGGACTCTGTGTTCCTGCATTTAGAATATGTTCAAGGTGAGCTGGGAAAAGTGCTGCACTAAGCCAGATTGTACATTGAATACATAGAGCCAGCTGTTTATTATACAAGGAGCCGGTCAAGTAAACATTTGAAAACTGCCCTTGCTGTGAAAACCTGATCTCCTGAAATAATAACATTATAATGAGTACACTATTGTAATACAGTATTGTGAATTCCTTATGCTTTAGTTATTCATTGTCTGTATTTTAGTGCATTGATACAGCCATCCTACCATTCTACCTGGCGCCTTATTTCAAGTTCAAGTTCACTTGCGCATTCGCGTCATTCTGTGCAGAAGCAACATAACATCATGATGTAACATAATGACAAAAATAAAGAGCCTATAGATGTCCAGATAAAATGCCATTGGAGATTCATGCAATTATATTTTAATATGATATGACAAAGTTTGCACTCAACATTCTCTCATAAAGTGCATTAAGTTTAAAGTATTGGCACCTGTTTGGACTCAAAACTAGCCAAAAAACTTCCTCATGCTCAGTAGTTGGTTCAGGGCAAACAAACTGCACCATGCACAAATTATACTGCAAAATAATTTAAATGCCTGTCCTTTTTTTTTTTTTTTTTTTATTCTGTCTCACACCAAAGAAAATCAATTTGTGAATTTCCAAGTACTCAAAAAGTCTATTCACCAATGCTGTATTGGTATTGTTTATGACTCCCATGGTTACATTACATTGACTTATAATATGCGGCTAACGCAATAGTTAAGTTTTATGGATTTTGTTCTGTAAGTTTAAAAGGATAAATAAGTGCCTACTGCTAATACAGCAATATCATTATATAACCTTTAGCCATTAGATGTGAATTGAATTGCTGTTTCTTCTCACACTTTATATTTCTAAAATAAGGAATAAGTCGTAACGTTATAAAGAACACGAGGGAACATGAATTGTTTGTCTGTGTTCAGGTGGAAAGCTCTTCTCCAAATTGCACCGGGTCAGAAGTGAGGTAGCCAGAGAACATCCAGACTGCTCTACCCCCAACCAGCACAAGTTCCAGCTAAAGAACAGCTACACCTTGCCTGCCCTCACCCAGCTGTACCACCTGAATGGAGAACACCACCAGGGAACCTCCTTATTTCCTGAGAGGGAGAATTTGGAACGCTTAGAAACGGACACACTGTCTTTATGGAATGAGGCTGAGCATCAGCTCGACAGCTATGGCACACACTCATACTGTGAGGAAACAGGATGCCTGAAGAATTCCCGGTCGGAAAAGCCTGAATTCCAGCAAAAGCAGTCCTCTAACCTTTATGCAATAAGGACAGATTCCTTTTCCAGTGCTAGTCCTGGTGGTCAGCAAGATTGTCTTATATCTCAGGACAGTTTTCCACTTCCTGTTCATCCCTGTGTGATTGTGGATACTCGAGATCCACTCAGTGTCACGACCGATCTTTTAGGAAACGACGTTCATATTGAGCGGATCGACTCGAGCGTAGATTTTGATAAAGTATGGACTGCTGTACCAGCTCAGGAACTGTGTTTAACAGGAACCGGGTCAAATACGGACATTCTTGGAATCAGTAGTGCACCTCAGATCACACTGAGCTCTTTATTTGACACCACACAGCCAACCCTGTGTAGCACAGTCAACGTCCTTCCACAGAAAGTTCGTATAGTTCCCAACACCCTGCCTTTATCCTCCCAGAACCAAAAACAAGATGATATTACTCATGAAAAAACAAGTCATTCTGAGAGCTCAGGAAATTCTCAACCAGCCACAGAGTACTGCAATGGAACGCGATCTACTGTGGAAAGCAAACTTCTGAGACCTTTCGCCTTAGACTTCATGACAACAGCTCCTCAGGTGAACAATACAAGTAGAGACGTGGAAAGAGAGTCTGTGGAGTCTGTTGGAGAGGAGACCTGGGAACTCCTTAGCCCACTGTGCTCAGATAAAACACAGGATCCATTCTTCACTCCTCACTCTTCTCAAGTGGAGCAGCTTATAGAAGTCGACGGCTGGTGTCACTTGCCTCAGTTTAGGGCGAGGAGCCAGAGTGTGAAGCAACAGCCTGGTCGATGGGGTCTTCCTGAAGAAAAGGTGCGAATGTGGGGCGCGCAGATCCTGTTGGCTCTCGAGAGTCTTCATGAACAAGGCATCGTGTGCCAGGATCTCAACCCCAGGAACATCCTGCTCAACAGCAATGGTGAGTGTTTGACTCTACAGTAACACCAACATCTGCATAAGGATTTATTTTATATTATTGCCATGGTCTTAATGACTTAATACTGACATAAATTAAAATGCTTATTTCACCGTTTTTTTGTGCAACAAATAATGCAATGTATTCTGAATAGGAAATGTGTGTCTGACTTACTTTGGACAGTGGACGGAGGTTCAGTCGGAAATTAGTCCTAAAGCTATGGAGGAAATGTACTGTGCACCAGGTGAGGACGCCAGTTTCATGTAATTGAGAACAAAAACTCAGTTATTTTAAACTTCATTGTTAGGGATGGCTCAATATGGGAATATTTGTTATGTACATGTCTGCCAGTGCTGGGGTTGATCCTAATTAATAAAAATTCATAAAATGTAGAAATTATAATTCAGTCTATCTATAGATATTACACGTTTTTGCAGAACATATTAGACCAACCATTAGAACAATACAAGTTTATTGACTAGTTAACTGGTCCTTAAATGGGCATTTCCTTGATTTTTATGTGAATTCTGTAAAAAATCATGACAAAAAACATAAGTTAAGATAAAATGAAGCTAAAGCAGCGATGCCTAACCATTCTGATCTTCCAGAATTCAATAAATATGGTGCTGAATATCAGTTTGAATTATTTGTCCAATGCTGTTTTTACACAATAATATCAGAATCATTGTGTATCCTTATTTACTATACAGTTTCTGCATACATTAGTTTTCTATTATAAAAAGTACTTGTAGTACAAGTAATCATACGTATAAGTAACAGTAAATGTTGTTGTTCCTGGAACAAACCATGACCCTGACCAGTAAAAGCATACTGAGTGAATGAATGATTTAATGAATGAAATTGAGGAAAAATTCTGTATTAAAAAAAAAAAAACAGACATCAGACCAGCTACTTTGAATTAGAGGTTGTAAATAAATAAATAAATAAATAAAGGTTATAAGAAGATATTGCAATACCTACAATATCTTAGAAGTGTATTATGACATAATGAATCATGGCACTGCTTTAACAGTCATATTGCCCAGCCCTAAATTGTACATATTTAATCATTTGGAAACAGAGATTGGGGGCGTATCCAAAATCACAGAGGCGTGTGACTGGTGGAGTCTGGGAGCTTTACTGTTTGAACTTCTCACTGGAATGGTAAGAGAGGCTATATGACTTCAGATCACTGAAGTGAGCTGAGTCACATTCAAATTCATAATAAGTGAAATCGGAATAGTACATGTTCTTGTAGTAGACAAACATGAGTCCTAAATGACCATACATCGGTTTGTGTGTGAGATTAGGAAAATAAAACCTCTTCTGTGATATCAGCCCTTGTGGCAGTGTCATCCTACAGGTGTACATCCACATACACAGCTACGTATCCCAGACCACCTGAGCACTGCAGCCGCCTCGCTGCTCACAGAGGTATGTCTGAAGCACACGCTTAACCTGTGAACGCGTATAGCTTTGTACATAAGGCAGTGATGTTATTTTATTTCCACACAGCTCCTTCAGTATGACGCTGGCTATCGACTGGGCTCTGGAGGTGGGGGTGTGAGTGACATTAAGTACCACCCCTTTTTTAACTCTGTTCCTTGGCACACACTGGCCAGTTAATGTATACAGGGTGTGTTATATGATTCTGACACCTAACACCAGTGGTTCACGAGAAGTCAAAGCTCAAACAAATGCCTTTACTGCCCCCTGGTGGTCTGTGACGCAAGGAGCATGAGGAGCTCCAAACCATCGGCTGAACACTACAACGCAAATAGACCCATCCTGTTTAATTATGCCAATTTATATTTAAAACACTTCTGACTTTGTGTTTAACTAAACATTTTTTTCAGTCATTTCTGTGGTTAGGAAAGGAACTAATTACACACACGACCTTACAGCACATGTATGGGGTTATTTGTAAGCATATATCTACATCTCAGGCATTTAAATTATTGCTGCACCTCTGTATGACAGATGTACAAGTGATATGCAATACCATTATTTTTGACCTTGTTTATCAAGCATGCAATGTAACATCAGTCCATTTTGCCAGTACAGATTTTAATATTTTGGACATTCATGTCAAACATTTGTGCCTCAAATGATTACTATCTGCATTAAGAATAATTTTTATGCTCTTGAAACGAGCTACCTACATTTTTAACCAAAGCAAAAATAAAAAGAATAATAATAATAAAAAAAAAACTCTGTCTAAGTGTCTTGTGTATGCTTGACCACCATGTGTGTTTAGCAAAGGATTGCTCAGTTTGCAATGAGACTGCTGTGCAGTCGTGCTAACATACAGGAATGCATGCATAGTTCTCAGAGTGTGAAAATGAAGCACTTATTTCACCACAGGACCCCCCTTCTCAGCATGTGCCCAAACTAATAGCACAGCTACCACATCCTGTCTTATCACTGAAGTCATAGATGAGACATTGGTTTATGAATTTATGGGTTTTTCCTTTCAGATTCACGACTGTTCAGCAGACCAATCACCCACATGCATCTACCTTAACCACATGCATGTCTGCTTAAAGTTGATCATTTCAAGTAGCAGAAGAAGCAGCAGCAGAAATGTAGCTGATTCACAGCTAGCAATAGCCATGATGGTCACTGCAATTTACCAGCTATTAACCTGTAACAATTTGTTGTCTAAGAAAAAGGATTAGTATCTGAATAAGTACCAGAACATGACGAAAAAACACAATTTTCATCCATTTATTGTTTAAAAGCTTTTTCCTCCTTAAATATTTGTTTCTTTACACAGCATAGGCAGAATCTGTTCCCAGTGAGTTTGACAGATCTGATCTTGACATTGTTTAAGGGCCATACTGTAAACACAAGTATACAAGTATGTACCAAAGTGTGTGTTAAAAAAAAAAAATTTCTACTGACATTGTGAACGTGACAAAACAGTATATCTGGTTTGCTGGTCAACTGATTACTACCTCTTCAAACACACAGAATGCAAAACATGATACTGTCTACTACTGTGCTTGTTTTACCAGTCAGAAAACCGATATTTGGACTTATTTTGAGCAACTTATACATATAACTGCATATGTATTATAATGATCATACATATTTCAAGTTAAACAATGGCAAAAAAAGCACTTATGAATGGCATGACAGCCTTCTTGCTAAGAAGATGCCAGGTGAGACATCTGTACAAGACCCTTTCTCCTGTCTAGTCCATGCAAATTTCAACTGTTACCTTCTTACTACTGTCAAGTAAATGAACATTCAGAATGCTTCTTTCCCTATTTAACCACCACTGTATGCTGTAAGGATTGCTTTGGGGGAAAATAACCACTTTGTGAGACTCTGAGGAAGTCAGCCATTAATGTGCGCTTTATGACAGCTCACATATCCAAGAGGAGCACCCTGGGATCCTCAACCACAGACTTGATCTTACGTAGGAAGGTGACGGCCTCTCTGCCATCAATCAAACGATGGTCGTATGTCAGAGCCACATACATCATGGGCCTGACCTCAACCTGAGAATGGAGAGACATTGTGAGGCAAAGAAAAGTCGAAAAGCACACACATCTACTGACGGATACTACAAACTGAAACACAACAAACTTATAACTAACCTTGCCACCAACAGCCACTGGCCTGTCAAAGATACCATGCATGCCCAAAATAGCTGACTGCGGTGGGTTGATGATGGGTGTGCCGAAGAGTGAGCCGAAAACTCCACCATTACTGATGGTGAATGTACCACCATCCATATCCTCCACTGCCAGCTCGTTCTTACGTGCCTGTGAGCCAAAGTATAAAAATAAATAAGTATGACAAATCTAAAGCTCTGTTCTAGGACTCTAAAGGGCAAAGTTTAAAGCCACCAAAGGATAAACCACTTGTTTTTCCAGATACTACATGTCTGAGTTCCCCACTTTAACCATCTGCTTAACCCAAAATATAACTACTAAAAATCAGGTCATATCACAAATTTGTCTAAAAACGGGGTCTTGGTTAGTTGTTCCACTTAAAACATAGCAGGGTCTGTGAACAGTTTGTTTACTCTGAACCCTGTGTGCTAAGAGTGCACCCAGTGTAGTCTAATGGTACAAACTAGTGCTGGGTGATATATCGATATAATATCGATATCGTGATAAATGATTAAGCGATACACTTTTCTGAGATATCGTTGGTATGGTGATGTATTTTTTTTTACGGTTTTAATTACAAATTAAATGGTGCTGAATGTATGTCGTTGATCTGACGTCATTTAAAAAAAAACCTTAACATCTTTGTCTTTGTAGGCATTAAAGAAAACTCAGTTTAATGGATTTTTGTTTATTTTACTACTGTTTTGCAGACAGTTTGTTAGCTAAATCATATATCGTGATACACATCACGTATCGTAGAAATGTCCTCAAGTATCATATATGATATGATATTTTTGTCATATTGCCCAGCCCTAGTACAAATTGCACTAGAAGTATGAAAATATAAAGATGATGGCTAATATCTTTAGTCAGAACATGAAATGTGTTCAATTTCAGACAGAATAATGGCTCCTACCTTTTCTCCCAGCTCGTTTATAGCTTTTTCAATGTCTGCAAAGTTCATTCCTTCCACACCTCTAATTACTGGCACCACTAATCCCTGTGAAGATGAGATGAGAACACAGATGAATCAGAATCAACTTTATAGTCATGTACAAAAATATATATTTTTTAAATTTGGTGCGTACATGTACATGGAGTACTAAACTAAATCTGCCGGGCTCAGAGAATATAAAATGCAGTCGACGTGAGAGCAAAATTTCAGGTTCCAGCATGTCAGTCACTGTGGGTCTCAGACTAAACTGGGACTCGTTTGTACTAAAGTGGTTATAGTACATTACTGCAGAAATGCATCGTGTTCACTCTGTTTACAGGAGTAACATTACCCATTTTGAATAATTGCACTCATTCACTTGACACTTTACATCATTAGAGGCTGCAGAGTGTGCTAATGCTATCTGTTACCAAATTATTAGGAGAAAAAGACTAGCTCCAGAAATCACCTTTGGTGTCGCTACTGCCACACTGATGTCCACATAATCTCGGTACACAATCTCTTTGGTTGTGTCATCAATTACTGGGGAAAAAATAAATCAATCAAAATGTTCAAATGGTTGCTTTTAAATAGCTCATTGTCTACATTGATATCTAAAAACAAAGCATTTTCACTTTGGACTTGGAGTAGAATTTTATTAGGTGTGACAAACTGAATGCATCATGTAACAGTGACAGGATTTTAATATGTTTCTAATATTCTTCATTTACCTATATTTCCAAAACAAATTGTATTCATAATCTCATTATTATGTAATTCATAATTCCCTGCAGGCGTTTGTTGATGCACTACAATGTTAAGTGATAAAAACACATTGCACTTGAGTTCTCTGAAATCGTTATCAATATTAGTTTCAAATTAGATATTACTTTTTTTTTCTTCTTTTTTTTTTAATGTACTAATAAAATCAGCTACAGCTTGATTGCCTTTTTTCACTGCATTGGGTTGTGGCTCACTACTTAAATATAAAATCTAGATTAAGTGTGGCTTGTCTATGTAGGCCAGGTTTCTGTGGTTCTGAAGGAAGCAGAGGGGAAAAACTAGTCTATAAATCATGATCTTAGATGCAGAGAACACAACCACAATGACCACATATACTTGCTAGTAGTCGATTGTGAGGTGGTAGCATTAAAAGATTGACTAGCTGGTGCTAGGGACATACCTGCGTTGACTGCTGGTTGGTCTACCAAAGCGTAGGCAGCTGCTTTCACGAAAGCAGACATGAAGCCCAGTTTGATGTTGTGCTTCTTGAGGAAAGCATCTTTGTAGACCTTCCTCATCTCTGTGATGTTGCTGCAGTCAGGGACAAAGAGAAAAAATAAGCATGGAAAACAAGCAACAGATCTCTACTCAAAAAGTGATACCCAATTTACATTCAATTAAAAAAAAAACTGCATGTTTTATTTTTTACATAAACATTCCAGGGAAGTATTATTTCAATATGTAGTTTTGGTAGTTTCTGCAGACTGCAAAACAAAATCTTTTCCAGCAACAACAACCTTGAAGTGCTACATCAGGGATTTTATTGACAATGGTTTGTATGATAAAAATGGTGCACTTGCCCAGCGCTTTTTAATTGTCTGTTTTCCTGTCTCCTACTCCGCTTAAGCTCTAGGGTTTCTCCGCTAACAGAATTAGCACCGTCCCAAGACACACTCTCCGAGAAAGGAGAGAAGACGAGATAAAAATCTTCACTTTCTAAACCTTTCAAATCTTATTGGCTTGTCATAAAAGCCCATAACATTGCAGGCAGTCTGCTCTCTGAGGGCTGCTCTCGGGGGAGAGCTGGGCAGATGCTCTTGGCCCCTGACCGGCCGTGCTTCTTCGTCTCTGCACTAACCCTGGCCTGCGGAGTCTTGCTCCATCCCGTCGATACCAACTTGATTTGTGCGAGTACAAAACCCCTGCGCAGCCGAAAGCTGACACCACCATTTGCGCCGGGGAGAAATCCTCAAAGTGTCATCTTCTGAAGTGAGGGTGGGGGTCTGAGGACATTAACGTTTCCTTCTAAATTAATAAAGCACGTTTTACCCAAATCTTATCTTTGTTTTTACCGACATTAGTACCAAATATTTACATTCCAGGCTTTAAATGGGCATCGGGTTGCAAAAAGCTCTTCCTGTAGGCCAGATTCCAATCTATAACCATTTGTGTTAGCATTGCTGAGGTTCTAATCAAGTTTAGGCAACAAACAGGACTTTCACCCCACCATTACAAGACTTTACTTTCTCAATATTATTGACCTGAACTCAGTTTATGACTCAGAGCCTCTTCTTTTGTTTATAAAAAAAAATTTAAAAAAAAAAAACAGAGGAATTGGTGACTAATCTGACCTCATGTCCACCTCATTGAAAGTTGTCAACATGGCACAGGTGTTCTGAGCTTCTTTAAGCCTCTGAGCAATCCTCAGCCTCATACGATTCATCTTAACCTGCAGTTTAAAGAGAATGTAAAATATCCAAATTATTACACGGTTTCCACCCCCCAAACACACAGTTTATCTCATTTATAAAATGCATTTTTGGAGGGCAAGTCTAGACTCCAGTCTACAAAAAACCCTCTGTAGGCTTGCTTCTCTTTAAAAGTGTGATACTGCTTGATAAATAATGCCACCCCCTCAGTAGTCTCTTACCCTGTGCTCAGAGCGCACTCCCTTTGCTCCAGCGTCTGCAGCAGGGGCAGCAGGAGCTGCAGTGGGCTTGATGGCTGAAACTTCAGCAAAATGACAAACATGTATACTGGGTCAAGACACTGCATTCCATGTTTCATATCTTACAACTCAGTGGTATAACCAAGCAAAGGCTAAGCACACTTCCCTTATAAAGCCCAGCAGGTGAATGAATGATGTGTGCAGTGCCACTCTCTGTCTCTGTCTGGCTCACCTGGTTTGGAAGTGGCAGGCTGTGCTGGCACGGGTGGCACTGGGGGCATGGTGGTTGGGATGGGCCCCACTGTAGCAGCAGTAGGAGGTGGAGGTGGAGGAGGAGATGCCGCAGCTGCTGGGGCCTCGGCTGCTGGAGCCGGGGCAGCGGCTGGCTTGGGAGCGCCGGCTGAGGAGAGCATGAAACCACAGAACAAGGCTCAACCTTCACCAGGAAAAGGATACAGTATTTTCAGTATTTGATTCTTTTTGTACCAATCTCGCTGTAAACATATCAAATGTGACAAGAAGGAAGAGGCAGCTAAGTTGTCAAGACACTGTGCTAGTAACCATACTGAAGGTTGAATCAAAATAATACTTCTCACTTTAATTGTGCACATCCTTTAAATGGTATATATACATATATTTAATCAAGTGTGTCCTATGTTTGACTGCACATTTATGCCACAGTTAGTTCCAGTTCACTAATCTGACTGGACGAGCAGCATTCCAAGGGTGCTTAAATTTAGTATAGCCGCACTGGGACGTTTCGCTTTGTGTATCACGCCGCTTGTCCGTGTTCGCCACGTAAAATTCCAATTCTAGCACCAGTTAACCGAAAGCATTACTAGAGAAGAGTTAGCAACATCATCAGCGGACATGGCACACGATACATTTTTCATGAATATAACTCCTGAATTAAAATATGAAAACTCGTCAGATGAAGATGAAAAGGAAGAAGCGAAGCCAATTTCAATGGATGCACTTTTAATGGGAATGTAAAAATCATTGTAGGTCGAACAAGCGGCAAGCTAGACAGCTAGCCAACGAGTTAGTAGTGAGTGCAATTTCTTTGGAACCGATCTTCATTAGATGAGCAAAAACATTTGGCCATATTGTGTCCGAAATGTCAGTTACTTGATATAAATTTTTTGTTTATAGAACTGTTGTATAAAAGCGATAGCGCACTCGCAATCGTGCTGTTATACTGAATATCTGCACGACTGTGATTAGGCACGGGCCGATATTCAGTATAACCCTATTTTTGTTTGTGTGATATTGCTTACATATATATACATACACACACACACACACACACACACACACATACACACACTGTAGAGGACCAGGAAACCCCTACAAATGTAATGAACAGACTGTCATGCACTAACCTCCTTTTCTCAGTTTAAATAGGGGAGTGCCTCCCTCCACTCTGCCTCCATCAGGAACCAGGAGCTCCTCGATCACTCCTGAGGCCGGAGAAGGCACCTGCACTGACGTCTGCATACAGACACGGCAAAACACTTAACACCACAGTCTGGTATGATAATTGTCATGATATCCCTGAAAAATATAAGTTTGGTTCTTTTTTCTTCTTTTACCTTATCAGTCTCAATTTCACAAACCACCTCATCTTCAGTGACAGTGTCCCCCACAGCTACAAGACGACACGACACAACACACACACGTTAATACTGAATTAGCACATCGATGCAATAAATGGGGCTCAAGAAGATCTGTGGTCAACACAGAAGTAACACACATACCTTTCTCCCACCTCACATCCCCCTCTGTGACAGACTCAGCAAATGCTGGTGTGTTGATAGTAATTACTTCATTCCCTGCAAAAAAAAGAGGTTAAAAGCAAACAGAGTTGAGTGCAAAATCTCTGTACAACTTTATTATAAAATGTGTGATTTGTGTGTTTTCACAGATGTGCCTTCATTTTTACAAGCAACAAAAATGATCAAATAGTGCGTGATTAATAAAGAAAATCAATGTCTTCACACTTTTGCAATTCCATTTCTGAAAGTCATATACACACACTGTCCACTTTATTAGGTACTGTACACCTGCACATTTATGCAGTTATCTAATCAGCCAATCATGTGGCAGCAGCACAATGCACAAAATCAAGCAGATACAGATCAAGAGCTTCAGTTAATATTCACATCGAACATCAGAATGGGGAAAAGCGTGATCTCTGAGATGTTGATAGTAGCATGGTTGTTGGTTCCAGATGGGCTGGTTTGAGTATTTCATAAACTGCAGATCTCCTGGAATTTTTGCACACAACTCAGTCTCTAGAGTTTACACAGAATGGTGCAAAAAACAAAAAACACTGAGTGAGTGACAGTTCTATGGGTGGAAACGGCTTGTTGATGAGAGAGGTCAGAGGAAAACGGCTAGATTGGTAACTCGTATAATCACTCTTTACAAACATGGTGAGCAGAAAAGCATCTCAGAATGCACAAAACATTGAACCTTGAGGTGGATAGGCTACAAGCGCAGAAGACCACATGGAGGTAATATTCCTGTCAAGCAAGAACAAGAATCTGAGGCTATCATGGGCACAGACTCGCCCAAACTGGACAATTGAATATTAAGAAAATTTTTTTAAACCTGGTCTTTTTCCAGTCTAGAACTGTCCAGTTTGGGTGAGTCTGTGCCCATGATAGCCTAAGTTTCTTGCTCTTGGCTGACAGGAGTA
The DNA here is from genome assembly GCA_023630585.1 of Cranoglanis bouderius. NCBI lineage: Eukaryota > Metazoa > Chordata > Actinopteri > Siluriformes > Cranoglanididae > Cranoglanis > Cranoglanis bouderius. The sequence goes on from CM042543.1 coordinate 10,986,914, forward strand.
AAACCTGATGTAGTCTGCTGTTGTAGCTCATCCACCTCAAGGTTTGATGTGTTGTGCATTCTGGGATGCTTTTCTGCTCACCACAGTTGTAAAAAGTGCTTATCTGAGTTACTATAGACTTCCTGTCAGCTCAGACCAGTCTGGTTATTCTCATTTTTCCCCACACCATTCTGTGTAAACTCTAGATACTGTTGTGTGTGAAATTCCCAGGAGATCAGCAGTTTCTGAAATACTCAAACCAGCCACGATCAAAGTGACGGAGATCACACTTTTCCCCATTCTGATGTTTGATGTAAACATTACCTGAAGGTCTTGATCTGTATCTGCTTGATTTTATGTATTGCGCTACTGCCACATGATTAGCTGATTGGATAACTGTATAAGTGAGCAGGTTTACAGGTGTTCCTATTAAATATTCTCTAATAATTTACACTCCCACATTTCGCCTTTATAACTGCCTTCAACAGCTTTCATATCCTCCTTCAGATTCTTTTAGCTGGACTATCCACCCCCCACTTCTCCCTGTCTGTTCTGACTAATCTTTACCCATTCATCAATGTTGTAACTCTGGCAGATGCCTAATTCTTCAAATTAGCTCTGGAGGTTGAAAGGTTCATAGCAGAAAAATATTTTTCTATGGATTCTGCATTACATTTTAGATGTCTTACTGTACACTTACATTCTATTTTTAATGTCTTGACATTTTAAAATAGAGCTACATTTCAGAAACCATGGGGAAGACACTTGTGTACTCAACTGTATTTGTTATGCCTTTATCTTTACCACTCGCATATCATGTAAACAAATTCCTTGAGAAAGTAGCTACAACACTGGATAAAAGCTTGGCTTTTATGATTTCTAAAACAGTAAATTAAGATGTAGTTAATAATAACCACATCATTACTATCATTATCACTATTATTTTGTGAGTAAATGTCAGTCACTGCCTTTGCTATAGCAAACACGTGTAGTATTAAAATACTTGAATGTCTCCAGACAGCAAGAAAAGAAAAAAGTAGTCACAACAGATTTGGATTTTTATTTGACAAAGGCTATCCATATCCTCCGCCCCTTTGCAATGTTGTAATGTTGGACATTGCACCACATCCGCTTCCTTTTTTTCCCCTCTTTTCCTCATTGTTGGTCATTGCCAGGTCACACCAGGAGACCAAGCTTCATAGATACATACATACAGGGCAGTCGTGGCCTAATGGTTAGAGAGCCAGATTGGTAACCCGAAAGTTGTGGGTTCGAGTCTCAATACCGGCAGGAAATGAGGTGCCCTTGAGCAAGGCACCTAAGCCCCAAATCGCTCCCCGGACGCCACAGTAAAATGGCCGCCCACTGCTCGTGGGTGTGTGTTCACTAATCACTACTCCTTATGGGTTAAATGCAGAGGACAAATTCTGAGGATGAGTTACCATACACTGGCCTTCATATGTAATTTTCACTTTACATTGATTAACAAACCCAAGATAATAAACTGTATTTATTATAAACTGCATATATATATATATATATATATATATATATATATATATATATATATATATATATATATATACACACACACACACACACACATATATACATATACATATACATTTTTGCTCATCAGCCAGTCTTAGGATAAGCTCATTGGGTGACAGTTGAACTACCACCATCCAACAACATTCATATCCATATGCACTGCCTCTGTACTTCCATTCATCTACCTGTTTTCACACTGTTTACACTGTTGACAATGTTTGCACAGCACTGCCAGTTTAATTTTAAAGTCTGCTGCTTTATCTACAATGATTATGGTGGTGTTCATTTTGTCTGCAATTTTTTTTTATTTAGTCTTAGCCCTGTGTCAAATGTCTTTGATAGTTTTTATCATATTTAGTCAACCTTATCCTGTTTTGTTTTTTAACTCAATAATATTTTGTCTCCTCTTTTTTTGTTGTTGATGAAAATAAAGAGATTTTAGTAAAGCTTTTATTTTTCAAACTACACTTTAGTCTCGTGTTTTTTCGTCAACAATATTGCATCTTGATATAGTCACAGTTAGTGTTTAATGACGTCGGTGTCGTCTCATCATCGTCTTGGGTTCGTCATGGAAAAAAGGTCATTGACGAACATTTAACGAAATTAACACTAGTTTAGGGGAAATTCATTTTCTTTTCTCTCTCTCTCTCTCTCTCTCACACACACCCACCAACACACACACACATATACATACATACATACATATGAGTTTCATTTATTATGTTAAATTACTCTTAGTATACTTCTAACTCTCTATGGTGCTATAATAGGTAATAGGTGAATTTACCTCTGGGATGAATAAAAAGTTATCCATCTATCTATCTATTTATCTAGCTATAGAATCTGCATGCACAAAGTTCAAGTAAGCACAGCTGGTCAGTTTTGAAAAACCCATAAATTATAAATATATGTACAATAATTCTTCTACATTTACACTGTGGATGGCAATTCCAATATGTCTCACATTCTCAAATGTGAATCTCAAAATTTCTTAAACAGATGCAGAACAATCATTGGTTTTAAGAATAACTAATATCAACCGTCTACATATTACAGTAAGTATAAAATAATAAGTATAAAATTTGCAACAAAACCGTGTGTGAACTGACGTACTGTGGGACGCAGTGGTCTTGAAGTATCTGATTTGAAAGATACTGGGCCTCGTCTCAAATTTCCTGCAATTCGATGGAAGTAATACAAAATTAGAGTGTTCATTATTAAGGACACAGTTAAAAAGTAGTTCAGCTTTTAATATCTTAAAGCCATACTTACAGATTGTTCCTGACGGTGACGCACTGAGAAGCCGATATGCCTGAAGAACCAAGAACATTCGTTTGCTTACAATGTCAAAAGCAAAACGCGCTGTGATTATTGGTAAAAATGTTGTGCTATCAGCTACTGGAGGAAAGGAGTCTGAATCATGATGAACTTTCAAAGTATTACATTATTATATAATACACAGTGTATTCAAGTTAATGCAAACTTACCCGAAGCCGCTCGTCTTGCTAGAACATTGTTACTCTATAAAAACAAAAATGACCATACATCAATATCTAATAAAACACTAATTATGAAGCAGATATTTTCTGAAGCACTGGGTGATAAGGTTTGGTCATATATTTGGAAATAGAAGGGAAAAAAAAAATCACTATTTCGAGAGCTATAAGCAGTGAAACTGACTGCACTCAGATATACCCTGTTTGTAAAGCAAAAACATTTTACAGGTTCAAAGTCAAATGACAAAGTCAGAATCATTTACCACTGTTGATTGTTGGGAAATGAACACTTGAAGCCACAAGACTATTTTTAACCTGCTCAGCTGAAATGTAACCACCGCTGTAACTAGTGAAGAACGAAATTTCACAATGCATTCTTCTTCATGTAAATGATCTAACACAAATCCTATAACACTTTCAAAGCAGTGTGCAAATTTGAAACAGACCTACAAATGTCCTCAAATATGTCTCATGTAGAAGGAAGGCACTCTAATGGCGTGTTCAGAGGTTACGATCACACAGGCGGTCGGAGATGCCAAAGAACTTCCCATTTTCAGCTGCTTCAGTGCTTTAGATTTAGAGATTAAATATACAAAAATACATCGTCCAACCAGAAAGCCTCTCTCTGTCCTGTGCATCTGTAATCGTTTCTTGTGCAACATATTACGTTCACATAACAATATAAACGCTTCCAAAATAACTTAGGGTACCTGATTACCTAAGAAATTACTTTGTCTGCTCACTCGTTGTAGAAGTGGAAGAGATTTCTGGGTTAAATGGACAATCTGTAAGTTATCACTAACACTCAGGTGACCAGGTAATAAATACACTGCTGTGGTATCTTATCCATGCATCGGAGACAGCCTGAACCCAACGTGATGTCAGTTTTAAAATGTATGATTACAACTGTCTTTTAAGATTATTACTTGTTTAGACCCAACTTTGCATTTCGATAATGCTAAGGGATATTTTTGTTCTCCTAAATTATGCTTTGGGGTCTGTGCTCTGTACGAGAAGATCCCAATAAAATCTCGGCCAAACTGTATAACAAATGGTGTGATAATGCGTGTTCTCCGTGTCAGATTGCACGATGAAGATCCTCTAATGACAGACCTGTGATTAAAGAAAATGATTACACTCCGCTTACGTCATCAAAGTACGGAAACCCTGCATTATTATTTTTGTTGCTCTGGAGGCAGCAAAAGCTTCGCGTCATCCAGCAGCATCATGGATGAACAAATTCGTTTTTTTACTTTGATCATGGACTCGCTCAAGCTGAAATAGCTCTATTTCTGACAGTGATTGAAAACTTCCACATTTGTGTCTGACACTTGAGAAGGGGGCTGTCAGGTGTCAAAGTGCAGCTTTTTGTTATGTCTGGATCACGGGAAAACAACTTTTTGTCACGTGGAAATCACAAGAAAATTAAGTCGTGACTTGTGATCATGAGCAAATTAAGTCGAGATCACAAGAAAACAACTCTTTGTCGTGTCGAGATCATGAGAAAACAAGAAGGGGGGGGGGGGCAAATTATAAGGCATGGCCTCTTATCAAACTGAGATACGGACATTCTTCAAAGAGAGTATGAGGTGATATGGATGTTTTTTGTCCACTAACATGTTCTGTTTACATTTCACCATTACCACCACCATATTCGTAGCTGTCCTGTGAGTTTGGTTTAATCCACTGCTGTCCTCCTATTGGTGGCTTTTAAATGAGCATCATGACAGAGATCACACTGAGATTTTTAAAAATCCATGACACTGCCTGAAGTTTGACTTCAGCTGTCTTTAGTCACAGTGGAACTAAATCAGTCACTTGTGAGCATGTAAAGCCAAATCTGGGGGCACTTTTTACATTTAAACCTGATCATCTACCATATTTCCATTGATTTTGCATCCAAATTAACTTCAGGCATGGCGCTGAGGAACTGAGAGATGAGAGTCTTGCTCAGGGGTCTAAGAGAGGCTCTCTACCTGCTGGGATTTGAACTCACAACCTTCTGAAGCCTTCTGCCTGCCTCAGAAGCCTGTGATACCACTTTACGTAGCCCTACAGAATATAAGAGAGGAATAAATGGGGACTACATTTATTACTTCTTTGTGGTTTAAAACTGAACCTGGTGTCATGTTTACTTTAAAATCCCTCAACTTTAACTGAAGTGAGTGTTGGCACTTGGCAGTGTAGAGCTCTAGAAAGCAGCTAGCCTGTTGCCTCTGGCTAAATCTGTGTTATTACATTAGCCTGGATGAAAAACGCTCGGAATGACACATCTGAGAAAAATCCCTGTCTCACACTGCGAGCAACAGACAGACTGAAAGTTGCTAACAGGCTAATATGTAGCTAGCTAATGGCTAGCAAGGGAATGACCTCGTACCAAAGTCCCCTCTAACATTACCCTTCTCTGGGCTAGATAAATACAATTCTATATAACATCTGTTTTTTCTTAAACAACAAAAGTTATTCTTATGGTACGTTTAGGACGTGTACTTGCAGGTAAAATGATAGATATTAAGGTTATCTCGGATTAGCCTGGTTAACTTAAGCAGGATAACATATGCTGCCCTTGGTTTGGCACTGAGGCCTAATCAACGCTCTAGACCTTAATTCCAAATCACCCAGTGCTTCCTATAGAGGTGCACTACATAGGCATTGAAATACCTACTCATACGGAACACATGTAGTGCACTAGATGCTTAAGAGAAACCGGTTTAGGATACAGCCCTAGCACAGTTAGCTTAGCATGACTCGGGACTGAATCCAGCCGCAGTTTCACCGCACCGCTGTACCAAGCGGGACGTTAGCATGGGTGCTATAGCTACGTACCTGTCGGAGGGCAGCGACAGAGCGACCGACAGAGCGCGTGAGACACCGGGAACGAGATAACATATCGGCTGCACACACAGCAATGATACGCCCGGACGAACCCGTAACTCACAACGCCAAAATCCCCACAGAAGGAAGGAACTCCCTGTTCTCTAACCGAGCGGCGTCTCCTGACAGCTCTGCAACGCGCATGCGCACAAACTTTCACGCATGCGTACCTCTCTGAGATGAACTGCGCATGCGCATCATGTACACGTATATATGTGTGTGTGTGTGTGTGTGTGTGTGTATATATATATATATATGTATATACACACACACACACACACACACACACATGCCTGCATGCTGTATGCTCTATATTTACTCTCAGCGATTTGTTTATAAGTAATGCCTACCATATAGGTGCACTCGTGCACTTTTTTCTGTAGCCCAGATGTTGCTATGCATACATTTTAGCCCCTTTCTTTCCTATGCATAAACACAGAGAGCCCACCATAGGACCACCACTAACCAGATATTTTTTTGGAAGGATCATTCTCTACTGTATACACTTACTAGTCGCTTTACTAAACACGCCCAGCTTGTTAGTCAACATTGTAGACTATAGCTATTTTTTCCTTGTTGTGTAACTCATGCTCTTGGCTTGCAGTGACAGTTTCTTACCAGACACTGTTGGCTGTATATTATTGCTTGGCAGAATAATTTTAACCAACATTGTCACTGAGCTGTTTACACATGCCAGCAACCCTGCTGGGCCTGATCTGCTCATACCAACACCACACCCATGATACTAAGCCTCTGGCTTGCTCACGGGTGATAAATGAATAAATTTAAACTCTATGTCCTGAATTTATATATTTCTGTATTTCTTCCATTGTTAAAAGCGCTATACAAATAAACTGAACTTGAACAGTTATCATGTAAGGATCACTCTGCTGTGCTGAGAATGGTCCACCACCAAAATATCTCCTCAATGGTGGTTTTATGGCGGCTTCTTCCTACTGGTGGATGGGATTGTGGGCGGGCTGATAAAATGCACATAAAATGGACTACAGTCAGTAACTCTATAAAAAATAAATAAATACATAAATAAAACAGTTGAAAAAATGTTTTAATAAGTGCACAGCTGTAGTGGGGGGGAAAAAGTAATAGTAAAAATGCAGGTATAAGTGACCACTAAGTGTACTAGGTATAAGTGTATAGGCTATAGATAGCCTACTCACTGATGGATACATGTATTTTATTTTATCAGGTAAACTTACATTAGACCACTTTGTATATAAACATCTACTGAATGTACTACAAATATTCTTTCATCTTCAGTAACCGGCCATAGTCGTGGTGAATATACCCTGGATGGGACACACACACACACACACACACACACACACTAATAATAATAATAATAATAATAATAATAATAATAATAATAATAATAATGATGATGATTATAATAATAATAATAATAATGATTATAATAATAATAATAATACATTGGCACAGTTTTGAATTTCCAAATTGTGGTTTCTCAAAATACCTCAACACATGATACATTTCTGAAATCCCCACATGTGAAGGAAAAATGTTTCTTTACTATTCTAAAAAGGCATGGCTTTGTCAATACTGACTGAAAACTTTTTGAATGAAACTATTGGTAATTTGAGGCAAATTTTAATCAGCTTAGGCATTTAGTTTTAATCCTCAGTGACAGGATTAAAAGATACATTTATTTAAAGCATAATTAATTGCGGCATAAATAAATCAAATTTCAATCACAGGACATTAAAAAATATTATCCAAAACTTTATCATCAAAATAATCTAGTACTGTATGAACACAGTAGGCTAAGTAGATTTGACATGTTAAGATGTTGGCCTGAATAACATTAGGTTATAATTAATTTCTTATAGTAACAATAACCAAAACAAGGTTTGAAAAAAAATTCAATATTTCCCAAATTCATAACCAATCTATATAAATAAAAATCACAGTTAAAAAGGGTAACATTTCATTATTTATTTATTGCAGTAGCAGCAAAACACAGGATTAAATAAACGTCATTTCTATTAAGCAGTTGCATTTGTTGTGACTTTCACTTTAACGTTCAAACGTAACTGTCCCAATATACCTGTTACACTTAATGACTGTCACTCACTAGCCTAAGTTAGAAGTGTATTTTACTAATAATATAATACCGTATTAAATAGTAAGTACTACTATAAGTAGACTATCAATGGCCCTCGTGTCATGCTATTTAGTATAGTAGTGTGCAGTCTGGACAGAAATCCGTGCACGTGGTCTATAGTGAGAGTCAGTTCATAATGTAATTATGTAAACACAATAACCTGACCTCTCTGTCGTTCAACATCATAACTTGTTAATGGTTTATGTGAGTGTCCAGGAGCACGCGCACTCTCTCTCTTGGTCGCGCGCTGAGGGCCGGATGCTGGAGGCCACGCCCCTTCATCACCTCCGAGGCTTTTGGGAGGCGGTGCGCGAGACGCGCTGTCAGTCTCTCATCGACCGAGCAACAGGTAAGAGCACAATCTTCTCTTCATACTCCGCTGCTCCGTTACATATCTGTGCGGTTGTTTTAACTTAAATGAGACGTTTCTATTTTGCTCTTTATCATTATTATTCTTATTATAATTTTTTTTTTAAATTAAAACTGCTTTATACTTTATAGACATTGGATAGTCCTAGGATGTTTGGCTTTTGAGTGACGCTGCAGATTTTTTTTTTTTTTTTTTTTTTTTTACTGCATAAACGTCCTTGCATCATGCTCACCACAAGCCTACAGTAACAGTTAAAAAAACATTTTGATCTAAAGGCTTACACCTGAAATTTGTTTCAAACACAATATACGCAGTTAAGTTGATAACTTGATTCTCTCTCTCTCTCTCTCTCTCTCTCTCTCTCATATATATATATATATATATATATATATATATATATATATATATATATATATATATATATATATATATATATATATATATATATATATATATATATATATATATATATAAAGCTGGTTAAGAGAATGGCAAATTTGTTTAAGCTGTCAAGGCTTTTTAAATTTTTTTTAAAATTTTTTTTTATTTTTTAAAGATCAAGTTTTGATGCATTTAACACTTTTCCCTCATTCTATAATTCCATGTGTGTTATTTTATAGATTTAGCATTATTCTAAAATGTGGATGTAGTTCAAATAAAACATAACAAATCTTTCATGATTATGTGTGTGTTGTCGACTGGTACTGTGTATTTTATTATATTTAGATAAGAAGTATTAGTAATGTTACATTTTATATATGTGAGCTATGATACAGTGTTCAGTGTTGGAAAGAAATATTTAGCTTTTTGTTACTGTCAAATCGAATAAGTCTATTATGATGATGACGATGATGACAACAACGATGATGATGATGATGATGATGATGATTATTATTATTATTAGTAGTAGTAGTATTATTAACCTAAATTTGTCACGGAATGAATATAAATGTTCTTCATTTTGGAATTTGCAGAGCTGCAGTGTGGTCATTAGTCACTGCAGGAGATGAAGATGTTTCCTTCATATAAAAATAGTAAAATAGGCTTTCAATAGAAAATGAAAATATTATTTTATAAAATACATTTACATAAAGCACTGTATTACATTTACTTAAGCATTATGAATGAGTTACACATGACACTTATGTGTTACCTTTAATTCAGAACAGGACCCTAACCAGTTGCGAATCATAAAGAGAATTCTGGAAAAATAGACTTATAGCCGGTTAAAAATGTAGGTCCAGATTTCTGTTGTAATTACCCATAGATGTGTAACATATGTTCCCTATTCGTTTACTGATTATTTTCAGGTAGCTTTTCTTTGTGTATTGCTCATCGTATATCAGTGTAAATATAAATCGCGACTCAACCAAGTTGATTTATTTTAAATTCAGCAGGAAAAAAGATTGTTTTGTAAAGAAAAGGGTTTATTATTAGAATGAATCCTTATTTTTTATTTGGTTTATTCCAGCACCCATTTCTTTTTCCTCGTCCTCATTCCCCATTGTTTCATCCCTTTATCACTTGCCATATGCGTGATAAATCATTCACTCATCTTTAAAAAAAAAAAAAAAAAGTTGCGGTAAAATACAAAATCAATCCACATTATTTACTATGGAATATTATGCCATATTAAAATTATTATATGTTTACACAGGTATGGCATTATTATGAAATTATCCATTAGACACAATGAATGCCAATCCACATAGATATATTGTTCTAGTTTTTTTTGCCTGATCATTTTACATTAAAAAAGAAAAAAGAAAATACAGTTACACTGAAAATTAGTCAAGAAAGGTCTGATTGCTCTTACTGTACTGTACTTTCTAATAATTTATTCTCTATTATTTTGGCTTAGGTACACCATATTCATATGTGAGGTCACTGTAGCACGCTGATTTATTGTGAAGTTACATCAAGTCAAAGTGCAACAGAAAATAATACAACTGTATTAAAAATGAATCTGACTCCACCAGACCAAGGCATTCATAAGCCTAACGAGGTCTGTGTGGAGGACAGCAAAGCAGATCTAATGCTCCCGTGCTTTCACCGAGACATGTATGAGGAGCCTCTCTCCTCCTACCACAACGCACCGCTGATCTCTCATCTCTTACGAAAAACCATCTACAATAAGCATTCCATTCATAACAACAATCAACTCTACATGCCACCGACCTCCGTTGCTGGCTCCAGCATGGTTGAATCAAGACCTACAATGACTGAAACTGCTAAGGACGACTGGAGTAATCTGTCTTCCAAGGACAGCCAGCTGGAATCAGTGTCTCCTGGTCACACTTCCAGTGGAATAAGTGCTGAACCTGAATGTCCACTGAGCGAGCACGTCCAAGCCAAACGAGCCAGGGTGGAGAACATCATACGAGGCATGGCAAGCTCACCGAGTGACAAGTCACACGCAGAAAGAGAGAATGCTGAGAGTGAAATCAGGTATGGTAGAGAAGTATATAAAGAGAACAAACGCAAACAGAAGCTTCCTCAGCACCAGGAGCACAAACATGCTGGAATTTCAGCCTCAAACCATGATGCTAATATAAGCAGAGACGAAGAGTGTCACAAGCTAAGAAAACAACTCCAGAGCATGCAACGGCTCTTACACCAACTCCAGGATAAGTTCCTACAGATGTATGACCACAGTAGCTCAGAGAGTGAAGAGAAATGGGAACAGCAAGACAGCCATGAGCTTGGCATGAGCATGAATTCTGACGACAACAGGACACCTGAACACAAAGATAGCATGAAACTAGCTGATGGTTGTTTGAGCTCGCAGAGGGATCAAAAGAACCTCCAGGAAATGTTGAAATGTGAGCTCTCCAGGGCTATAAGTGAAAGTGTTGATATGGTCTTCAGAAAACTCTCCTTGATGCTAGAGCACCAATCACCACAGCTACGCCTGTGTCAGAGTCCAGAGTGCACAGTTATGGAGAAACGACATCACCACGCATGTGCTAGAGAGTCTTCTGACTTAGAGAATGCCACAAAACCAAGGCCTGTAGAGTGCTATGAAAGCACACCTTCACACAGTCCAGAGCATCAGACAGAAGCTTTGTCTCTAGTGGTCCGAAAACCTCCATTAAACCCTTTGGGTCCAGTAAGCCATTCAGTAAAGAGGCCCTATCCACTGCACCAATCTCCATTCCAGTTCACTCACAGCACTCCTCTGCATGACAGCCAAATCTTGGAGCATCTCCTCAAGTATGGACCTCATGCTAATTTTGGTGGGATCTCTTGCCTCCCTCCATCTTTGGACAGATCATCCACAGATTCAGTGGCTCTTCCTTGGGAAAGCATTGCTATGAGGTCGAAGGTAAGCTCTGGTCACCTCGGGCAGCACCATCGCCCTGGGGCTCTGGGCCAAGTCACAGTAGATGGTCTTTGCCTCCCGCATGTCAAGATGGAGTGTGGAGAACTGCAGAGTATGGCAGAGAGGAGCACCTTCATGTCACTCAATATATCCTTTTTAAAGTTCAGGGCATGTCTAATTATTATATTGTTTATGATTTACCTCATGGAGTAGCAATGTAACTGAATACGAATACATTATTTAGAAAAAAACAGAATGTGTTCTAAATAGATACGTATAGAAGATGCACTATTAGTTTTTTTTTGAGCAAGCAGTCAGACATGAAATTGGATAAACAATCAAATACCATGGTCACCAGCATTCATTCATTCATCCTTAGAAACTGGCTCTTAGGAGGAGTCATAATCTAAAGACCATGCTGACAGTGCTGGCATTTTCTACCTCTGGGTTTTTTTTCCAATGTTTCTGAGGACATAAACCCTTTTCGGATTGTATTAGTTTATCAGGGGGACGTCTGTAATAATTTTTTACATGTCTCCACAGTCGCCTCCGCCCTGTGTGTGCAGAGTTTGCATGTTCTCCCCAGGGGTTTCCTTCGAGTACTCCACAGTTTCCTCCCCCAGTCCAAAGACATGCGCTGTAGGCTGATTGACATATCTAAATAGTCCATAGTGTGTGAATGGGTGTGTGAATGTGTGTGATTGTGCCCTGAGATGGGTTGGCCCCCCATTCAGGGTGTCCCCCACCTTGTGCCCCAAGTTCCCTGGGATAGGCTCCAGGCTCCCCGCGACCCTGTGTAGGATAAACAGTATGGAAAATGGATGGATGGATGGATGGATGGATGGATGGATGGATGTCTCCTCAGTGATCAAACTCTTGCATCGGGACAGCAATAAAATTACCACAGGCGTTTAAATCCGAATACAGATACAGATATTTGGAGCACTAAACAGACACAGATATAGATAGTGTCATGGCGTTAGACCACTATTTTGGAGTATATTACAGTAGCAACATATTAGCATATTCACTTTCTGTAATGTTACACCAAGACTTGGGAGAACTCTATTTTGTACTAACAATGCCAATAAAGCTCCATAATCTAATCTAATCTAATCTAATCTAATCTAATCTAATCTAATCTAAAATCTCTCTAATCTAAAAATTCAGCATGACCTGCAGTATTTTTTCTTTTCTTTGCCATGACGCATACTCAGTTGAATATTCATACAAATCTTTGTGCAATTTATTGAACGGCTCTCTGAACCACCTTGCTTCTCTGTAATTTACTGCTATTTGCAATGTAGTGCTGTATATGGAATAGAGAGGAGCAGCAGAACAAACTACCTGCTCTGGTAGCCCTACCTTGGTGAACAATGACTCGTTGAATTGAGTGCTGCACTGAGCAGGTCCACTAACCCAGACTTCAAGGAGAATATTTCCTTTGATCTCAGTAACCCCAAAGAAAATTGTAGCATCTTCTTTAATCTGGGCCCAGTAATGACTGTAAGTCCAGAAAAAGACAAATAAAAAGGAATACAAGGCTTTGATAAGAATTGTCAGGAACAAAAGCCAATTTTCAAAGGCAGAAAAAGCAGCAGTTTCTGCTCAGGAAATTCTCTTGATTTTTTCCCCCCCTTGACTTGAAAAGGTGCAGAATATGTTTCTGTACTCTCCATGTGATTGGAATGGCTGAGTGGTCACTTTCAGGGTGTTTGTTTATTTATTTATTTATTTATGTGGTGAATTTCTTGTGTGTCACTGTTGTGTTTGTTTAGGATGCTAGGTTAGATCCTACACTATCAGATCTCTCGCAGCATATGCTTTAGTGTTTTTTTTCTGAACTGCTACAATAGGCTGGTCTTTTTTTCATCTTTTATTTCAGTATCCCTGTTTCAAAGGCACTGCTAACTAATACATGCATGCCCTGATATGACCTTAGAGTGGATATGAAACTATTACCTAATGCATGAGTCGTCATATAATTCTGGGCAAATTTTAAAGTGATGCAAGACAGTGGGATCCTCATATCCAAATTGCGTTTGTTTCCTAGTGTTTTCCCAACAAATTGATTACTATTGACTGACATGAAACTAAGAGGCTTCTGTGGAAGTCTCTAATTGAAATCCCTAATCTGATTTGTTGCTCTATTTTTCCAATTAGCACGTGCTGTTAGGTGTTAATTGAGTCTATGGTTAGTGTAGAGCTGTGTAAATATGTTTCATTTGGACCGCACTGTAAATTCACTAGTCAAGATAAATCTAAGGAGTAAAATACAGTACGATAGCTTTACATGCATTATATGAGCACAATGAAATTAGGTGATAGAGTCAGTAAATTTAATACTAGGGAATTGACTGTGGTTCTGAGGCAACCAGTCCCATCTTTTTGATTGAAAGATTACCACATTGTAACATTTTCCCTCACAGAATAGAAGTGTTTTCCATCTTTAACAAACATATTGTCCTTAACGTTACTACATCCAAGAGGGACTAACGCCTAACCATTTGAAGAAAGCCAAACTGATGTTCTTCTACACGCGGTACCCAAGTTCAAACATCCTGAAGACCTTTTTCCCTGATGTCAAGGTACATTATGAATCAACTGCACACAATCCAAAATAGCTTGTACATTTTTTTTTGTCAAGTCCACTGCCTTCCTTGTAACCGAAGCCTTTAAATCAATTTGTGTATACATATGTAATTTACGAGGGATTTAAAAAAAAAAGAAAAAAAAAAAGTCTAACCCAGAAACATTTAACTCTTATTTAGCACATTTTTTCCCCTAACTTACTTTTGACCATGACAAAAGACTAAACAGTTGCCACAATTTGTCATTGAGATTTTAGGACTTTAGGCGACAGGGACTGATGGCTTATCTTTAACGCAGTTTTATTTTAAAAGTTCCTCAAGTCAGCAAAAGGAGACAAAAGGAGAAAGGAGACTAGTCTGCAGCCTTCTCCTTTCAGAGTTAACCCCTAAATGCTGTGTAGTCAGTGAGCTGTCAATAGGCAACAATAGAGCACTGCTGAGCTGCGGACAGAGATGAGGAGTTTAGGCCCTACAACAACAACCTGTGTATACTGACTGCATATCCTGTGAGTGTGTGCCATGTCCTGAGGCTCAAAAAAAAAAAAAAAAAAAGCACTTGTTCAGAAGGATTTATTATCCCTCACTAATCTATTCCTTGTCTTATGAACACAGAAATAACGCCACTTTAAATCATTTTTTAATATTTACCCTAAAACTATCAGCTTCATTTATTTTGAATTGCTTTTTTCCTGAAAACCTTAACCAGGGATCACAGCTGCCCATAGCCTATCTTTGCTGAATATAGTAGAAAGAATGACAAATATACATATTGCTTTAGTTTACCAAAACAGAATTGTCTTGGGGTTTAAAATTATGTGACAAAAAATTAACACTGACATTTCTACAAATAACAGCACACTGTAAATAGGTCATACACATAGTACTGTAGGCCTTACTATATCATATTAAATCATATCTTACTATATCTTAATTTTGATTGGTGTTGCTAGAAGGTGTTAATTAATTTTCTTTAACAGCGGCCCTGACAGTAGATATGCAGCAAGGCAAATCACAGGTTTATATTAATGTACTTGTTGTAATACGTTATTGTTTGTATAGTAACAGCTAATTCACAGGGACCTGGATGGCAGATGCTCTACATAATCTAAATAATAAACGGATTAAAAAAAAAGTTATTTAACAAAGAAAGTTTCTGCTACAGGAGAGTCTTCAGGACTGAGGACTTTGCACTTTCTGATTTTTTGGTAACATTACAGACTCTAATTTTTTTTGAGAGAAAGGAAAAAAGAGGTGGTAGTGAGGTGTATCACTTACATTATATGCTAGTTTATATGTTATAACAGGCACTAACTTGTTTCACTGGTCTTCCATAACATTAAATGTAACTATAAACTGATAAAAATATATATATATGTGCCAATTAAAAAAAAAATGTAATCATTGGCAAATTGTTGTGGTATAAGAGTAAAGAGTTAACACCAAGACATGCTGTTAATGGAAGATAATCAACTTTGGATTGGTAACAGCCCTCAGCTTTGTGTCATGCTGCATCACACCACCTAGTCGTTGATTATTTTCCTATACCCAGTTATGTTTTATTCCTTACCTATTACATCCCAGTCTTAGAAATACTAAGTACTGAATGTAAAGTTTTTAAAGCAGACTGGCACACACCATCCTATCTGGTTTGGCTCCTTCCACCCCTCTAGCAATTCCTGCTTGGGGCTGATGGGAATGTTCCCCTGCCCTCCAGGGGTTAGTGGGGAGAGCCTGGGCCGAGTCTCCTCCTCGTCCAGGGCTGACCCTTCTGTGAGAAGTCAAAGTGAACAAAGACAAAGTTAATCCCAGTGTCTGATTCTATTCCTGTCATCTAAACCCACTGAAAGCGAGGCTTCCTCCTGGACTCTTCCACAGTCACATTCTCACACGGTGCACAGAGAGGGAAGAAACGTCTTTGATGGCGGCTCAGCCCTTGGGCATTTTTTTGCTCCATTTTTTTTCTTTCTCTTTTTGGATGAGCAGATAAAATAACAAGGCTAATGTCAAGACTGAGTTTAGCCCCAGTGTTTTTATTGCTGGTTGTTTATGTGCAAGAAGTTGGTGGGAACAAGGAATTGGGTAAAGATCAGTGAGTACTTGTGTAGCAGGCCATGTAATCAATGACCCTTTTTGTAACCAGACTGTAAAATAGAAAAGAAAATGCATTCATTACATATAAGATAAACTTTATTGATCCCCAAAGGAAAAATCAATAATAATAATAATAATAATAATAATAATAATAATAATAATAATAATTCCTTGGATTTTATATAGCACTTTTCTAGACACTCAAAGCTCTTTACATTGTATGGGGGGAAATCTCCTCAACCACCACCAGTGTGTAGCATCCACCTGGATGATGTGACGGCAGCCATAGTGCGCCAGAATGCCCTCCACACACCAGCTATTGGTGGAGAGGAGAGGAATAAAAAAAAAATAATAAAAAAATTAAAAACTTTACACAGTACTACTGGAACAGACTGCCATCAACCCGGGAACCATTATTTTACATACAGTCCGCTCTGAAAGTATTGGAACAGCAAGGCAAATTCTATTGTTTTGCTATACACTGAAGACATTTGTGTTTAAAAGATGAATGTGAGACTATAGATCAGAATCTCAGCTTTCACTTCCTGATATTTACATCTAGATGTGTTAAACCACTTAGAACCTTTTGTGGCAGACCAAACTATTTTATGTAAGCAAAAGTATTGGAACAGATAATGTTAAAGTATATTTGTTTGCATATCCCTTGCTTGCAATAAATGCATCATGTTGGCCACTCACTAGATTAACCACACAGTTACATTATTCTTTTGTGATGATTTCCCAGGCTTGTACTGCAGCTTCATCCTGTTGTTTTTTTGTTTTATTGGGAGGTGGGGTGGGTTGAGGAGGAGTTTCTCCCTTCAGTCTCCTCTTCAGGAGCTGAAATGCATGCTCTCAATGATCTCAATTGGTCTTAGACTTGGTCTACAGACCAAGGTTCACAGTCTGCACAGGTGAAACCCAGGGCTGAAACCAAGAGCAGACATTCAGAGCTATGAATTGTTTAAATAATCAATCTAACAGGACACACCTGGGCAGCAAGAGACACCTGTCAGTCATGTGTTCCAATATTTTTGATCACTTGAAAAATGGGTTCAAACAAAAGGTGCTATATTCTAAGTTTTAATTTATCACATCTAGATGTAAACATCAGGAAATTAAAGCTGAAAAGCATCTTTTGATGTCAAAACCAAATGTCTCCAATGTACAGTAAAAACAAAAGTATTTTCCTTGCTGTTCCAATACTTTCAGAGGGGACTGTATATCTTTATCCACTGTTTTATATTTTATATAAGCCTATATACAGAATGCACAAAAAAACAAACAAACAGTAAAATCTAAAATGAAAAAAGAAATAAAATCAATGTTTGGTGTGATCACTGTATGCCTTTAAAACTGCATCAACTCTCTGTCAGGTACACTGTCGAGTAGTTTTATAAGGACGTAGGCTTGTAGGTGGATATATGCGTCTTTGAAAAGTTGCCACAGTTCATCTGGAGACTCTCACTTGCTTTTGTTTCTGCAGAACCCAGATAGCCTTCATGTTTTTATCTGAAGACTTTATTACTTAATGATACATTTCTTTATGAACATTTATCTGCAACATATTTAAATGAATGTTTTAGAATGTAAAATTTGTTCTTTTTAAACATCTCAGAGGTAATGTATTTAATTAAAATGTTGATTTTTTTTTCCTCATCTATTTTCAGTTTAATCGCTGCATCACCTCCCAGCTAATCAAGTGGTTCAGTAATTTCCGAGAGTTCTACTATATTCAGATGGAGAAGTTTGCGCGCCAGGCCATTGTGGATGGAGTAAGTGATGTGAAGGACATGTCTGTTACCAGAGACTCCGATGTCTTTCGCGCACTTAACATGCACTACAACAAAGCCAACGATTTCCAGGTACGTTTCCTTTCATACATGCTGTAATGACCTAGATTCACAGTATCAGTCACAACATGGACACACCTTGTTGAATCTGTTTCCCAATGATTTTAAAGGCACTTTGATCTAAAGGCTTATGTTTGGACTATTTATATTTTTATCATTATTCTAAAATGTAAAAAAAAAAAAAAAGAAAAAAAAAAACCCCACCCAAACAAACAGTAAAACGTGAGAGAAATAATAAAATAAATTAAATAATAAGAAATAAAAAAGATCAGAGACTGCATTAATTTTTTTATGATAACTGTCATCTGCTATACCACAGCACTATCAAATTCTTGATTCTGATTGGCCAGATGTTGATTAATGTCTTATAACAGCAGCTCTGACAATAGTATCGGCTGCCAGGCAAATCACAGGTTTATATTAATGAGCTTGTTCTAATATGTTATTGTTTCTATAGTAATAGCTAATCACTGGGGCTTGTATAGCTCATGTTCCTCATGGTCTATGTGTTATTTAACAAATAAAAATATAAAATTGGTTATATGGTGAAGTTTTCTGTTAGGAGAGATTTATTTAACATTTATGGATGGAGTCTCCAGTGTCAGTGCTTTGTTGTGGTCAGTAAGATTTCTGCTGTTTTATTCATCTTTATTTAACTTCAAGAGAGAGAAAAAGTGAGGCTGGTGTTATTTAAGTGAAGTTTTAATGAATGAAAATTATTAGAGTTGTTAAATTGTTGTGGTATAAGAGGAATAAAACACTTCAGGACATGCAGTTATAGAAAAATAATCCACTTCCCGGTTGGTAAAAGTAACTCCGCTTTGCATCAGGCCTCATCACACCACTCCATCATTGATTATTTTCCTATAACAGCATTTCCCCAAATGTTTTATTTCTTACTTAACTGCTAGGTGACTTACTGTTTCTTCTCGAGTATGATACATAGTGTACAGAAAATAAAGCTATGCACTGATGCTGTCAGCAGATGATCACATATAGCCACTGTCTGCGGTATGACCCATGTCATACTGCACCTTTGGCAGCCATTATCCAAGAGAGCAGCACCGCTTTAGCCTACTGTGGGAAGAGGAAGCCACAGAATCCCACTAAAACAACTCAGGATTAGAAACTGGCCATGCCTGAGTGAGGCTGGGATTGCTACTGATGCGGAATGCTGAGAAAGACGCTGCAGATTCTGAGGATGAAGGGCCGGCTGATGGGAACGAGAGGAGACAGTTGTCTTTACCTTGGGCATAAGACATTCCTTTCCCAGGGCTTGCTTGTGTACTTGGAGAAGAAAAAAATAGCCCATGTGGACCATCAGCAGCTTGCTTAGCCATTTGATGGGAAACAAATTACACCAGCTAGGATCCTGCTTCTTCCTACTAAACCCCCACACATCCAGACTGAATTAGGTATGCCACAAAAAGTCTAAACTCCAGGGAAGGGAGTTCTGAGTCTTTTTTTTTTCCCCAAACAGCTCATTTTGAGCCAAAAATCAAAGCATCAGTCAGTGCCGGTTAGCTAATGGTTCTGACACTATATTTATTTGAAACATGCTGAGAGCAAAGGCAGCATGTAAAGAAAGGTTTGAAGCGAGCACATTAAAAATTGCACATAAAGACGAGGAGATCTACAGTGTTAGTTCGGAGTACTGCACTAATGAACAGGTTAAGCGAAAGGGAGGTCACACTTGTCCATTGCCATTCCCTTCATGCCATCATGGTGTTACATCAAAGACTGAGAGTATTCATTTAGACAAGAATAATTCAACCCTGTTCTACTCTTAGTGAAAATTATGAGTTCACCTGCTGTTTCCTTAAGAATGAGAATCCTTTCATTTTAAGTTTATACCATTACCACTAAGACCTTCTCTCATCTTTTTTTGATTAACAGGTGCCTGAGCGCTTCTTGGAGGTGGCTGAAATCACCCTACATGAATTTTATAACGCCATCTCCCTCAGCAAAGATTCAGACCCGTCGTGGAAAAAAGCCATTTACAAAATCATCTGTAAACTGGATAGTGAAGTTCCTGAAGAGTTCAAGTCTCCTTCTTATTTGTAGATAAATTTACAAGGTACTACCTGCAGGCCTAAAAAAGGTTTTGAACCAAGGAAATGTTATGAATTTATCACCGTCAACTTATAGGATCGAGGTCTGATATCTGCCGTGAATATGAATACTGTAGGAGATTCAGTAGCCATTTTTGCAGTGTGTTCGCTCTTGATACAGGGAATTAAATGTAATATAGGTTTCTTTTCATTTGCGTGAATTGTACTTTAATTTTATACTGCCACGTTTATATGTCAAGTTATGCAGTTTTGTTTGGAAAAATGTATCTTTTTTTTGTCAAAAAAAGAAAAAAAAAGAAATATGTTTTCTGCCATCCTGTAAATTGGAATTTATTCAACTTGGATTTATCTTATATAAAAGATTCTGATATAAGTTGGAACTTTCATCTCATGGTGAAAAAAAAAAACAACCACCAAAATATCTGTAACAAATTAAAAATATGTCTAAAGATATGCTACTTCCTGCCTGTAGTTGTGTAGTATGGTATATTATGGCAAATTAATTATTCAAAGTATAGTAGTTTTGAGTTATACCTCTACAAAAAAAAATAAAATTATATGTATAAAGTATTTGTAATATATATTATCAGTTGTCCCATACTTTCATGATTTATTTTTGTTAGTTATTTAACAGTATTGGAGGATCCAAATGAATTTCTCACTGTAGTCAAACACAGTTGTGCTGCTGTTTGACATTTCAAGCTCTGGAAACATCTGGTCTACTCACCCATGTGATGGGCCTAAAACACCATTGAAAGTACTTTTCCCCAATGCAGCCCACTAAGGTGCTAGTAATCCAGGACATAATGGCAGTGCAGAGTTGTTTTGTTCTCTGCAGCTGATTCAAGTCACATTTCTAAGGCCTTCATTCATTGTGTTAGGGCAGGCACGAGCATTTGCAACTGTCATGTCTTAAAAACAACAACAATGCATTCTCTGGTCATGACTAATGCACATGAGCACATGACAGTGATCTGCCACCCAGGCAGAATTCCACTCAAACGTCCACTGTTTCCTCCAAGCACCCGCGTATCGCCGACTCATCACTCCTCACTGCTGCTGTGCCATGCTGTGAAGTGCTCGCTGTTTGCTCCCTAAACACATTTGAAATAATTCAATTCATTTCATTGATATATGTATAGCGCTTTTAACAATAGCAGCTTTACAGAAATCTAGATGTAGATTTATATTTAGAATTCTAATGAGTAAAACAGTGGCAAGAAAAAAATTCCCTGAAACGACATTATTAGGAAAGCTTGACAGGATCCAAACTCAAAAGGGAACCCATCTTCTTCTGGATGACACGGGATAGTGGAGTTAAATCATTAGAGTATACACTCACCATCAACATTGTTAGGAACATATGCATATGCAGTACACCTGCACATTCATGAAATTATCCAATCAGCCATTCAAGTAGCAGCAGCACAATGCAGAAAATACATACAGGTCTAGAGCTACATAGTTAATCAGTTAATCCAGGATTTTGCAGTTTTTCAATCTCAGAAATGAATCCAAATTTTTGCAGTTTTTCAAAATTACCCCAGATTTTCCACAGATTTGGACCAACCCATGCCATGTGATGTCATCACAATGCGCATTCAGCCAAAGCCCTCTACGATTAATACGTGTCAAACATGAGTACAGCTAAGAGGTCTCATTCACCAACAAATATCATTGTGGAAGGACGTGCAAAACAATTTTGTATAATTGCAATTTTGCCAATTCAAGTAGTTTTGCAGCAAAATCAAGCATTTTGGCCACAACAATCACAAAACACTCTGCAAAATCCTGTATGGACTGATTAATGTTCAAATCAGAATGGGGGAGAACATATGATCTCAGTGACTTTGACCACGGTGTTTGTTGAGACAGACAGGCTGGTTTGAGTGTTTCAGAAAATGTTGATCTGCTACTTTTTTCATGCAAAATGGTTCAAGCTGACAGTAACTTAAATTGCCTCTCTTTACAACCATGGTGAGCAGAGAAGCATCTCAGAAGACACAACACATCAAACCTTGAGTCGGATGAGCTACAAAATCCACTCCTGTCAGCCAAGAACAGAAATCTAAGGCTACAGTGGCCACAGGTTCACCAAACATAAACAGCTGTAGACTGGAAAAAGACAAGTCAACCTTTTTTGAACCTTAACTGGTCCAGTTTCCATTAACTTCAGATTCAACATAAGCTCTCAATCCTCATTTAGGATCCTCATTTAATCCTCCCCAAATGAACATATTAAATATGAGATAACTGGCCATGCTGAAGACTGCTTTAATTGATCTGCAGTAACTTGTTTGTGTTAATGTTTTAATCAGAGCCATTGTAGGACACGATGAAAACACATTAAATAGAAAACCCTGCAAGGCACCCAAGCAACAATTGCATCTGAAATTACAATACTGGAGAAATTAAAACATGAGTTTAATTGCCACTGTGAGGAGGAGAGAAAATAATAATAATAATAATAATAATAATAATAATAATAATAATAATAATAATAATAATAATAAACTGTGGCAATTAATTCTGAGAAATCTGCTTTTAATTAGATCAATCTCTCCAAAAATAAATTGGCTTACCTTTTCAATTAAAACAAACATAATTGTGATGAAGTGTTTTGCTTATAGTAAGATGTTCTTTTGTTTACTGTCTTGATGAGAATGAGGTGGTAAGTGCTTTCTGTTGTTTTCAACTTTGGCTAAAGAACCATTTTTAATTTTTGCTCAGAATCAGATAAAATTGAAATATAATTTTGAGAGACTTGAATAAAACACAGCAGAGAGTCAGCCATATGAAACAGTAAGACAAATTAATTAATAATTGAGATACAATTATTACACAGAACATGAAAAAAAAAAAGAAACAAAATCTAGCTGCTAGCTTTCCTAAAGGTATCAGTGCCCATGTTCTCCAGGTACACCCCTTGTCAAAACTTATGGAGTCACAACACTTAGAGGATGCTCACCTGGCTTTTTAACTTTGTAGCAAATAAACAAATCACAGATATGACACAAAACTCTTTTTTTAAAACCTCAAACAAGTTAAATTAAATTATTTTAATTTATAGCATATTTTTTTCCAGATCAAGTAGAGGAAAAAAATATGGAATCACTCATGTTGAGGCAAAAATTATGTAATCATCAACAAAAAATATCACAATTAGTACAATTAGTTGCTCCTCCTCGGGTTTTTCATGATGGCCTGAATTCTTTGAAGCATGGACTTCACTAATGAAAAACAATATTCCTCATCAAGCCGGTTCCAGCTTTCTCAAATAGTGGTTGACAGATCAGCTTTGCAGCATGGAGCCTTGTCATGGACCACTTTTTCTTTTTTTTTTTTTTTTTAAATTTCCACCATAAATGTTCAATGGGATTGAGATCCGGACTTTTTGCTGGTCATGTCATTGAGTTGATCTGCCTTTCCTGAAGAAATGCTTTAACACGATTTTCTCTGTGGAAAGATGCATTATCATCCTGAAAAATGACTTCATCACCATAAACCTATTTTCTATCGATGGAATGAGAAAAGTGTCCCAAATTTCAGTGTACTCCTGTGCACTGACTGTTGAAGTCTCCCCTGGTCCTTTACCTGACATGCCATATCATCAATGAGTGGGGAAATTTGATTGTTTTTTTTCAGACAGTCATCGTTATATGTTTCATTAGAACGGCACCAGAGAAAAGTTCCAGCATCATCTCCTTGGCCAGTGCAGATTCATGATTCATCACTGAATATCACTTTCATCCAGTCATCCACACTCCATGATTGCTTCTCTTTAGCCCACTGTAACCTTGTTTTCTTCTGTTTAGGTGTTAGTGCTGGTTTTCGTTTCGTTATTTCATTCAGCCGATTTCTTACAGTTCTGTCACAAACACTGACTCCTATTTCCGTCCATTTGTTTTGTTGAGCATTTTCTATTTTCAAGGCATATTGCTTTGAGTTTTCTATCCTACCACTTTGACATCTTCCTTGGTTTACCTGAATGTTTTCCTTTTATAACCTTCCCATATTGTTTATACTTGCACCAAATGTTGGATTTAAAACTCCTGATTTATAATCCTTTTCACTGTTTCAATTGACCACTCTCTTGTTGGGCCCATGTTTCCTTTCAAAAAGTCCAAGGTTAAGGTCTGAAAGCAGTCTCTTTTAACTGCAGACTAATTTGCATTTTTAGACTTGTGCTGGTATTTGTTTTAGAAATTACAAGGTGATTCCATAATTTTTCCTCAACATTACGTGATTCCATAATCTGAATCTGAAATACATGCCATTAATTAAAATAATTTCATTTAACTTGTTTGAGGTGTGTCTCAGGAAGCCAGAATGTTCAGCTATTAAACAAAAATTGTCTTATGTCATGTCTGTGATTTGTTTATTTGCTACGAAGTAAAAAAAAAAAAAAAAAAAAGCCGGGTGAGCATCCTCTAAGTCTTGTGATTCCATCATTTTTGCCAGGGGTTGTATATTATTAGGCCCAGAAAGCTCTTTAATTCTGATGGAAGGAAGATAATGCCACCTAGTGGCCTCACACCCAACTGCAAGATTAAAGATGCCTGTCAAATATTTTATCACCTATTAATTCTCCTTGTCCAAATAGCAAAGATTGCCATTGCCATGCATCATTTACATTATAGGCCTATTGCATTTCGCTATAATAATAAAACGTTTATAATAAAGCCTTTAAATCTGAAGTTAATGTTCATTTATACTCTAAAATATGAGAGTACAGTATATTATGTCATCCAAAGGGCTTGGTCGGTAACTTTTGAGCGGTTCTTGTAATTTTTTATTGATATCGTTTCCATTTGGGACAATTAAGTAGACAAAGAGAAACATTTGTATGCTTTCTGCCATTTATAATTTTGACCAGAAGAGGGAAACACATCACAGATAAAGCACAAACTACATCTGAACAGTGCCTCATTATTAACAGCTACAACCTTAAAATGCACACTTAGAAAATAATCAGTAGCTGCATTACTGTATATGGTAAATAGTGTTTTCAAGCAACACACTGCAGAAACACACTGGTTCATGTAGTGATGCTTAAAAGGCCTAGAACTGATAGATCTATATAATCCAATTTCCTGGATTAGTTTTTTCTTTCTTTTTTCTTTTTTTTTTTTTTTAATATTAGTAGGTTTTTATAATTAATTTGTCATTGACATTACAACAATTACATTTTTGTATATTTATTTTACAAATCTGATCTGTTTCACAAATAATAACCCAACAGTACAAAGTTTCAAATAATATATTAGTTTTTAGTTTATTAGTTTTAGTTCATAATGCCTTAAGGACATTAACTTAAAATGCAATAGGAAATTCAATATATTTCACATATTCTGTTTACAGCTGAAGTTTAAAGAGTTTCATAAAAAAAAATTGCCATGCCATGTTTTAATTATTTTGATACCGAGTCATTTCGACACATGGACATTTAATTTCTGTTTCTCTTGACTGTGTTTTTTTTCTTTTTCTTTTTTTTTTTTCTTATTCTTCCATTTCAGGATCCTGGTAAGGATCCAGTCTAATAATTTTGTGTGAATAAATGTGTTCTGTAATTATTAAACAAAATGACAGAAAAAGATAAAACATAAAATAAAGAAAACATAAATACTACCTATAAATGAATCATCTTCAAAACAACTGATATTGTTTTAATTTAATCAAAATCATTTTTTTTTGTGCTAATTATTTAATCAACAGTTTTTCGGATTGATTGCACCTTCCACGGCTCTTTGGAAATCCTATAGACATGGATTGGACCATAATTGTAAAAAGAAAGTCAGAAAGTCTTATATCATGTTGTGAATAACAAAAATGTCCCTGCCCCAGTACATCTCTCCTCTTTGGCATATTAGAAAATGATTCTTTTAAAAAGTTACAACAAACCAAAAAGGCTTCAGAAATTCTAGATTTGCACCTGAGAGATAAATAAAGCATAAAGTTAAATTTGAAAAAAAAGTAATTTTTTTACATTGTTAAAATGACTGAAAATGAAAAAGGAAATAAAGTCTATATTGATAATATATATACAAATAGATAAAAATATTACATGAAAGGATCTGAACTGAAATGAGCCAGTGACAGTTCAGGTGTGCAAGAGTGTTGGAAAGCTTTAAATATTGTTTGTGATGTTTTAAAGATTTGGTGCTGTGTTTGCTTGCGTGTACCTGTAAGTATTTGCTTATTTCAATGTCTTCGTATTTACCTTTTGATTGTTAGAGTTTTTTAGTGGTTTGGGGGGTTTGGGTGTTTCATGGTTTGAGCTTGTGTGAGTGTAAACATTAGATTGGGAGCTGGGGCGAGGAGGGCACATGGAGCAGGCAGCCTGGAACTTCAGCACAGAGGAGGCTGACTTTTGCCTGCCCTTCAGACAGCCACTCCTTGGCGTAGTTTTGTGTGATCACCGGTAAATCTTTATTAATTTTAATTTGAGCCCCCCATTTAAAAGAGCAATTAAAGCGGATTAATTGAGCCCATCCCGTATAATGTCTTCTGTTAATTAGTTTGTCAGCACTGTTTTAATATCGCCTAATGACTTCATATTTCAGGCCTGACATTAAAGGGATGCTGAAAGAAAAGAAATGGCCTTATCAGAATGCAACGGTTTAATGGGAGATGTCCTCCCAACACGAAGCAAGGTCAGGGACTGCGAGGGCCGCAAGGGAAGAGGACCAGGCTGCTTGGGTGGCAGTGGGCTTTGTGCTCTTGAGACTGCTCCTAACACCCCCTTCCCGCTCAGCTCACACTCAATGACTTTAAAACTCGGCTGTCACGGTGGATCTTGGCTTTCCCTTTTGAATTTCAGGCAGCATGTGAAAAAGGGTTACTTTTGAAGGCAAACAAAAAAAAAAACCTGCATGAAAACTTTACTTACTGTTAAAGCCCCCCCCCCCCCCCCAAAAAAAAAAAAGGCTCCTGATATATTACAAGTGACAGTATACCATAAGAGACAGTATACCAAAGCCTTAAGTCTGCAAAGGCTGAAAGGCACTGAATGTCTAATTCAATGGCTCCAGTGCTACAGGAAATGTTGAGAGGGGTTTTGTAATGCACCATAGCACTGCAGAGTTCTGGATGAGCAGGACAGAGGGAGACCTGGGTAACCTTTTAGCGCTGCTGTCTGTCTGAACGCTCCACAGCTGACCGGGCACTGCAGGGAGCCATGCAGCTGATCTGCATTGTGTCAGAGCCCAGGTACAGTATATAAGGAATATGTGCCAAATGAGGTGCGGAACTTTTGACAAGCCCTGTCAAACACACCAGGAACAAGGGGCTAGGGAGGAAGTGTGATTTTATTGGAAGTAGTCATAAATCAGCTTAAGTAGAGCATTATGATTTCCCTGACCTAGATTACGAGTTATACTTTTTACCATATCACATGTCTGCAGATATTCATAGGCCAGAAAAACACTTTGCTTAGAAAACAAAAGGCTATCACAATTATGTTGATATGCATTTTTCAATTTGAGATCTTGATGTGATTCATATACAAACTGGTGACAAATTAAAGGAAAAACTAACAATGTGTTTTAATAAGATGTTGGACCACCAAAAGCTGCCTGAACAGCTTCAATGCATTTTGGCATAGATTCTACAAGTCTCTGGAACTGTACTGAATAGAGGCATGGGCACCATTCTTTCAAAAGATATTCGTTCAATTTTTATTTATTTATTTTTATGATGATGGTGGTGGAGAGTATGGTCTAACACATCATTCCAAAATCTGCCAATGGTGTTAAATGCATCCACTGGCATCCACAGCATATGATTTATATCATTTCTTAATTGCTTAATTGTAGCATGCAGTACACCTGTCTGGAAGCATCTGCACTCACATGTTTCTCCACTCAGTTATTCAGGGTTTTGTCACCAGTCTGTATAAAATATTAAAAGGTTAAACTGTGTACAATAAGGCACAATAAGCCAATCTAATCATTAATGCTAAATTACTGCATAAAATGCTAAATATATTTAACAACATAAGAAACTGAAAACACACAGAGCAGGAGTTCCTAATGTACCCTGGAACACGATTCCAGAATTTTGGGGTGAATATTATAAAAACATAATCCACCAGCTGAGCTGCAAGTGAACCATTGGGATTAACAGCAGATCTGCCTCTGCTGAGCAAAGCACTGGATTATACCGTTTCAAAAGATACAAATATATGCTTTGTAGTCATTACAGAACTATACAGCCAAGGTAGATGGAATAAGACTAAGTCTTTCTGACATGGGTTCTATGTTCAATCTGGCTAATCTGATATGTGGAATTGTGCATCATTAGTGTACAAATGAAAACCAATACTGTGTCAGCTATGTGCCGTAGAGAAAGAATAATAAAGGAACTATAGCAGAACCTTGTCGGACACCATATTGCACTTTTTAGGCTCAGAATAATATCCATTATTAAACAAGTCTTTCTAGCAAGATCTATACCAGGCCAGAACCTGTCTGTCTAATGAATTATTGAATTATTGAAATGCTCTTATACATGAACGAGCCATACCAGTAATAATTAGCCAGCATGCTCTAATATAACCAATCTCTTCTTTTTCATGTCCCCTCCAGTTAGTAATGAAGGGTAACCCCAACAAGCCCCAGAACCAAAGAGGAGGAACCTCTCTCTCTCTCCATCTGCTCAGTCAGCTGAGAAACCTCCATATGGTTGTTCACTTCACCCCCAATCATCCACAGCAGAACCACATATCCAGTTCACTGCTAATAGCCTTCAAAGCCATTCTTCCTGATGATTGCCTTGCAGCAGAAAGATCAGCATGATGAACAGATAATCAAAGCTTCTGATCAAAACAAGTAAACAGTGACCAATTAAGCTACAATGGTGGGGCTGAATAAAAAGGAAAGATCTGTCTGTAATCTCTCAGCTTCAAGGTCCTTAATCAGGCTTAAAGCCGATTTAATCCGAACAAGTCACTGACATCCATCACATTCACAGGGAATGAGACGAGAGGAAGAGAGACGAGGAGAGGGAGAGAATTGCAGTGATGGAATAAGGGAGAGAAGTTGATTAAAAACAACACAGTGGAAGAAGAGCTCATCGGCTTTATTGAGGCTCTGGCATGCCTCCCTGCTAATTTGCGCCTATCCCTCTCGCGCCTCCATTCCTCTCCACTGGATTCATAAATCTCGTTCCTATTATCCTGCTAATTAGCCGGGATTACAGGAGCATGTAATGCCCCTGCTTCCCAATAGATTGATTGGAAGATGGTCTCTTTGTTTTGAAATCACTTTCTGATTGATGTACAGAGCCCTAGTTTGCAATTGTAATAGCCCAGATGTTAACAATCAAATGTGTTTCCGCTTCAAGAGGTAACAGTCTGTCATGGAAGAGGAGTTAGCCGAGCGTGTAACGACACCTCACTGAAGTGCAAGGGGGAGAGGAGAGGAGAGGCTTCGATGAGACATATTCTGTGGCCTTATACATCATGGTAGAAGGGGTTCAATCACCCTTGATCTTTGATCATATCAGACTCAGATGTAGAGTTTTGTGATTTTTTACATTGCATGGTGTATCAAGCACATGATTTAGTCTGTGGAGTCAAGAATGTAGCCTACTCTACTGTATTTGAGATTTCGAATACTCTAAAGAGTATTCTGAGAGACAGGAAAAGAGAATGGATTATACTGTTTCAGGAGATTGGCATGATTTGTAGTCGTTACAGAACTAGGCAGCCAATGTACAGTAGTTTGAATAAGATTAGCTATGGTCACTCATCCAATCATCCAATCATGTGGCTGAAAAAGATTGTCTGGTCTTTTTCTAATCTTCAACTGTCCAGTGTTGATGAGCCTGTCTCCACCGTAGTCTCAGATTCTTGTTCTTGGCTGACAGGAGAGGAACCCGATGTGGTCTTCTGCTTTTGTATCCCATCCGCCTCAAGGTTCAACTTTTTATTGTGCATTCTGAGATGCTGTTCTCTTCACCATGGTTGTAAAGAGTGGTTATTTGAGTTACCATAGCCTTCCTGTCAGACCAAACCAGTTTGCCCATTCTCCTCTGACCTCTCTCATCAACAAGGCGTTTCCGCCTGCAGAACTGCCGCTCACTTGATGTTTTTTTGCTTTTTGGAGCAATTTTGTGTAAACTCTAAAGACTTTTGTGTGTGAAAATCCCAAGAGATCAGCAGTTTCTTAAATACTCAATCCAAACCATCTGGCACCAACAACCATGCTACAGTCACAGAGATCACATTTTTCCCCATTATGAAATTTGATGTGAACATCAAACATAACTGAAGCTCTTGACCTGTATCTGCATGATTTGACATGCTGCACTGCTTCCACATGATTGGCTGCCTGAATAAGTGCATGATTGAGCAGGTGTACAGATGTTCCTAATATACTGGTTGGTGACTATGAGCAAACTAAAATCAGTTTTGTCCAGTTTTGTTCAGCAGCTCCTTGAAGACCTGTGGCTAAAGCAAAACACCAGTAGAGGGCACAATTGCCTCATTGAAACTCATCTCACCTCTTCTGTCTTCTAATTTTTTTCCTCTCCTTGCACCTCACCAATAAATCACTTCCCTCCATCGTTAATGGATATGGAGGCAGATCATGAGTGAGCTATCTGTGGCGTAATAATTTAAGGGAAGATCCCCCAAACTGATTGTGGTGAAAGGTTATTTATTTCAACAATAATGTGGAGAAAAAAAAAAAAGATGAAGTCAAAGTGAGATTAGTGTGCCGTTACTGGAGGCTGCTGCACTTAAACTGGAAAGCGTGGAAATTGGGTTCACATAGGCAGCACAGGCACAATGACTGGCTTTACTCCATCTTTTTGCATATGCTGCATGCTGGGATTTCACAGGTGTGTATTGGTGTGTGTGTGCGAGGTTGGGTATATGGGTATGTACATGGCAAAGCCTTCAATGTGGCAGTGTTTAGACCTTGGGAGAAATGCCCTGTTTGTCCTGTGGCTGTCTGAATAAGCCTCCACTAGCTTTACTCATAATGAAAAGGACAACATAGTCGGATTTGATATGACTGCTGTACAAAAAGCCATAAATGAAAGTGCAGGCCGTTGCTGTGGATTTGATCTGGGATGCTTTGATTATTCTAAATGTCCTTAACCTTATTATTCATAGTTCATTGTGCATGCATTTTTGTATATTGATCTACTAGCTTTTAGCTTTCAAAAATCATCATAGATGATTTTTGAAAGAAAAAAAATAAATAAATAAATTGTGGAGTGATAGGATATGGTATTTTACTAAATATGTCAATAAGGATAATATGAGAGAAAAATGAAATCATGCATAAAATTGTTTAATCCAAGAAAGTGCATCATATATTTTTAAGAATGTAATTGTAATGCTCCCT
Source organism: Cranoglanis bouderius (assembly GCA_023630585.1). Lineage (NCBI taxonomy): Eukaryota > Metazoa > Chordata > Actinopteri > Siluriformes > Cranoglanididae > Cranoglanis > Cranoglanis bouderius. The sequence goes on from CM042543.1 coordinate 11,018,607, forward strand.
TTGGACCAAGGTTAAAAACCAGAAGAAATTTTATTATTATTATTATTTATTTATTTATACAAATGACATACAGTATAGTTCATTTACTATGGAATTTCTGCCTTGTTTTCTAAATTGCAATATGTAACATGAGATGTTTCTGACATAAGACTTCTTTAAGATTCTTATGGCTCCTTGTGCTCTTTCAAATGGTTCCTCATCCCAAGTTTTCCCAAAGGAATATGGTTGCTCCTAGACATACCTGCTGAGATTCTTCTCCCCTCTGGGTGTAGAGGTACCCAGATTATACACTCTCTCACTCTCTCTCTCTCTCTCTCTCTCTCTCTCTCTCTCTCTCTCTCTCTCTCTCTCTCTCTCTCTCTCTCTCCCAGTATCCAGACTGTGGAGAGATGGCATGCCCTGACTCGAGAGCTGGGTGCCAGTACCCTATGAACTCTGTGGAACCTGCGCTGCCTCAGGAGGTGGACCTGCTGTTCATATTGTGTCTGGATGACATGTGACAAATGGTGACATCCTTCTGCTCTCCTGCTTGTTAAATTTTGGGTCATGATGGTAATTGTAACATAACAGAGACTGAAAAAGACAGACAGGTGAGATGAGGGAGATATTAGACACTGCCTATAGACCTTAGGTTTAGTCATGTTTGCTTATCTTGTCCTCTAACCTATGTGATGGTTAACAGAATAATTCATTTAATTTAGTATGTTTACCTATGCTGTCTTAGAGGCTTGGACAATAAGGTGACTCAGTATATTCTAAATACCCTTTGGTCACTACATATGCCTGATTCTTCTGAAAACTGAACATATTTAATACTATAAATGTACTCTTTGTGCCTCTGTAAGTGCTAGACAACAAAAAAAAAGCAAGTGGCATAAAAGCCCTGCCTCCCGTTTAACTTTCTGCTCTTTTTTATTAAAAGTAGAGGGTGATTGATAACCTGTCAGTTATTGGAATAATCAGGACGAATCCCGGCTGGCTCAGCTGAGCTTACCCACCACCCCCATTTTTTATGCCCCCCATATCAGCCCGACACATCCCCTCTCCATTCAAAAAGCTGTAATTGAATGAGTTTTTGTCATTATTGTGATTAATCATATTAATTTGTACTAATTAAGAGATGGTTTGAAGTGATGACAATTAGATTAATGAAATTAGTTTTAACTTTCTCTCTCCCCCCTCCAACACCATCGCTTCTCTCTCCTTACCTTATAGCACAAAAGGGAGGGAAACCATAGCAAGACTGTTATGAAACAGTTGGCAATCTAGATTTTTGGACTAATTGAATGTCTGATTTTATTAATGATGAAATTTATAAAAGTCCTTGGGGGGAAAATTAAAGCAGATTCAGCTGGTGTAAGAGGGAAATTAATTAAAATTCCTGAAGATACTCTTCACATTAAAGGCACAGAGCCTCCTCAACCCCTGGTCTGAGAGTTTGGCATAGCATGCCCAAGCTGTAAAGCAAAAATATAGGCCTCTAAGTGCTTTCTAAGATTTAGAAGCTTCATAGATTAATGACAGAGGAGTGTGATTGGTTGAAATGTACACCAATCACGAGGTAGATTTTATTTTTGTTTTCCAGGTTCTAGGGAAGAACTCTAGACATGGGGAGCCCTGACTACACTCTCAAGACACACACAAAGGAAAAACACCGGTCTTACTGACCCACAGTGTAAGTGTTTAATCACAGGGCTAGAAACCTAGCATTAATATATTATGTTAAAGGAAAAAATATAATTAAAAAAATAATTATTTGTCAAGAAGTTAGCTCTCTTTAACAAAATGACTCCTGGCAGACTTTCAGACAGTCTCTCCAGGATTTAGCGATTTTGCAATCGATAAATCCACAATATTCAGAGGAGCTTGCAATTTTTCAAAATTACTGCAGATTTTGGCCAAGACGCATCATGTGACATCATCACAACACACATTCCGACAAAGCCCTCTTCGATTCACATGCGTCGAACATGAGTACAGCTAAAAGGTCTCATTTACCAGCAAACATCACTGAGAAGACCGTGCAAAACAATTTCATGCAATTGCAATTTCGCCAATTCAAGTAGTTTTCCGCAAAAAAAAAAGCACAATAATGTCTGCAAATTGCATCGCAAATTTTGAAAAAAGATGCAGCATTTTTGGCTGCAACAATCACAAAAAAACTCTGCAAAATCCTGTATGGACTGTTCAGAGTCTAATCAAAGCTTTAGAGCCAATCTTGTAAGTTGTTGTAAAAGGAATTTATTGACTAATACCTTTATGTGGACAAAGATTATCTAGTTAAACTACACCTGCACACAACCTTACTCAGGTGTTAGGCCACGGTCGGATGATTGACACTTCCGGCAGCCCGTGTCGCAACGGGCACTGTGCGCAGGGAGGGTGGGAGTTTGACACTCGTGTTGGATGGGCCCTGGCCGCACTTCTCTGTTTTGCATATTCACAACACTGTCTACTTCTCCACAGGCCAATTCATAATTAACAGCTGTTGAGTTGTCAAAAGTGGCCCTGGCCATGGCACATGCAAATGTGCTTGTATTCTTACACTGGACCTTCGTGCCATGGCTGGATTTTATAGGCCATGATCCCTGTCTCTTTCTCTCTCTATTGCTCTCAGTAAAGACACACACACACACACACACACACACACACACACACACACACACACACACACACACACACACACACACACACACAGAGAGAATGATAGACATGCTCTTGCAAACTACAACACTGACGTATTCTGAGCAGAAAGTAGTCCAGGCTCCACCCCAGCATGCCTCCCATCCTCATCCCTCCATCAGGTCCCAGTGCTGGCATAAAGACCCTGCTGTCCACAGGAGATGGTGTGTGTGTGTGTGTGTGTGTGTGTGTGTGTGTGTGTGTGTGTGTGTGTGTGTGTGTGTATGTGTGTGTGTAGGAGTTTGTGTGTGGAAGTGGGGGCAGTATGAAAATGAGGCCTGGCACCCTGCCGGCCCCGCGCTATGTGTGTTTGTCATGCTTGTTTAGCCGAAGTTGAAATGTAAATATGGACCGTGGGAGATCAGTGCGCCGATATGCTGCTTGAAATTCTAATAAACAGGTAGCTGTCCACTTGTTATAAATGATACCCATAAAAGGATGGTGATCCCTTTAACTGATAAAGATGAAAAGTAATTGTTTGCGCTCACACAAAATTAATCAGATCAAAAACAGGTGCAATCATTTTAAAAAGACAGAGGGTCTATAAAATAAAAAAGTAAAATGTGATAAAGTGTTGGCTATCTGGCGCGCGGTCCGGTGGAGAGCATTAAAATAATACGGAGAGCTAGTATTCAAGAGTGGCGAGATAGCATTATTGCATATATTTAAAGTGCGGAGATGTTTATGTGTGAAAAGTGCAGGTACACAAAAGGTGGCTGAAGGATACAAGGTCACAAAAAAATGCAGAGTGCCACTCCGGCTGACGTTATGGGAAGAGCAATAAACACAGAGAAGCAGAGAAGGGCTGGTTCCCTTCGGAAACTTTCAGTGTGGAATATTTCAGATGAGGACAAAGTGTAAAGCAAATAAGTAGTGATAACTAATGGTCCAAAAGCAAAATGTTAACCAAATCCACTGTCTACTGTTTGATGATATAGTATACAGCTGTAGAAGAATAATACATTATAATCTCACTATCTAGTGTCAGAAGACGATAGGTTTCAAAAGGGAACCTTTTGAATCTAGGTCCTCTCATCATTTCTTCCTCATGTTGTCTCAGGGAGTTTTTCCCTTGCCACTGTTATCTCTTAGCTCATTAGGGATCTAAAAGTAACATCTGGATTTCTGTAAAGCTGTTTTGTGAGATTATCTATTGTTAAAAGTGCTATACAGATAAAATTGGAATTGAACTGAGCTGTTATAAAATATATATATATATATATATATATATATATATATATATATATATATATATATATATATATATATATATATATGAAATGCCTTTAAGCCTTTAAGGTATGGATGTACAGTTATGATGTTGCCATAAGGTTTTAGTAAATTGATTATTACAAATTATAATTATTACACTTCATAAATGCGAAGGAACTGTGAGTTAGATTAATGAATTGTTTAAGCATGGTATGTTACAGTTCCCATCCAGACGCAGTTGTGAGACATGCACAAACAATACTGCATCAATATAACACCACTCCCATACTGACACAGTGGCTTCTGGTCCAAATATGATAGCACACCTGGAGAGTGCGGCATGCACAGTAAACATTTTGTATTTTCACAGCTTGGACACGCACTGCAGTTACTTTGGCCAAATCCCCCTCCAGTCCAACTTTATTCAGTCTAAACATCCCACAAATACAACACCATAAAGCTTGGCCACTGGCCTGACCTGCCTGTTTACAACAGCATGTGTGTGTGTGTGTGTGTGTGTATGTGTGTGTGTGTGTGTGTGTGTGTATGTGTGTGTGTGTGTGTGTGTGTGTGTGTGTGTGTGTGTGTGTGTGTGTGTGTGTGTATTTGTATTCTTATAGCCTTGAGGTACAACATGGACCAAAATTCATGGAATTTTCAGTGCTTTAGTTTGTACTGATGCCAAAAGTTCACACCAATAAAACAACCTGAAAAATAACTATTACGTAAGGAATAAAACAAGACATGGTGTGCTGTTACAGGAAGATATTCAACAGCAGGGTGGTGTTTCTTCTTTTCTAATAACACTACATCCCAAAGTGTTATTCCTCTGATACCACAGCAATTTGCAAAATGATTAAGCCATTAACTAATTTTAGAAAGATATCATATTTTTAATCTGTTTATCATGATATAACAGCTCTAAACCGTTCCCTCAACAGCCTGTCTTTTTTTTTGTCTGTTTTTTTTTGTTAAGAGACACTGCAAACCCCCCCCCGCTCCCCCCCCTCCCCCCCCCCCCCCCCCCCCCGCATCCTGAAGACATTGTCATACTTAAAGTAGAGCCTTACCTCTGACTATCACAAATCTCTGACACTGGAGACTCCTTCCAAAAAGGTGCTAAATAAACGTCTTCTCACAGAATCCATATCACCAGTTACACATGGATGGATTTTAAATCAATTTATGTGGACTGTCCAGCATACAAGTCAGTGTGTGAATTGTCACTAGAGAAAATATTAGACTGTGCACATTAATATAAATCTGCAAAATAGATTTGCCTTGCAGCTGGAACTACCGTCAGTGCTGCTGCTGATAATGAATCAACACCATCTGACCAATCAGAATTAAGAATTCAACAACGCAGCAGTGTGCGCTACGGATATGTCTGTCATGTCTGTTTAACCTTTATAAACTTGCTAGATAAATATAACACATAATATGTATTTGCAGAACTATTCTCGCCACGAGTAACCAGGTCAAGTATCCGGCGGCCTCGTCTCTCTCTTCTTTCAAAGCCACCTGTTCCTCGGCCGATCAGAAGAGTGTGCTGTCATATTACACACTGAACCAAAAGGCCCTGATGGAGCCACACACACTGCCTACCATGTCGTTTCAACCAATCAACAAGTCTGCAGTCGAACAACTGTCTGGACTGCCTCCATCACCCAGCACGCACGCACGCACATACACACATATACACACACACACACTCCACTCCGGAGAGGCTCAGCTGCTGTGGCGACTGTCTCGTCTGGTTAAACGCACACGATTGTGACTGAAAGGCAGAAGACAGCAGAGCGAGGCCACGGCTCCAGAGCTGTTTCCCTTCAGCAGCTCATGAGCACCTCCCCAAAGCCTGGCTCTCTCTCTTTCTTCATGTCTGGCAGGTTTGTAATGGAGATAATTGTACAATAAAAGCTATTCTCTAAATCATTTCCCCTCTGTCCATACAAGATTGATCATGGAACTGATTCTTCCGACCACCGTAATTTTCATATTTAATGAGCGTGACTCCAAAACTATTACACTAATTAGTCAAATCTCACATATCGTTAATGATGCTCACAGTAATTAATATTGTATTTAATTAAAAAATGACCCATTTCAGTGGCTCGCACAGCTTCACTGGCTGACTAGCTTGCCTGGGGGTGTAGTGTGTGTGTGTGTGTGTGTGTGTGTGTGTGTGTGTGTGTGTGTGTGTGTGTGTGTGTGTGTGTGTGTGTTGAATGGGGAGGGGAATCTGGAAGAGGAGATGATGATGAAGAATGAGGTGAGACTTAGGGGTAATCTATGTTACTTTCTTACTTTATTACATTGCCATTCTGAATACAAGTTCCATTTTTATTTTAGATTTTTAAGTCTCCATTAAAATGAATTATAATAACAGTGATTTAAATGTCCTATTTTGTTACTCAGACATAAAATGCTTATAACTGTGCTACCCAAGATAGTTAAGTGACCTGTGGTTATGATATTAGCCTGTGTTGTTTTTGCTTGTACCTGAGAGACATGTGTGTGTGTGTGTGTGTGTGTGTGTGTGTGTGTGTGTGTGTGTGTGTGTGTGTGTGTGTGTGTGTGTGTGTGTGTGTGTGTGTGTGTGTGTGTGTTTACTTGGAGATGCTGCACCGATGCTCCATCACAGCCTAAGCAGTTGGCCCGCCTGATTAATGGGACTCCCCCCTCGCTTCCACAGTGCAGAGACTGGAAAATCTCCAGTTTACACAAGAATTGCCTGAAAAATGAGATCTGTGACTACATTCTTTTCATTAGCAGCGTTCGACAGCGCGGCACTCAGGAGAGAGAGGCAGCCTCCTAATGCTTCACTGTGCCACAGCCTCAACAGCTGTTAACAGCTCTCCTGATTACCACCCACATTCATGTCACAAACAAACCCACTCATTACATTTAGACAACAATTAGAGAGAGGAAAACAAAGTTGGTAAACTTGAGGCGCTCAAGGCAGGGTGGGGAAGAGAAGCGAGAGAGAGAACGTGTGTGTGTGAGAGAGAGAGAGCGAGCGAGGGAGCATGAGAAAGAGGTGGAGCGGATTGAGATGGAAAAAAAATTAATAAACATAAACGTTCCATAATTATGATGCCAGCTGTATATCCCTGTGAGGAAAAACGTCATGTTCCAGGAGGAATATCATGATTATGGCAGTGCTATTTATTTATTTCTTTTTTTCAGATTTCAGTGGCAATAGATTTTTTGGGATCAGTATGAGGAAGGAAAATGTAATAAAAAATGTAAACTTTAAACACCTAGACTTTATTATAATTCAGTGTAAACACTACTAGTGCTACAGATGAGGCAAAAGATACAGAATTGAAAATAAATATGAAAACATAATTTTTTTTGTATTTATAACCTAATTTATTATATTTAAGGACTTGTAATTGTACAGTGAGAAAAGCACAATATAAATAAATATTATTATTATTATTATTATTATTATCATCATCCATCCATTTTCTGTACCACTTATCCTACATAGGCTCGCGGGGGAGCCTGGAGCCTATCCCAGTGGACCCTGGATGGGGTGCCAACCATGCACTGTGCAGGGCACAATCGTACACACACACACTATGAACAATTTGGAAATGCCAATCAGCCTACAGTGCATGTCTTTGGACTGGGGGAGGAAACCGGAGTACCTGGAGAAAACCCCTGAAGCACGGGGAGAACATGCAAAGTCCACACACACAGGGCAGAGGCAGGAATCAAACCCCCAACCAAACGTGCTAACCACTAAGCCACCGTGCCCCCTATTATTATTATTATTATTATTATTATTATTATTATTATTATTATTATTATTATTATTATTATTATTATTATTATTATTATTATTATTATTGAGGATAAATTGGTTCAGCCTATAAATAAAATACTCAAAACAGTGCTAGTACCATTAGTACCAGTACAATTGTAAAACCTGGTGTTATTAAAAATTTGCACAAAGTTGTACAACTAATGAGTACAAAATTCTTAGATTTTGTTCAGTTTCTTCTGAATGAAGTTTTCACACAACGTATATCAATACCAGGTTATAAGACATCATACAAACCATCCCTTATGTAAAAATACCTACATTTTCACGTGGTCATATGTGTTTCAGATGTGATTATGTGAGTAATATGTGATCATGTGTGAAAAACCACCAAAAGTGGATTTCACCATGTTGTGCCCTAATACTGCACATTTGAACTCAAGAAAACACGACATCATGTGAACAATATGTGATCGTTTGAAAATGAATTAATCATGGGAGAAAATCACATATGAAAATGAAACCAAATGCCATACAGGTGAAAAGTCCAGTACATGTGAAAAGATAACATGTAAAGTGTCTAAAACCCACACGTGTGAAGTTTAAGCGACTTTTCGGTGAGGAGTATGTTTCATTCCCTACTACAAAAGCTGAATTACACTGATCAAGATCTTGAACTTTTCTACACTGCTGTAGAGTGTGTAGGTTTACCCTAAAACGATAATACCGAATGTTCAAAAACTGGTAGTGCATATAATATTAGATCACAATACTAGGTCATGGAGTACTAACATTTTAAGTACTAAAATGCTAACATATGGCTGCATAACGAAAAAAGAAAGCAGGTTTTACTCTCCTGCCTCCTTGTGGTAACCCTCTAGTGGCAGACACTGGTGCTGTTGTATTCCTTTATCTAAATAAGATTTAGCTCTTGTTTAAACCCATGGCTGCATCAGCATGGTGTGCCATGATGCCTGAGAAATAGTGTGTGTGGATGGAATACCCAGGGCACCTCATATTATCTTTATTTATGTCCTCCCCAGCAGAACCAAGGGTGCAGGCGCTGTGTGTGCGTGTGTGTGTGTGAGTGAGTGCGATGCGCTCAACAATGTAATTGGGGTGATGAAAAATTATCGTGATTGGGGTAGCATACCCGCTCCTCCCTCCCTCTCTCCGCTTTCTCGCCCCCTCCTCATTCATACTCAGCGCTCCCCCTCCTCGGCCCCCCAGACCAGCAATAAGATCTCAGGGCCCATCTGTCACCATCTAATATGACAAAGTTTTTATCGCGTGTATTAAGGCGGCCAGATTAAAAAGTAAATATGGCAATCTCGCTAGGGCCCCTTTGGCTGGCAGGTTATGGTGCATTTCACGGTGGCCTGAGCAGCTCATCAGTGGCCCGCCGCCTGCGGCCCCCCTGGCAGGCGAAACAAACAGGACCCAAGGGAGGAGAGGGGGAGCACACACACCGGGGGGAACGGGGTTAAGGAGATGTTAAAGGATACCATTAATGTTATATGTCTTCCTCCCCCTGAGGCAGTAGCAGCAGTAAGGCTGTACTTTTTTTTCCTTTCTACAGTGCTTCTTTTAGGTTGTCTTTTACTATTATGCAGCTACAACTGACAAAAAAAAACAGCTGTTAAATTTTCTTTCACGGTCTGTCTCGCTCTTTGCTTCATCTGAGGGTACATTTGTGTTTGTATGACTGTGTTGAACCAGCATGCTTCTATAAGCAGTTATAGCAAATCCCTGCAATCAACATACTGGTTCATCAGAGAGCGACTGTATTTCACATTTTGCTGGGCTTTTAGAATCATATTACTCAGATTAGAGCATGAGGGGCTTCTCCTCACCTGTCCTCCTATACCGCAGCAGGCTTCTTTTCTCCTCCATTTCCTCTCTGCTTAGTGGATCCAATCAAAGCTCTCCTGCTCCATCTGTGTTGAAGGAGGTAGCTAAGCATCTCCTGATGAACTTGTGGCAGATGGGGGAAACGAATGGAGAGTGGATGGCTGTAATGGCTCATTGGGGTTTCTATGAGGAGATATTAGCACATGTGTTCAACACGTCTGTATTCATACCTCAAAGTGAAATTCATCACATATAGACAAACCTATGCATACGGAGTTGCACATGCCTTTAGGTGTAATTCAGACGAGTGGCATGATGGAAGTATTACATTACCAACAAGCAACACAAATGCATGGCCATAAAATACCAGCTTAAGTAAAAGAAACAGCTTAGAAATATTATTATTCACGCTGAAAACTTCATATTCAAAACGAATGCACGTCAACAAGCTGAAAACATTTCAGTTACACACTGAAAGGAGAATAAGAGAAACGTGCACTTAACATTAGCTGGCACAACCCCTACATAAGTCCTGTATCAGAGCCAAGGGATAAGTAAACAGTTCACCATCGTAGTGGCGAGTTCCTGTCATTTGAGAGGTGTAAATAATAATCTCCATTACTTTTGGCAGTGCTACAGTACAGTGTTCAGCAAGCTGCTTCTCAGGGCCACTGGGGCTCCTCGGAGCTACGGTGTGGTGACAAGCTGCTGTGCTTGACAGGCCGCTATCTCCACAAGCCTCTAGTGGGAGAGGCTGAACATGTGTAGCTGTCTCCCTGCCTGTCATTAGAGGGGTGTCTAATGGAAAAAATTCCACAGCTCCCCCATTCTCAATTAGCTCAGTAGGAGCCTGAGCGTGACAGACACAAGGCTGGACCAGGGCAGAGAGGAGCAGCCGGGCCAAGCCAGGTGACAGCACCAAACCCGAGCAGATGCCCAGGAAATGAGACCTGGGTCTCGAGCCGACCTGTCATCCAAAAAAAAAAAAAGAAGAAAAAAAAAGACGGGACTACAGGAAAATTAATACTGAGAAAATGAAATTATGAATATTGTATTTTGCATGACAAATTCTTTAGTATTGCAATACAACTGCATTATAAATGGATGAAATGTTCATGTTACAGAGAATTATTAACATGAATAAATAGCGCATGATGTTGTTCAACTCCTGTCTGTTTTCTTATTAAGCTGTTTACAGGAAAATATGCATATTGAGACATATACAGTGGGTATAGAAAAGAATCATCCCCCTTTAAAATAATCACATTTTGTTGCTTTTCAGCCTGAAATGAAGACGGACACAGTTTTTGTTTCATCCATCTGTATTTACTCAGTGCAACTTATAACATCCAAGTGAAAGATATAACACCAACATGTCAGAAAAATAAATAAATAAAAAAACAGAATCACTGAGTTGAGCTTTAATGTGCCTTAATTTTTTAATTATAGCCTTTAGTCTGTTGGGATATGTCTCTACTGACTTTGCACATCTAGACTTTGCAATATTTGCCCACTCTTCTTTGCAGAACTGCTCAAGTTCAGTTAAATTTGATGGTGACCGTTTGTGGACTGCAGTCTTCAAGTCATTCCACAGATTTTCAATGGGGTTTAAGTCTGGGCTCTGACTAGGCCATGCAAGGACATTCACCTTTTTCTCCTTCTGTGTGGTCAGTTTTGCTGTGTGCTTTGGGTCATTGTCATGTTGGAAGGTAAACCTTCTTCCCATTGACAACTTTCTGGCAGAGGGCAGCAGATTTTCCTCAAGAATTTGACGGTATTTTGCCCCATCCATTTTCCTTCTATCCTGACAAGTGCTCCAGTCCCTGCTGCAGAGAAACACCCCCATAACAGGATATTACCACCTCCATGCCTTACTGTAGGAATGGTGTTATTTGGATGGTGAGCTGTATTGGATTTCCGCCAGACATATCGTTTGGTGTTGAGGCCAAATAATTAAATTTTAGTCTCATCTGACCATAACACCTTTTTCCATGTGGCCTTAGAATCTTCAAGGTGAGTTTTGGCAAAGCTCAGTTGTGGGTGGCTTTTTTCTTGCAACCCTCCCATACAAGCCACATTTGTGGAGAATTTGTGATATTGTTGTCACATGCACACAGTGACCACTCTTAATAAATTCATAAATTCCTGCAACTGCTTCCGAGTTGCTGTAGGCCTCTTGGTAGCCTCTCTAACCCTTTTCCTCCTGGCTCTTTCATCCAGTTTGGAGCGATGTCCTGATCCAGGGAGTGTCTGTTTGTACCAAATACCTTCCACTTCTGAATAATAGACTTCACTGTGCTTCTAGGCATTGATAAAGCCTTTGAATTTTTTTATCCATCTCCTGACTTGTGCCTGTCCACAACTTTATCCCGGAGATCTTTTGACAGTGTCTTGCCACCCATAGTTGATTGATTGCTTCAGTTGCACTACAAAATGCTCCAGGAAAGCTCTTTTCTTGCTTTCTTGCGTCAATGTGCAACGCATGGTGTAATTCATTACTGCATTCTGCATTCTTGTGAGTTTTGTTTAACTGCTCCTGTATGTTTTCTTCTCCCCATATCTGAATACCATATCTGAATAAAGCACCTCACCTCTTCTGTGTCCTACAATGTTCCCCTGCCATTCATGATACATGTGTGCTTTGGAAACTAATGATATCGCCATTGGCTAAAAAACATGCGCAGGTTACGTTACTTCCTGAACAAGTGTGGACCCGAGGATGAATTGTGTTCACATTCACTGGAATCATGGCAAAGTGCCAGTGCAACCAAACCCCTACAGCTAATCTCGGGTTCGGTTCTGTGGTGAGCTTCCCGGTCCACATAACAGCTGTCACATTACCAATTTTTCATGCAAACCGTGCTCTGTTTGCCAGTGTGAAGGCCCCCTAACGTTCATGTTTGTGAGTGCTCCTTATAGGAAAGATCTGATAATATGCCTTTTCAAGAGTAGTGCAGTAAGTTGTCTGATGTTTGCTGGTCCTGTACACAAAAGGCCACCCGCTGAGCTGAAAAGGCCATAGAAAAAAAAACACTTAGAGGTGAAATCAGCCAAGAGAAGAAGTGGAAAGGTCAAGTCTGGGATTCAAGTGAGTGTGCTATTAACTCTAGAAAATACACTGGATTTGTAGGGCAGGAAAGAAAATCTATTTAAACTTGAATTATGAACTTTTAGGTATTGTTCTAAGTTTTATTCTGCACAGTTCTCGTACAATAAAAGGAATGAGAAGAACTGATTCAGTAACTTAGTGCAGTGGATGTTCACTGTCAGTGAAAATAATGATCTGATAGAGTGATTAACCACAGTTATCCTACATCCTCCACTTTTCTTTCTATACCAGATCAACTGTACTGAATGTTTCATATATATATATATATATATATATATATATATATATATATATATATATATATATATATATATATATATATATATATAAAATGGTGATAGATTAAAGGAAAGACAAATGTAAAGTAAGTTGTTAAACCTTCACCAGAACAGCTTCATTCAATCTTGGAATAGATGCTACAAGTCTATACGCCTGTACTGTAGGTTTGAACACTGTTCTTTTAAAAAACTGTTGGTTTGATAATGGTTGTGGGGTTGTGGCTCCAAAATCTCCCTAACCCAATTAGGGTTGAGACCCAGTGATGGTGAAGGCTATAGCATATGAATTACACCATTTTCCTACTCATCAAACCATTCACTGAGCCCTCATGCCCTGTAGATTGGGGTGGGGTCATCTTGGAAGAGACCATGGCCATCAGGATAGAAATGTTCAGCATAGGATTAACCTGAGCAGTCAGAAGAACTTTGAATTGATTTGGAGTGACATGTCCCTCCAAGGAAACCAGGAAAGTGGAATCAAAGCATTCCAGCAAAATGCATCTCACAGTATAACAGAGCCACTTTTTTTTTGTACTTTAATTTGTCTCCAAATCTCATGTAGAATAATACATGTCAAATCAAAATGTCAAATGTGCAGAATTTTAAAGCAAAATCCATAAGTATGTCCTAAGTAGACATACTGACCAAATGATTCTTAATGACTTCTCCTAGTGCACTCGCAGACTAATGTAAATAGTGTAAATTCAGGGACAGTGTAAGGGTTTAGAGGTAATGAGTGTGGATGTAGGCGTACATATCAGTGCATGCATGTTTATGTAGCCTTCTCCCACAAGATTTAGACATCAAAACAGCCTACATCAACACAAAGCACAGTTCATGTCACTTGAAATGAACTGTCATCCTGATTCCGCTGACTCAGTACTTTTGCAATGCTTGTGAAAGCCAGTCAAAATAATACAGCGTCTTTTTTCATGGTTAATTGCTATTTTGAATTCTACTGCGCATCACTTCCTCTCACCTTAAAATTCTGTTTGTCAGTGACCACTGAAATAGCTGATTATTTGATACCCTTATTACTTCGCAATGCAAATATACAACACCGTGTTGTCAGACAAGGTCAAGTGTAGCTGCCCCTCTCTTTCCTCTACTGCATGGCAATTAGGCAAGACCCAAGAGAGGACCAGGCTTGATTTTTAGCAGCAGAGGAAAATGCCAGCATCTACTCTGGTACATGTATCTTTTTCTCACATGCTATCATGAGGGAATTGGAAGCTAGATTATCAGACATCTCCATAAATCAATGTGCTTCTTAAAGCACACACAGACAAACTGCACATTATACAGCCTCCTTTTCTGTTTACAAACATGCTACACCTGATTTAATTGCCACTTCAATTAGCAGTAATTGCATACAAAACTCTGCTAATAAAGGGTGGAACCCATTGGAAGAGGGCAAATATTCGGCAGTTTCTCATTATGATGCACAGGGTAATGTTATTACAGAAGTGATAATTAGGTGTCATTAACACACACGCACAAACTGGGTTAATTGCAGCAACACAAACACTTTAGACAAAGTTCATGATTGCTATCATTATGATCACCTGCATGAATCATTATGATCACCTGCAAAAATATCACCTGCATTGCTATGTGTACACTTTTGTCTTATTTCAAGCAAACACACACTTTGCTTTAATTATGCAGATGTACTTTCTGAAACTGGGAGAAACAGAAACCTTCCAAGACAATCTGGGCTTATATATAAAATTTATATATAACAAATGAGCTACAGATGATGGTGTCTGAACGGATGGAATTAAAAAAGTGCTGCTATTATTATTATTATTATTATTATTATTATTATTATTATTATTATTATTATTATTATTCCAGCCATCCATCTTCTGAAACCCCCAAAGCACGGGGAGAACATGCACACACAGGGCAGAGGTGGGAAAATAATTGTTTGAATTATTTATTAATTTATAATCTAGCTGATTTTGTTATATATAATGAAAGTAATACAATAAAATGCAAAATATAAAGGATGTGCTGCTTTTGTAATGGAAGGTTGCTGAAATTGATTAGTTAATTCGATACAACGTACACGAAGCATGCTCATGGACAGGAAAAATATCCTTATCACCTCAAGCTTACTTTGAAGAATGTTTCTGTTTTGCCACCCCATTTTCTGCACATTCATGCTGATTGATGACGTAAGCAGGACGTGGTCATTTCCCGTAATCACAGGTTTATCGTTACAGGATCTTCATCGTATACTTGACATGGAAAACACGTAATCACACAGTGTTATAGAATTTGGCCAAGAAGTTAATAATCCAATAATAATCTTAAAAATCTGCTGTAATCTCACAGTCTAAAACCAGCTTGAAATGGTTAAAAACCAAGACAGTAATTGGGTACAGATGTATGACAATTACAAACAAGACATTTTGGCTGAAAATCCATGCCTTTATTGTGTGAGTTTGTACTTATCATTAGTTGTTGGCATTTCTCTTTTTTATTCATGAGCTCTTTCTTGGTGGAAGCCAAAGTCTGGGAAGACAAACGCACAGTCTGTGCCTCAACTTTGAAACTCTTTAGAATAATTGCATATCAGCACACAACATCACTGCTTCACAATCCGAACACACACTTATGCATGGCACAAACCCTACTGTTTGCATAAGCCCATTTATTATGAGTGATAGTGCTGCCTCCTTTGACATTTTGTAAACTGGAAGCACCTAATCTTGTTTGGGCATGATGCTTATTAAAAATGTAGGGGTAGGAAAGAACCCATGCCACTGGCTGCTCTTCTCAGTGTCCTGATAGGCCTAAGTGGTGCTTGCTGTTCAAAATAAATACATTTGTCTTGTTGGTGCCAGGCGTCCCCGTCCATGTCTGAGGTGAGAAGGGTGTCTAGCTGCCTGGTTCAGGCTCATGATTTATGAACACACTCACTTCTGTTTCTCCAAAAAAGACCATCAGGACTGTAAGAGTTAATAAGACTACCCCATGGTGTAGAGACTGGTGTGTACAATAACCAGGCTTGGTTCCAGACTCTAGTTCTGTCAGCAGCACAGCATGTCTGTCAGCCCAGGGAGGACGAAGACAGGCAGGTATGGGCTAGTGGGAGGGACTGCTGATCAAGACAGGTGGAGGGGGAGTGTTTGGCAAATAATTGAATTCTACAATGGCTGGCAGATATCTGAAAGTGACTTTGTGGGCCTCGAATCCTTTATCCCTCTTGCAGTCTGTGTATTGACAGCTAAAAACAACAGTCATTATCTGTTAATTACATTAACATTTTATCAGCGGCGTAGCAGGTGGGGGTGGGGGGGTTTGTGATGGGATGGGATGCAAGAGATAGCTGTCAGTCAGCTGGTGCACGTTTCAAAAGCGTGAGTTGAAAAAAATTGTGTGGGTAGACCTGACAGGGCAATGCACAGAGTAACCTCGGTTGCTCACTTAGCTGCTCTACTGGGTCTAAATGGGGGCAGAAATGTCAGTGACACCCAGGGTCTGCCTGGCCATTGTTGTTCTGACCCCTGTCCCACAAGCCAAGGAAATGACTAATGACTTCTAGCTGTGTGCTTTTCTGCATCATACAACTGGAACTGGTCACAGGGCGGACACAGTGGACTAGTCTATGGAAGCAGAAATAAACAAGAAACAGAGGTTTTTGAATATTTAAAGAAAGCTATTTAGAGACAAACAATTCAATATGATTCATTCTGGGATGGAAATTTGTCAGTCAGTCCTGTTACAGACCTGTAATACTTCTAGCACAGCAGAAACCTTTGACCACCATGTGTTCAGGGCAGGTGCTATTTTTAAAAAAAAAATTAATTACTTTATTTACTTTTATTTAATTACTTTAGAGTTCATGCTATGTACCCTGCTCAATGTCAAATCCTGTACCCCACTGCTCCGGGATGAAGGCAGAGCTTCAGGTGACTGGCCACTAGCAGGCCCAAGCCTGTCCTTTGCCTCAATGACCAGTGCTTGCTGCTGGCCCTGTCCATATTTCCTCATTACGGTGGTCATATGTTTTATTTATGCACTCTGTAGTGTGTCCAGTTCTGCCAACACTACCCCAGGCACAGGCACTAGCGGCAGTGCCAGGGAATGGAGGAAAAGAGCAGCAAATGCCAGCTAAGAAATTGGCTGCAGGGCAAAACCTACGATGTGGGCTGATCAGGGCTGGGTTGAGTCCATATAGCTTTGGTCCAGATCCACGTCAAACACATTACCAGGGTCCACTATCGAGGGACATAACCTCGGTGGCCACTGCAGTCATGGGGGTTGTTTATTGATTAGGACCTGCCTCTATAACTTAATATTTCATCTGCTTATTTCCCTGAGTCCTGTCACTCCAGTCAGAGGAGGATCAATGGGAATGTCATCTTGGCAGGAGGAAAGTCCAAGCTGGACTCATCAGATGACTGACAGCCAACAGTCAATGAGGAAGGCCACTGAGCTTCGGATACACCAAAGTAAGAGGAGAATGGTGTATGGGTAAAGTGTATATTTATTTATTTATATATATATATATATATATATATATATATATATATATATATATATATATATATATATATATATATATATATATATATATATATATATATATATATATACACACACACACACACACACACACACACACACATATATATATATATATATATATATATATATATATATATATATATATATATATATATATATATATATATATATATATATATATATATATAAACAAAAAAAACAAACAAACAGCAATATAGTGATAAAGACCCTGAAAAAAATGTGTGTGTACGTTGGGGGGGTGTTTGGACTGAGAGGGATAGAGTGGTGGGAGCGGGGGAATAGTCAAACACATAGACTTGGTACACAAAAATGCAAAGGACCATTGCTGACAAAGAAAGAGTAAGAAAGAAAGAGATATCAAGTGTAGTAATCAAAATGAAAAATGGGTCCCCGGCTACTTTAAACAAGAGCTAATTTATCACCAGAAAGTACGGATAAGTAGGCGAGTTGTTGCCGTTCAGTAAGTACCCGTTCTGCACCAAATTATTCCACCCCTGCTTGCGTGCAACCATAAATCATACACTTCCACACATCTTTTCCCATTAGCTCCTATGCTAGGCATGGGTGCGTGCTCAGCTACCAAACACAGACTAATAGGCTACAACTTTTAATTTTAAGAATGCCCCGAGTGCCCCACGGCCAACGCCCCCAATACAAACCTTTCATTTGCTTCCCCTCGCAAGCACGCAATTCACATAGGAGCATAAAGCAATTTTGATCACCATCAACCAGCAGTAATTCTCCTCTTGATTGTGGCACAAGAGTGTTTACTAGCTTTCTCTCAGCAGAATTCCAGGGTGGCTTTGTGCTTTGAGGGCCATTCAGCATGTGGTAGAGATAGAGTTGATCTCTTGCCATTGGGGACTGAGGGGTCACTGCCTTCTACAGTAGCAGGCACTAGAGGCTGCTGTTTAAAGCAGAGCTACACAGGGAATCCTAAGCTTGCATTCGGACAGAACAATAGCACCAATATTAAGTTAAAGTCTTTAATTCTAAAGCTTGTTTGAATACTTTTGAATTAGAATTAATGTGTGTGAAAGTCACTCCTTTAAAGACGATTTTCCACATTAGCGTTTATTGTGAAAAAGTCAGAGTGTGCATTGGACAAACATAACTCGAGCACTCACTTTGTGTTTACATAATGACCTGTTACGAAGGCCATCTCCCTATTAATAAGCATCAGTCTTATAAGATTAGCATGAGTACAGTATGAGATATGTGTATGAGATTTTAAACCTGCCCAAGCAAATATATCATTTCATTTATGTGCATGTATGCAGTTATGGAAATATGTCAGTGAGGTTTACAGGTGCTGCTAAACGTCACACAAAATCTATCCAAAAGGTTATTATTAGATATTCACGCCAGCTGATCCATGCAACACACACACACACACACACTTGCAATTCTGTCTTTGTGAGGTATTTCCATTGACTTGTGTGTTACTGTTATTTAATGCTATGCCTACACCCTTAACCCCACCCTTGACCTCGGTAACCTAAAACACTTTTAGCTCTTTTTATTTGTTTGTTTGTTTATAAAAAGCTGCTGTTTTTTCCTGTCACATATTCCTATCGTAATGGGGACTTAATGTCTAAATGTGTAAAAAGGGATTAAAAACGTGACCACACACACAGGCACGCAAGCACACGCGTGTGAGGACCTCCCATCGACGTAATTTTTAATGCACCTAATTAATTCTATGCTAAACCTAAATCTAACCCTAACCTAGCCCTCAGTAAGCAAAAGGAAACCGTTGGGATCTTTTTTTATTCTAGTTCTTTTGTAAATAAAAGCTGCAGCTTTAGTTGAAAAAAAAAACAAAAAAAACACCACACATACACACACAAAACCTTTTCATCATGGTGACTAAACAAATATCCCCGCAAGATCAAAACTGTGAGATATCCCTATCATATGGTCCACACTAAGATATAAAAACATATCCACCACACCCACACACACACACACTCATACACCTGTTTCTGTACCTCAGTGGAATAGAAAACAATGGTGGCAACAAATAAATTTATCAAAGCTAGCACTCTTAAGTGACTCCAGGAAGTCCCTCACAAGACAGCGAGGTAGCGCCGAATACCGCTCTCAGTCAAATGCTAAAGGGACCTAACGTAGTGATGGATGGAGTCTTTGACTTCCAGTAGAACTGGCATGATGGCCTGGCATCTCTCTGAAGTCCTCGCATTCACATTGTGAACGAATCTTGCTCTGTCCCTGTTTCATTGCGGTGACAGCATGAGAAATGCTTGGTTTTGTTCCCCCTACTGTTGCTATCCATCATCCATGGAAAGCCGGGACGCATTGCTGCATACCCCCTTCTCTGCACACTCTCTCTCTCTCTTTTCCACACACACACACCTTTGATTCCACGAGCTCATCTACACATAGATGTTTAAATTAGTCTCCACGTTCAGCACATAGCCCAAACACCATTCCTCTGGCTCGCTTTTTACAGGCCATGTGAGAATGCAGAATGCAGGATGGATACAGCTCTTCTCTCTGACTCACTGCTGCTACAGAGAAGAGTTTTCAGATCAATCCTCTTCTAGGAATTGGTTGTCATCTGATGCCTGTCAGTGTGTATGTACAGTACTGTGCAAACGTTTTAGGCATATGCAGAGAAATTCTGTAGAGCAAAGATGCCTTCAAAATAATGAAATGAAATGTTTCTACATTAAAAGAGCAGTAAACAGTAGTAAATGAAACAAAGTCAATATTTGGTGTGACAAAAAAATAAAAATAAAAATAAAAATAGTAGTTTCCGGTGCAATTTGTACAGTTTTATAAGGAAATGAGCTGGTAAGTTTTATTGAGCATCTTGCAGAACCAGCCACAGTTCTTCTGGAGACTTTGACTTTCGCACTTTCTTCTTATTTTTGCAGCAAAACCCAGCAGCCTTCATTGTGTTTTTTGTCTGAAAAGTGTCTCTTACATAATATGCTTCGTTCTTTAATGACACACATACATTTTTCTGTAACATTTAATTTTGTGCTAGAAAACTAATGTTTGGGAATCTAAAATGTTTTTTGTACTGACTTGATAATATAGAAATCATAAAATAAAAAATCTATAACAAAGTTTGTACTAAAAAAAAAAATAGGGTGCCTAAAAAAAGGCATCCTGTGTGGCTATTCTCCCCATGCAGAACACCAACTGTTCTTAGATACAAATCAACAGTTTATTCACTAAACCAAGGCTGAGTCTTGGGCATAAACTGTTTTTGGAAAGTGCAAATCTTTATCCATAAGGGACCATCCACAGCAGTAGACGGTGAGTCGCAAGTGCGGTGGAAGATTGGAAAAGGACAAGGCAATCAGCTGTCTAGTTTTGGTGAACCTGTGTCCACTGTAGCCTCAGATTCTTGTTCGTGGCTGACAGGAGTAGAACCTGATGTGGTCTTCTGCTCTTGTAGCTCATCCACCTCAATGTTCGGCTTGTGGTGTTTTCAGAGATGCTTTTCTGCTCAGCACGGTTGTAAAGAGTGGTTGGTTTTTTTTTTTTGTTTTTTTTTGCGTTCCTATAGCCTTCCTGTCAGCTTGAACCAGTCTTGCAATTCTCCTCTGACCTCTCTCATCAACAAAGTGAATAAGCAGGTGTACAGGTGCATGTTTGTCACTATAAAGTCACATGGTTTAGACTTAACAAATGGTAAAGATTAGGACGCTCAGCTGGTGAGTTGTAAATGACTAAGACTTCAGTGTAACATAGCTGCTCACACTGGAACAAAACATAGTGCTAATTCATACACAGCCAGGACATCCAGCTGCACACAGACACACAGCATCTTTTTTTTCAGCTGGTACATTAGAAATAACTACATTATGTAGAACAGAAACGCATCTTCAAGCAGCGGCAAGATTTCAGCATGCCCCGAGATGTAGCAGTGTGACATCACCGCGTGAATTTGCTACGTCGGTAACATTCAGTAGGTTACAATTCGCTTAACATGTGTAGGTGCAGTATTACCATGGATTATATGCCCGCATGCTTGTGATTAAAAATAAAATAAAACCAGCAAAATATTGGTTGAAATATCTGGTGATTTTTTGGTGATAATTTGTTTTATTTTTAAATGCAAGCGTGTAGTTTTGATACACTAAGTGAATGTATGGTTTAAGAACGACTATTACATTATTGCTTAGATATCCTGTATGCCTGTAAACACAGCAGTGAGTAGAGCAACAAGGATGCGTGCACACACTCCCTCCCTTCAATCTAAGGCACAAGAAATGAAGCTAATGCTGAATGTCAAAGCATAATCACAATTAACAATTACATGTAACAATATTTGCAGAATTCACCTTACCATTGAACATCCCATTCCAAAACCATTGGCATTAATATTAACAGCTTGGTGGAGGACCCTCATATGGGTGTTGTGGTCAGGTGTCCACATACTTTATATTAATATATTTATATAATATGTTTATTAAATAATATGTGTAAAGAACAAAGGTAATTAAAAAAAAAAAAAATCTATTTACATGTCTGTGGAAAAATGAATCAGATTCCATGAAGTTCTAGTTAAGACTTGCTTTGGCTTATTTTAACATGATGTGATGATATAACATTAAGTGGCATTTCCTGATCTAAAAATATATCATAGATCAAATAGATGAAATCAATCAATCGATCAATCAATCCACCATCCAGGCTCAGACAAACTTGACCAGAAAAAAACATTTTCTCAGTTGGTTAACGTACATAACTCTCACTCTTCGTTCCTTGTGTAACCTTCAATACATTCATTTTCTGTTCAATTTTAGATTATATGCATTATATTTCATTAACATATCACATATTTTTTCCAAGCATCTAAGAATCATACACTTCATCTAATAATCTTACACAAAACCATGCATTTAATCAAACTATGGGAAGGAGCCATTAGGCTACAAATCACTAAAGTCTAATCCACTGCTATTAAACATGACTACATCATCAATAAAATATCCAGCGTATGATCTTGTGTTTAGGCATGCTAGATCACAGCTGAGCAAGCTTGTGCAAGTGTGTATGACGTGAGCTCAAGTGTCAAGATGTTATCTCATAAAGGAGCTTATAAATGTACAACTCTCTCTAGCCACATAAAGAGCAGCCATGATTTATGGCCATTGATTAGCTGCCGGAGGGTCTGACAGCTTTGTAGACAGCATCAACACCCTTTACACCGGCGACGTACAGATGCCTCTTTAACAGATACAAACAGAGTTTTGAATGGAGCCTCAGATGCTGAACCTCAGTGTCACTGTGCGTCGGTGTTCACACGGAATCTCTCACTACAACTCAATATGTAGCGCAAATAGATTTCGAATATTAATCACGTATCACAAAAGGCTCCTGTTAAAAACCAAGAGGATGATGATGATCTTATGTCTGTTGTTGATGAACCCTATCTTAGTCCACCAACAACCACCACTTAAAGCTTCCTAATCCTTTAGTATGGTTTCCACAGGCCAGTCCAAACCATGAGGAAGAGAAATTCCTGCCTCGCCAATGGAGCCTAATTGTCTCCTGTGAGAATGGATAGCACGTCCGTGGCGTAGCTTAGTTTAAAATGCAAAATGTGGACATTATCTGGCAAAGAGATTCAGCAGCATCCATCACGCTATGCTAATGTGGGCGGCTGGTTAAGATATTCTAATATAAGCCACCCTGCGGATGTAGAGGAATTAACACAAACAGAGAGGGGAGGCAGGAACATAGAGGGGTCAGGAGATAGAAAGGGACAGGGGAGTGTCGGAGGAGACAGGATCTCTCTTTCTCACACACAAACACACACACACACACACACACACTTAAACAACTGTGTATTTCTATGAACATACATTTGACTGAAGATTTCCAGTGTTCCTGTATACACAGCATCTTTCTAGAAATAAATAAATAAATAAATAAACAAACAAACAAAAAAATCAGTCCACTCACCTCTTTTCAGCTCTGCATGCTCTCGATAAACTCAGCCAGAAATTGCCTTCTCAGGTATTTTCTTCCCCTGGAAGGAGAGTAAAGAGTACCCAGTTTCCCCAGTTCTCCAGTTCAGACCCAGCTCCTGCTTCAGCTCGCCAACGCTGCAAGGGAAGGTATTATTATCGTTATATTAATGTGACATTAATTGCTTTTACTTTTTCACTCCATTAAGTGTGCTCTATCTCTTTGGGAGCCAGGCCAGATGGTTTATCACTTCGCCGCTGTTGCTAGCGCCATTAATTGGCTAAGACACTGGGCTATAAAATGATCACGCTGCAGTGTTGAAAATGTTCATCGCACTAATTGAAAAGTAATTGTGGAGGTATAGTGCAACTGTCACTCCATAAAGAGCCTGATTATTGAAGAGGAGCAGCATTGGCACGTGCCAGCCTGTTGTTTGGCAGCAATTACAAGGTGTTCAAAGTAAAAATCTCTCACCGGATCACACATGACCTCCTACAAAATAACAGACCGAAAACACAGCTGTTTCACTGCTTTCTGTATGCAGTTCAGTTCCTCTAGTTCAGCGTCAGGCATATTTACCTCAAACAAACAACTGGACATTTCATTTCACCACAGCAGTTTTTCCTAAACACACGTTAGATATAATATTGTCAAGTCACATTTGTTTGCAAAATTTGGAGGGATTTGTATTTGTGGATCATATTCATAGTGCACGTACATACACAAACCTCCTGTATCTGTGTCACCTTCACCATGAGGTGGAAAGCACTACTTTCATGTCTGTTGTGACGTATGTGCAAAATTGAGATATTTCTGCCATAAAATATCAAGGCAAAGGAGATCAAGATAATTAGAACAAATTTAATGGTTGCATTGTGAGCAGTAAGATTTGATTAATCTCTAATGATCTTTGAATTATTATGTGCAAGGCCAACACATTAAAATGTTCAAATTATATTGCAAAATACCATTAAAGAAGCAATTTATCATCTGAAAATAAGTGAACTTCTTGTCTAGAAAGATCCCAAATACTAGAATATACAGAAACTCATTAGAGTCTTGACTGTGGAATTTTAATATTATTATCAGTTTTAACACAGCAAAAATTAATAGTTAAATAATAATAAATGTTACATATATATATATATATATATATATATATATATATATATATATATATATATATATATATATATATATATGTGTGTGTGTGTGTGTGTGTGTGTGTGTGTGTGTGTGTGTGTGTGTGTGTGTGTGTGTGTGTGTGATATATAGATACATACATACATACATACATACATATACACACACACACACACACACACACACACACACACACACACACACACACACACACACACACACACACACACACTACTGTGCAAAAGTTTTAGGCACCTTTTTTATAGTACATTTGTATAGTACAAACTTTGATAGATTTTTTATTTTATGACTCCTATATTATCAAGTCAGTACAAAAACATTTTAGATTTCCAAACATTAGTTTTGTAGCACAAAATTAAATGTAAAAGAAAAATGTTTGTATGTCTTTAAAGAAAGTAGCATATTACGTAAGAGACCAAAAAACACAATGAAGGCTGCTGGGTTTTGCTGCAAAAATAAGAAGCAAGTGCGAAAGTCAAAGTCTCCAGAAGAACTGTGGCTGGTTCTGCAAGATGCTCAATAAAACTTACCAGCTCATTTCCTTATAAAACTGTACAAATTGTACCGGAGACTACTATTTTTATTTCTATTTTTTTGTCACACCAAATATTGACTTTGCTCTTTATGGTATTTATTGTTAATGTAGAAACATTTCATTTAATTATTTTGAAGGTTCATTGAAGGTACATCTTTGCTGTACATATACACATTATATATATATATATATATGGAGCTACATTACCTTTAGCATTTATTTAGTGTCCCTACAACAGTGCAGTTATGATGTTCTCATATTTGTTTTAGCGTCTATAGATACTGTCCCAAATTTATTGTTTAGGTTTTCTAAATATTAAATGAATTCATTAAAATACCATTTCAGACAAAGTAAGACTTGTTAAGGACCTGCATGCAGCATACAGATTACCTTTTGGATTCCAATTTCATATAAACTAGGGGTTTTCAAGCTTTTTGGGCAAACAACCCCAACTTGTGATGTTCATTTGGTAAATGAATGAATAAAATAATAAAGGAGATTGTGAATTTCTCTCAGAACCCCATTTATAAATCAAGTGAACCCACATGGGGTCACAACTCCTAGTTTGGAAGCCCCTGATATTGTAAGAAATGGTACAAACAGCCTGTTATATCCACCCCTAAATTTACCTCACCAATTCTCAGTCAAATTATTCATTTCAAATTACTGTTATACAGTGACATGAAGTAAATCAGAAGAGCCAAACTCATCATCATTCATAAAGTCAATGAGCGTGCAATATAGCCTGTATCCCTGCATCTATACTCATGTGTACTCTCACGCACACAGAGACAGCTGGCTTTGTTTCCGCACATCTATTGATGAAAAATCATGTTTGAAGTGTTGCCTTGATGGTGAGAGGTATTCGTTTAAGCCATCATTACTAAAACAAAGCATTCGCTCGCTTATCAGCCCCTAATCGACTCTCCTCTCGCCCATCCAATCCACCATATTGACACTCATCGACTGGTCTGTGTGAGAACGCGATGGTGAACTTGTTGTACAAGGATTGGGTTCAGGACATAAGGAACCAGGGTGTGTGTGCCTATGTGTGCTGGTGGCAGGGAAGATCCTATATATTGGTACATAGCCATCGCTAATCAATGTCTCTGGGTGGACAAAGGGAGACAGATTGAAAATTTTTGTGCAATGCTGCCTTTTAACAGCATTTCAGGAGGATGCTAGGGTGAGTGATGGAGGATATTTTTGATCCCTCTATCAGTGCTGATGTGTACATCTGTCTACGTCAATACATGCTTCAGATCAAGTTTCCACGATGCATCTTACAGTATGTTGTAGGTGCTGTTTTGTTTTTTTTTGGACTGTGTTATCTCTAGGTCAACCCAAGCCTGAGTTTTTTCATCAGAGCTAGCGCTACAACCAACCAGCACTCTATTCCCCCGCCCCCCATCTCCCACTCTCCCCTACCCAAGGTCAATATCTTCAACAATTAGCCCAAGGAGGAGGAGGGGAATTTTAAGCATGGCCGCCCACCGTCCTCGGCCCTTCTCAAGGGCTCAGGGGGGCAGCAACAGTATGTCAGGCTCAAATGAAAAGTGTACCCATTTTCTCTTTATGTCTCCATTTGCCACCCTCGTTAGGACCATTTGCAGACACTTAGAGGCACCCTGCATATCAGGACGGCATCCTGCCCTAGCCAGGATTGTCCCCCGTTCCACCTTCAGCTACTTAATGACAAGAACACGGTGTCAAACCTGAACTGTGCTGGTGTCAGGTGCAGCATGGAGTGCAGATGCAAATATAGAGTGGGTTGAGTAAGGGTAAGATGATAAGGTAGGCTAAATCTAAAGCAGAGAACTCACATTAACACACACATCCATACTCATATATAGTACAGTATCATTATATATAAACTTACAAGTCAATTGGCTTTTTATCAAGTCAAGTATATATCTGACTATACCAAGGCTCACATCTAAAGTTAATTTCGCTTCACCTCATGTAAATATGACCAGTTTATGACCATTGCTTTTACATCACTGTGAATTATTTCTGAACCACAATCTCCTAATTTTATGCCATATTGTTATTTTGTTCCAGTGTTGCACAGTATTGCACACACACACCTCAGAAAAGCACACACAGTCTACTCTATGATTATGTAAAATATGCCCAACATCCTAATGTTTTTTTTTTTGTTTGCTTTTCAACACTATTTTATTTGTTATTATTTACCTTTTATCTTCTATTCTATTATTTTATTTTCTGAGAATGCACAAACTAACTCCTTCACTGTACAAGGAAGCTTGTGCATATCACCAAGTTCTTCGATCTTGAATATGTGCAATCAATTTCACAAAATATTAATGATTTATCAGTGGCTGAAAGAGGACTGAACATTTTCTACAACTACTTTAATCAGCTATATATAGAAAAATAGAAAAATCAGTCATGTCATAGTTCAGGAACTAGAGGTAGCTTATAAGGCTGTAAGCACATGCATAAAACCATATGACAGCTCAAATAGCTTTGCTCAGTCTGGTTGAGCCACAGATAATACACTCTGCCCAGTCTGCCCTCTCAGACAATAATGCTAGGCAGACAGTGAAGTAAAAAATGAAACATATACCTAAACTCAATTCCGCGGAGGTACATCCACACTCATAAATCTCTCCCTCACGCACCCCCACCCCCAGCCTTTTGCCACAAGCTTGTCAAACCAGCTGAGCTCTTCCTGTGGAAAGTAGAGACTAGAAAAGAAAACAGAGGAAGAGGACAGACAGAGACAGAGCCATAGAGAGACAACACGCAGAGGTGAGGTGATTACAAGCGTTGAGCCAAGAACAAGCAGTCCCCTTGTGAGTGTCGGCATGGAGCAGCAGGGGGGAAAAAAAACTCATGCTGCACACAGAAACACAGTCATCACACTTTACCATCTGTCCTGATCGTCACACACAATAATTGTACATAATCAAGTTACAATTTAACAAAAAGAACAGTTTACAAAAAAAATATTTGACATTACTTATGTTGGTTCAACAGTGCCATGACTGATGCTATCTATCCTGTTCATAACACAATAACAGAAGCACTTTTATGCATGAAAACAGAGCTGCCAGACATTTTGGAAATCATCCGTCTTGTATTGTTTCATGCAGTCTAAGCCAAAGACCATAACCTCCACTGAACATACAAAGAGGGCACTGTAGTGCTGATGTCATGGATTCCTGGTGACTGAGGTAGACAGTAAGCCACCGTCATTTGTAACGCGGGACAGCTGTCCTCTCTTCTCTCTATCTCCCATGGCGAGCTTTAGTGGGCTTTAATTGGAAGGGGTTAGGAAGAAATCGACAAAGTTAAAACAGAGACTTAGTTTGACAAATGAGGTGGAGAAAAGCGGTGCGAGCCTGCTGGCTGCAATTAGCTTTCTCAGAACTTAATGTGCCAGGGCACTCTCCACTCAGAGGGGTGAGACAGTCCAACACCGGAGAAAGGAGGAGAAAAAAAAAAACAGGGCCCACTGTAATTACCGGAACCTGATTTCATGAAAAGTCTATACACAGGGTATCAGTAGGTATCCTCAATTTAAATATAATACCCTAGATTTTTCAGTGCGGCTTCAAACACAGTTTTAGACTGCAGTGGTTATATATCACTTACAGAACATAAAACACTCTTCGAAATAACTTGCACATAAGAAAAATTGAATGAGCATGAGATGATGGGTGGTAGTTCTGAATAATCTGGGCTGCTATAACTATAGACAGTTTTCATAATCATTCATATTCTCATATATATGTATATATAAAATACACACACGATTTAGATTCCCAAACATTAGTTTTCTAGCACAAAAATAAATGTTACAGATAAATGTTTGTATGTAATTAAAGAAAGCAGCATATTACAACCCCAATTCCAAAAATGTTGGAATGCTGTGTAAAATGTAAATAAAAACAGAATGCAATGATTTGCGAATCTCATAAACCCATGTTATTCACAATAGAACATATCAAATGTTTAAACTGAGCAAATGTACCATTTTAAGGAAAATATAAGGTAATTTTGTATTTGATGGCCGCAACAAGTCTCAAAAAAAGTTGGGACAGGGGCAACAAAAGGCTGGAAAAGTAAGTGTTACTAAAAAGAAACAGCTGGAGGAACATTTTGCAACTAATTAGGTTAATTGGCAACAGGTCAGTAACATGACTGGATATAAAAAGAGTATCTTAGAGAGAGTTTCTCAGAAGTAAAGATGGGCTGGAATCTGGATGGAAGCATATGTTGCTCTAAAACCTGTTTATACCTTTCAGTTTTGATGGTGTCTTTCCAGATGTGCAAGCTTCCCATTCCATATAGACACTAATGCACACCCATACCATCAGAGATGCAGTCTTCTGAACTGAGCGCTGATAACAAGCCGGATGGTCTCTCTTCTCTTTATTCCAGAGGAAGCGGCGTCCGTGGTTTCCAAAAAGAATTTCAAATTTCGATTTGTCTGACCACAGAACAGTTTTCCACTTTGCCTCAGTCCATTTTAAATGAGCTTTGGCCCAGAGAAGACGGCGGTGTTTCTGGATCATGTTCACATATGGCTTCTTCTTTGCATGATAGAGCTTTAACCTGCATTTGTGGATGGCACGGCGAACTGTGTTCACAGACAATGAGTTCTGGAGGTGTTTCTGAGCCCATGCAGTGATTTCCATTACAGAATTATGCCTGTTTTTAATGCAGTGCCACCTGAGGGCCCGAAGATCACGGGCATGCAATATTGATTTTCACCCTTGTCCCTTGCGCACAGAGATTTCTCCAGATTCTCTGAATCTTTTGATGATATTAAGTACTGTAGATGATGAGATATTCATAGTCTTCGCAATTTAACATTGAGGAACATTATTCTAAAATTGTTCCACAAATTGTAGATGCAGTTTTTCAGATTGGTGAACCTCTGCCCATCTTTACTTCTGAGAGACTCTGCCTCTCTAAGATACTCTTTTTATACCCAATTACCTTTTTTTTTTTCTTAAAATGGTACATTTCCTAAATTTAAACATTTTATATGTTTTCCATATTCTATTGTGAATAACATATGGGTTTATGAGATTTGCAAATAATTGAATTCTGTTTTTAATTTACATTTTACACAGTGTCCTAACTTTTTGGGGTTGTATGTAAGAGACCCCTTTTCAGACAAAAAACACAATGAAGGCTGCTGAGTTTTGCTGCAAAAATAAGAAGCAAGTGCAAAAGTCAAAGTCTCCAGAAGAACTGTGGCTGTTTCTGCAAGAAGCTCATTTCCTTATAAAACTGTACAAAATGTACCGGAGACTACTATTTTTATTTTTTTTGTCACACCAAATATTGACTTTGTTTCATTTACTACTGTTTACTGCTCTTTACAGTATTTTTTTTTATGTAGAAACATTTAATTTCATTATTATGAATGCATCTTTGCTCTACAGCATTTCTTGCATGTGCCTAAAACTTTTGCACAGTACTGTACAATTTAATTTACCATTCCCTTGATTTATTTTTCCACATCTCATTTACACCTCTCTAAAATGCGTCCTCCCAATAAACGTCACAAAACTCCTCCTTCCTCGGGTTGTGGGCAATATTAGTTGAAAATTTAGTTGAAAAATTAGTGTCCACGGATCCACACTAATTCTAACCTCGGATACAATTTAGCACGGACAGTAGGCAAATTGAGAGGCAGCAAGTGAGAACTCAAATTTGATACAACTGAATATTTAAGGAATTCATGAAGTGACATTTCAAATATCAAGTCATTTCAAGTAAGATTTTCTACCCGCTGACATCCAGCATACAGAAAACAAAAGAGGGCACTGCTTCTAGATATACAAATAAAATAGTAAGAAAAGGAACAAACAGCCTGCTAGAACCATGCCAGTAATACTTTATATAAAGGATCTCTTAACTGAAATTATTTTGCATGTTAGTTAACATGAAAAACCATGAACTTCAGCAATAATGCATCAAATGTAACAAAGCAACTAACAATTTATGATAAAAAAAAAAATTTAAAAAACAAAACAAATAAAATAAACCTATGTTGAGTCCAGAAGTGAGTAAAATTAAGTGATCAATATGAATCTTAATGGACATGCTTGTGGTAACTAGCAAAATTTCAATATTTACCAGAACTCAGGACACCAGAGTTCAGGAAGTTACCAACATTTAGGATCAAGTTTGAATAAACATTCAGTGCAGGAGGATTTCATTACCATTTCAACAAACATCAATTAGGCTGACATGTCAACTTACCTTGTTGCTTTCTTAACATTACTTTAGATTCATTTATGCTGCTGGAATCTTAATGTAAAGTGTTACCATCACCACTAACTTTACATTTAAGTGTCATATAAATAGCTATACATTTGCAAGTGAGATACCGTGTTGAATTATTGAAGTATTTGGCCCACCAAAATAATAGGTTTAAATGTTTATGTTGGGATGCAACACCACACAAAACCTTCCAAGTCTGTTACTCTTTAGAACGAAGAATAAACCTGCTGTCTGCCTGCATCAGACTGAACTTTAGGACAAGCTCCAGACATGACCATCAAGTAAAACCAATTAATTCACTGTTTGAGGTAATGTGATTTACTGCACACACACAACGGGGTCACTTGCCATACAACCTGCATGTCTTGTATGGCCTCAAAGCGGGAACACCGAAGCTCTGATTGAACATGGCGTCTCTTCATATTCCTCACAAACAAAACAGAAGACAAACGCTTGTGATACAACTTCTCTGGAGGCGGGAAAGGATGAGAGTGAGAGATTTGCATAGAAAAGTTCATTGGGACATAAGGATACGGTCGTAAAAATGGAGCAATAAAACTTTAAGTATGACAGAATATTAAAGGAGGCAGTAATTTAAAGCAGGTGGGTGGAAATGAGACTGCAGAAGCGACAGGCCATGGCTCGGGCTGCTAAAGCTGCTAATGTCCCTGCTCTGAGGGAAAGATGTTCTCTTACAATACACACACTGAATAAACCATTTCTCCGTCCAGAACACTGACAGACACGGATGTGGTTCACTCCACCATAGCGGGATAGTTAGGATTTAAGATAATGGCACACCGACTTTCGACATTGAGTAACTGGAGTTTAAAAAAGAAAAAAAGAAAAAAGACGCCATTTTGCCGGAAACTGCTGTCACGCGTCCTCCGGTGGTGAGGAAGCGGACTGGTGCGTTTCCTTCACATTACAAGAAACCCCCCGTCTCTCCTACACTCTTTGTCTCAATTCATTTCCCCCAACCAAGGTCTACAGATATAAATAAAAGTAAATGTTACTGGGACATTTTAACTCCGTGACCAGCCTTGGGAGCCGTAATGTAACCACATATCATCAAAAGTGCTGAATCCTCCTTTGTCTCCGCGCGTGACACGCAATTCCTCCAAAACATGTTCACATTATGGCTGAAACTTACAAATAAGATTACAAATAAAAGGAATTGTGTGTCATGCGGCCCGAAAAAAAACCCCTAATTCAGCACTTTAATATGATATGTGGTTGCATTCTAACACACAAAAAAGAAAATGAATGATATTAAAATATAATTGAAACATTATACAGACCATTCATTTGTTTTCAGTAGGGATGTACTGTACTGTATGCAGGCCTACAGAGTGGAGTGACACTGGTGCAGTTCAACAGGTGGTCCATAGATGGAGCTCTTCTCATTAGAATGCATTATACCCATCTGTCCTGCATACAATCCAGCTTCAAGATTCAGTTTACCTGTCCTCCAGCAAAGTGGGAGAAGAAATGCAAGCCACATACACCCATTCCACCCCAAACAGTTGTCTTCTTATTCGTTACTTAACACACCAGACTGTCACAAGTGAGAGAACTACAATTGCCCATGATCCCCTGCAGCAGAATGACTTAATTTAGTTATCTAGGGAAATCTAATTATAAAAATACACTGTGTGGCCGGGACTGTTCAGTGCTCCTTCATATTCCTTTTCTTTTCTATATATTTTTCCTTGTGGACAGATGTCTACTTCACATTGGGTGTCAGAAGGGGAGTTAATACACACCCAAAGGCAGCAGTGACAGTAAAGGTTTTAATTGGAGGGGTTTTAATCAGAATTCACAGGCTTGTAAAGTTACAGAAACAGATGGGACAATATGGGCCCTCAGTTGTATGCAAACATGCTCTGTGATCAGTACAATGCTGTGATGTGTATTTTGCAAAATGACTACTGTGTTAGTATTAGATTTTGCATTGAATACATTTACAGAATTAGCAGATGCCCTTATCCAAAATGACTATAGAAGTGATTTGTAGTGCCCATCGGGAAAAAAAAAAGTAATACCATTAAGATAAAAAATGTTAGTATAGCGGCAAGTTAGTACAGCGATGGGAACCGTATAAGTCAACGATTGTGTGTGTGTGTGTGTCTTCAGTCTTTGTTTAAAGACAGGCAGTGACTCGCTGTTTGGACAGCCAGAGGAAGTTCATTCCACCACAGGAACAGGAATGAGAGTCCTGGTACTCATCTTCAAGTTGAACATAAACAGAATAAATTAACAAAATATAATTTGTATTTTTGCAACATATGTTGTATATTCTAAAGATTTATACTATATTTTATACTATATATATATATATATATATATATATATATATATATATATATATATATATATATATATATATATATATATATATATATATATATATATATATATACACACACACAAACAGACATATACACACATATAGTATAAATACTGCCATTTGCCAGTGCTTCACACACTTGCCAATGCTTTACTGCCATTTTCCTATGACATTTATTGGAAAAGAATGTTAAAAAATTAGGGTGTCTAAGACTTTTTTACAGTACTGTATATATACACACATCAGTATATTAATATATACAGTGGGTATAGAAAAGAATTGCTTTTCAGCCTGAAATGAAGACCGACACAGTTTTTTGTTTTATCCAGCTGTATTTACTCAGTGCAACTTATAACATCCAAGTGAAAGATTTCAGAAATTAAAAAAAACAAAAAAAAACAAAAAAAAACAGAATCACTGTGTCACAGTTGGAAGAAGGATCGCCCCCTCCTAAAAATGACTTGTAAACTCAATAAGGTTTAGCTAATCACCTTCTCAATGGCACACAAAGCCATTTGACTTTCAACTGTGATCAGCTGTGGTCATTTTGATTAGCTCCGCATGAAAAGAGCTTTCCTGGAGCATTTTGTAGTGCAACTGAAGCAAACAATCAACTATGGGTAGCAAGACACTGTCAAAAGAGCTCCGGGATAAAGTTGTGGACAGGCACAAGTCAGGAGATGGATACAAAAAAATTCAAAGGCTTTATCAACGCCTAGAAGCACAGTGAAGTTTATTATTAAGAAGTGGAAGGTATTTGGTACAACACAGACCCTCCCTGGATCAGGACGTCGCTCCAAACTGGATGAAAGAGCCAGGAGGAAACTGGTCAGAGAGGCTATCAAGAGGCCTACAGCAACTCTGAAGCAGTTGTAGAAATTTATGACTAAGAGTGGACATTGTGTGCATGTGAAAGAATATCACAAATTCTCCACAAATGTGGCTTGTATGGGAGGGTTGCAAGAAAAAAGCCACCCATGACTGAGCTTTGCCAAAACGCACCTTGAAGATTCTGAGGCCACATGGAAAAAGATGTTATGGTCAGATGAACCTAAAATGGAATTATTTGGCCTCAACACCAAATGATATGTCTGGCGGAAATCCAATACAGCTCACCATCCAAATAACACTATTCCTACAGTAAAGCATGGAGGTGGTAATATCCTGTTATGGGGGTGTTTCTCTGCAGCAGGGACTGGAGCATTTGTCAGGATAGTAGGAAAATGGATGGGGCAAAATACCATCAAATTCTTGAGGAAAATCTGCTGCCCTCTGCCAGAAAGTTGTCAGTGGGAAGAAGGTTTACCTTCCAACATGACAATGACCCAAAGCACACAGCAAAACTGACCACACAGAAGGAGAAAAAGGTGAATGTCCTTGCATGGCCTAGTCAGAGCCCAGACTTAAACGCCATTGAAAATCTGTGGAATGACTTGAAGACTGCAGTCCACAAACGGTCACCATAAACTTTAACTGAACTTGAGCAGTTCTGCAAAGAAGAGTGAGCAAATATTGCAAAGTCTAGATGTGTAAAGTTAGTAGAGACATATCCCAACAGACTAAAGGCTGTAATTAAAAAAAATTAAGGCAAATTAAATCAAGCGGGTGATCCTTTTTCCAACTCAGTAATTCTGGTTTTTAATTTTTTGTATTTTTTTCTGACATGTTGGTGTTATATCTTACACTTGGATGTTATAAGTTGCACTGAGTAAATACAGCTGGATAAAACAAAAACTGTGTCCGTCTTCATTTCAGGCGGAAAAGCAACAAAATGTGATTATTTGAAAGGGGGGTGATTCTTTTCTATTCCCACTGTAAATAATCTAACAGGCAAGTGAATGCAATGGTCTAGTTTCAGACACATGAATGGTGAAATGACACTCAGACATAAAACTGCAGTGACTCTGAGAAAAGAAAATCACCTTTGCATTCTCTTTGTCTAATTGATATTTTCTAGAATAATCTATGCACCAAGCATTCTCAATTAGCTGAGAAGTGACAATGCTAATTCCCCATAAAAGAGCCCCAAAATGCCTGCCGATATGTGAGCTTTAACTACACAAAGCCATTAGGCAGACACAGCAGCTGCAGGAGCCTGGTATTGATCAGTGTGAGGGACAGACAGAGGTATTCTTTGTATCTCTGTATTGTGCTGTGGCAGACTGACATTGTAAAAGACACTTTCGACTGCATTCTCCCTTTATAAAGCACAAAGAGCCTTCAGATGTCAGTGTAAGTTTTACTGTGATACCACAGTTGAGGGTTGACCAACCTGCTTACATTCAGAATCTTGGTTGGGCTACAAAAGTGGAATAGCGTAATGTGCATGCTTATATTTGCTGGATAATGTCCAATTCTTTTTTAAAATAATGCATTCATGAGTGCATGTTTATGCACCTTTCCTTATGGCATCTTTCCTTATAGAATTCATTATAGACTCTGGGAATGACCTCTCAGAGTGACCCAGAATGCATTGCTCCATGCTTTATAGACAGAGAATGGGATTTGGGTGTAGTGGATATGCGCACAGCATAGTGCAGCCTATTTATGAAAGTCTCACTCTCAGAAACAAGGTCGTCGCGGACAGCGAGGAGACAGAAGCAGTGCGCCCAAGGCCATTCCCGTGCAGACGGCGATCATATTGAAATTAGCAAATGGACCGCACACTTCAGCTCTCTGGCCCAT
Organism: Cranoglanis bouderius; assembly: GCA_023630585.1. Lineage (NCBI taxonomy): Eukaryota > Metazoa > Chordata > Actinopteri > Siluriformes > Cranoglanididae > Cranoglanis > Cranoglanis bouderius. Next base: position 11,055,024 of record CM042543.1, read on the forward strand.
TTGTGGGCCCTTCCCTTTCTCAATGATATGCTGACATGAACTGTGACGGAACATCACCATTTGCAGGACATCAGTGTGAAGAAGTGGTGGTGGTGTGTTGGGTGGGAGTGTGTGGGGTGTCTAACACCCCTGTGTCCTAAAATAAAATGGATTTGACTCTTATTTATTTACAGCATGTTTTGCACTCATCCCATAACACTGTAAATTACCTGCATGGTCAAGGCTCCGTTCTCAGGCAAGGCAAGCGAGAGAGGGGGGAAACGACATAAACCATGTGATCTATAAGACATTTAATCCAGGAATCACATATGATCTGTCAATTTCCATATATCAAGCTTTATAGGTCATATTTTAAATACAAAATCCCATTTATGAATATAAATGTGTGAATTATGGCTGGTCATATGCATTATACGGCGTAAACTATGTCCATGAGCTCAAGACGAGTAAGCAGGCCAGTATTTACGATTTTTGATCTCTTCTGTAAAAGACAAAGTGCACCTTAGAGATTTTAGCTTTTCACTGTTAAATAAGGTCAGATTTACAATGACAATATGCGCCCGGCTCTGTGCATGTTCACCTTTTGATGGTTAAAGAAAGCAGCATGGAACAGGTTGTGTATATATAAAATGCATGCTCCAGTGGTAGATACACTGAGTTGTCTGTTAATCACTAGATCAGTATAGCTAATAAGCTGGCAAGTTAATGCATAAATATGTACACAAAGTTATTCTGACTGATCACCTTTATTTTATGATGAAATTTCTGAAATAACAGGACTGGTCTCTTCCAGGATGACCCCAACTCCAACCACAGGGCATGAGAGAACGGTTTGTCGAGGATGAAAAGGATGTAAATCAAATATTGGCCTTCACAGTCACCAGATCGCAGCCCAATTGAACACCTATGAGAAATTTTGGAGCGAGATGTTAGACAGCTGTCTCTACCAGTATCATCAAAACATCATTTGAAGGAATATCTTTTGGAAAAATGGTTTTCATGTCTCCAGTACAGTTCCAGAGACTCGTAGAATCCATTCCAAGGTGCATCGAAGCTGTTCCGGGAGCGTTTAGTGGCTCGTCACCTTTTTTTTCCTTGTTAATTTGTCACCCTTCTGTATACATGTACAGTACTGTGCAAAAGTTTTAGGCACATGCAAAGAAATGCTGTAGAGCAAAGATGCCTTCAAAAGTAATGAAATTAAATGTTTCTACATTAAAAAAAAAATACTATAAAGAGCAGTAAACAGTAATAAATGAAACAAAGTCAATATTTGGTGTGACAACCCTTTGCTTTTAAAAAAAGATAGTAGTCTCCGGTACAGTTTGTGCAGTTTTATAAGGAAATGAGCTGGTAAGTTTTACTGTGCATCCTGCAGAACCAGCCAAAAGTCCAGAGTTCTTCTGGAGACTTTGATTGTCACATTTCACTAAAAGTGGTCTCTTACGTAATATGCGGCTTTCTTTACTGACATACAAACATTTTTCTGTAACATTTAATTTTGTGCTAGAAAACTAATGTTTGGGAATCTAAAATGTTTTTGTACTGACTTGATAATGTAGACGTCATAAAATAAAATAAAAATCTACAACAAAGTTTGTACTAAAAAAATAGAGTACCTAAGATTGTTGCACAGTACTGTATGTGCTTTTGTCATCTATGCAGTAATACTTTAATTATTTAGTTGTTGATCATACTGAAACACCCTTAGATGTAGGTATTGTATATTATTCAGAAATGTCAAATTCATTGAGTGAAAGTGCTAGAAAGAGACAGAGCAAGAAAGAGGGTTTGTATGTACACAAGAATGTCATGCAGCCTCTCATGGGATCATCCCTCGATTCCTGCTTGCTGCAGTTAGGAGGATCTCCAGCGTAACGGCAAACATGTGGATTTCTTTTACGGCCAGTGGAGATTTCTAACCTTTGGCTGACATGCAGAAAAGGTCAGGTCCATCCCGAGCGCCGAGCCCTGAGTGGTCCTCACCATTTTTGCTCCAGCGGTGTGTTTGTGCATCCTTCTGCTTCTGCTCCCCTTCATCTGGGCATCTGCTTAATACAGCACAACATACTTGTATTAATGTTTTCACTTGTAGGGAAAATAGTATATATTCATTTAAAAATACTTCCCTACATGCTTTTTACTATAATCTTTAACATGAGTCAAATAAAGCTGTGTGCATCATGAAAACAGATGAGGTGTGGACGGTGAATGTGGTGTATTACGTTTGTGTGTGCATGATTTCAGCTTTGTGAGTGTTTTTGTAATTGATTTATTTCATTTTGTTGAATATATGGTATGCCATATTTAATTGTGCTATATAAAATGTGTTCTAAGCATTTTTATCCCATCAGTTTACTTCATTCATTCAGAATAAACTCCCTTCTAATGCATTTTAATGAGTAATTCCTAATATAGGAATATTATTTAAACTGGCTTTCCATAGAATTATTCTAGAATATATTCTTTTTTTCACACTTTTGTATTTTTTATCCCCGCCTTGTGCATAGAGTTCCCTAGGATAGTCTCCAGGGTCCACGCGACCCTGTGTAGGATAAGCAGTACAGAAAATGGATGGATGGATGGATGTCATGCATGTGGGTGTAAGGTCACCTTTGTCCTTTCCTATGATAGTGCGGCAAATATTACTTTATAGTGATATACATCTCATATTTGTTCTTTTATTCATTCTTTTTCAGTAACCGTTTTTTCCTCGATCTGGGGCCTATCCTTGGAACATATAGGAACATATATGTTCCAAGGATAGGCCCTGGATTGAGGAAAAAACAGTTACTGAAAATGAATAAATGAATATATATATATATATATATATATATATATATATATATATATATATATATATATATATATATATATATATATATATATATATAATTTATTTAGCACCTTTACACAACTGAACATTGACCAAAGTGCTGTACAATATCCAATAACACATAGAGACAATCACAACCATAAAACACAACACTAAAACCACAGTTTAAAATAACAGCGACTTAAACCCCTCAGTTTTAATACACAAACAATTTCTATACCCCATTAAACGCTGATGCGAGGAGGTATTCCTTAAGATTGTGTTTAAAAACACTTAGTGTGGGTGCCGATCTGAGAGAAAAGGGTAAATCATCCCAAAGTTTTGGAGCTATCGCTACAAAAGCTAGATCTCCACTTCTCCGTTTAGTCCTAGGGATCGTCAAAACCAGCTGGTCAGCTGACCTTAAAGGCCGTTTTGGTTCATATTTCTCAATCAAGTCCACCAGATACAATGGAGCCATACTATGCAATGATTTATAAACAAAAACCAAGATTTTAAACTTTATTCTATAATCGATCGGTAGCCAGTGAACCGAGAAGTGGACGTCCACGAACATCCACTGATGAAGGCATAACCGACGTGGTGCTGCCAGACACCCTGTATATACAGTATACTATATATAACTATTAATAAAGTGACATATTCAATGCACTCTGTCACATATTTGTATTCAAGCGCTAACTGAGTTCAGTTTTAGCACCAACTGCAGCACTGTTCAAACTTACAGAAAGAACCCTGTACGAATACATACAGACCTGCTGTCTTTAGTACAGAATTATGTGGACAGTGTCCATGTACAGTGGTGTAAAAGCATCAGTTTACACCACTGCTTCTGAAGTAGTAAGATTTTCCTGGTGAATACCCTTATTCTTTGCAGCAGGACATTCTTCACCTAATAAAGACATGTATACATCACTTTGCAAAACACAACAAAGGAATATAGCAGAGAATTGATAAAAAACATTAAAAAGAATAGAACTGTTTCAGGGATGCAGAGACGAGGAGGAGAAACGCAAGAGACGGATGAGGGAGTGAGGCTTATATTTTATTTCTGTGCCACAAGCTCTCAGGGGACGTTCTCACGCTCCGTTTTCAATCCTAAGTGTAATTTGAGCCATTGCTTTATGCAAAGTGTATACTGCAGCTCAGTTCAAACCCAATCACTCACACTGACATGCAATTCTTTCTCTGGCCATCATCAACACTGAGAATAATGGAGCTCGGTTAGGAAGTATAAAGGCCTTGAACACATACTGATGGGGACTGCATCCTGATGAATGGTAATCTACGAGTCTAACAGAGGAAAGCCCTAACACCGTGGATAGCTCATACACACACACACACACACACACACACACACACACACACACACACACACACACACACACACAGTATATTACTAGTGAAATATGGTCCTGTTTGGTCATTTGATACCTTGCATTTGGGTTTTTGTTGTTGTTTTCGTTTAAACCATATGTTTGATTATTAGTTGTGACTCAGTACATATCCAAATCCCACAAATTAACCCGATGGATAAGCACGACAGTTTTTATTATTAGAACTGCTGCCGTAATCATAAAGACTGTTCTTTGCTCATTCCAGGGGTCTTATTCACAATATGCATTCAATACACTCATACTGTTTGACTTTACTGTATACAGTTGTAGAAGAGTAATGATTTATAATGCAACTATGCAGTGTCACCAAAAACCATCTCATATGCCATCTCAGGGAGTTTTTCCTTGCCACTGTCACCTCTGGTTTGCTTAATATGGATCTAAGTCTCCATCTGTAAAGCTGCTTTGTGACAATGTCTATTATTAAAGGCACTATACAAATAAAATTGTTTTGTGTTCATTTTTGTCAAGCATGTCGATGAACGCGAATATCGATATTAGAGATTAAAGAGATATTAATAGTCATATTAATAGACAATTGAAGACTTAGGTCTAAAGTCTAGTTTTAGACAAACAAGACAAAAATTAGCTGCAAATGAACACTCAAATATATGTTTTATCAGACAATACAATTTCAAATAAGCAGACCACTAACTGATACGTTTTTATGTTAAATAAAAAGAAAATAAATGATATAGTCTAAGGAATAAACTAATACCAGTAAACTCTTTATACAAGCCTTAGGTAGACTCCAGCAGACACACACAAGAGGCTCAGTGAATTTTTCTCTATATTATTTTGAATATTTTTCCTCTATAATTTCCTGAAAGCATTTTGCACAAGATTTTTGCATAAGATTACTGTATAAGCATTATATGTGTGTAGTTATTCTAAAAACTGTTTTTTTTTGTTTTAAATATCACCTACTATTATATAACAACCTTCCCTATACATGAAACCCTTCTGGTGACGAATTGCACTGATGGTGACAAATACATGCAAATATAAGGTAAACGAAAGTAATAATGTCCGTGACAAAATATACAAACAATTTTTTCCTCCCAAACTGCAATGGTGTCTGAAGATGCAGGTTTTACGTGGTATACATAAGTTGCAGTGTCTCATTTCTAATATTTGTTGAACAGAAAGCTATAATAGTGCAGGCTTGTGTACACAGGATCTGTGGAAACTTATGCTCTCTGATCTTCCTCCACCTAAACAGCATCTGCCCTGCAAGCCATACTCACTCTCAGAGCCTCTAAATTGAACAGACAAGCTAAAAGCCACCGCCATCCTTGATAACAGTCAGGTTCTTGTTGATCTCTCAGTGCATGCATGAAATGTGAATTTTCAGGAATGCTAGGCTGTAGAAAGTAAAGTAGGAATCTCTGGACCAGAATCTATAGCCAGGCTGGAGCGAGCTGCTTTAGACAATGGCAACTGCGCTAACATACTCTGTCATCCCTGGAGAGCCCACTGATGCTTTGAGGACATTCCCGGGCCTTTCCATATCACTGAGCTTGTGTTGCGCTATGTACAGTGTCTGGTGTGTGCTGAAAACAACATGAGACAAACAGCCACAGTATTTTGGGAGTATATCTTTTCTTTGTTCCTTTTTCTCATTTTTTGACATCAAAACAAAAAAAAAAAAAGAAATGTGACATGAATTCTTAAATGAACAATCAGAGATATTATTGTACAGTGTGACCAAAGTGATATAATACACACAATAAATATATTTTAGGAGAAAATAAAATCCCTTCTTATTTTTGACATTTTTAACAGTGGACCAATTCTGACTGGAGCATGCTTAAAGGGCTTAGAAGAGTGGGAACATTTTTTTTTAAATTTTTTTTTTTTACATTAGAGTTCATGTACAAATAATTGTCTAATGTGAAGGAATAACTGAAGATTACAGTGAAGGTACAGTGTATATGAAGCTCACACTGGGCTTTCAAAATGCATGTGCTGATAATATGACTATTCAAAGAGACTTGAACGGTGAGGTGGTTAACTGGATGGTACATGTAATTCAAGTAAGTAGGGCACATACAGATAGACCACAAAAAGTATTTATTGGAATAACCGTGTTGCCAAAACTGGAAGATTTAAACACAGAGAAAAGTCAAACTGCATGCTTGAGTCAAAAATGCACAATTTATGAACTGTAGTATGGAAAAATAACAAATAACAAAACTACAGTACTGAATAATTTAGGAATAGTAACGGCATGATTGTAGTCAGAATTGGTCCTTGTTGTCACCCACATTGTCTGCACAATAAAATAAAAAATGCCCTGTATTACATTGTCCTTATTTGCTTGGCTGAGCCTCTTCCATACACAGGACTGTGGCCACTTCAAGTTTAAACAGTTTTATTGAACAGGTGTATGTCTATTCTCCATTAAGTAGCCAAAGAGTATAGAGCAGAATTCTCCTTGGCCAATGATATAGTGAGTGAGCTGGCCACCGTCACCCTTCACTATGTCAGTTCCTTTGATCACAGTATCAAATTGTGACAGTGCCACAATTTACAACATCACATAAAATGACATCAGTAGTATAAGCCATCCCTTTCCGACTAGTCTCTCTCAAATGGAGGAAAAAGGGGGTGACAAAAATCTACAGTACTGAACTACAATTTCCAATCATGCACCACAAAGGTCAAACAAAACAACATGGCGGCTCTCTTTCGAGCACAATTCACACAGTTGCTCCGATGTTGCTCTCAGACAGGAGTAGAGTGATGCCGGTGGTTTCTGGTCATCCTTCATGGCCGCTCGCATAGTTGGAAACCTTTGGTGGGAGAGGTTTAGGAGGGTAATTGGCTGTTTATGCTCCAAAGCCCTTTTTAGTAATCAATGCGTCAGTGCTGTTGTGTCAACATGGGGTCAGGAGCCCTCAATGTGTGCACACACTATTCTTCAGGCTTCTATCACCTTTGCAGGCCTAAAAATATCGCTGGTGTGAAAAACCTGCACCTGCTGTTCACCTTCATTTGGATACATTGCTATAAAAGTGCCGCGTCTATAAAAAGTCCTGGTCACTTCTAAAACGGGCTGAGCAGATGCTGGGCACCTTTCTTCCTCTGTGCGGGACGGCTTTACCCACGGCTTAACGCACCCAGAATAGTTCCTTTGACATATGGGCCTCTGATTGTTTGAACATGGAATCTCCTGGACTTATGCCACCTGGCATAAACCATTTAATACCTCCTCCTCTGAACCTCATTCCCCTCTCCACAGCCTACACCCCTACCAATCCCTCACTCATCTTTCACTCTGCCCAAATCAGGTCTGTTTGTCAGCCTGCCAGCTAACATTTAGCACCAGCTTCCACCGCTGACCAAATTTGGGTTGGAGGAAACATCAGCAATGCTAACGAAATGTGCGCAAATGCGCACAGTGCAACAGGCAAGTGGTGCGATTTATTGCTGAACTGCACTCACTTGTACACATAATGTATGACATGTAACATGAAATTTGTTCTAATGGCAGCAGCATTGCGAAGCAGTTCGATTAGATCTGTACCATCAGCTCCCTTTATTGCTGAGTTACTACACAGTAAGACGACTGACTATCTGGCTCAACTAGTTTGTTTAAACATGTTTACCAGTTGTGTCACTTCCTGTACATGGTATGATAAATCCTTGCTGCAGGTTCACTGTTCTGAAGAGGTATATTCAAGAACATTTAAAGTGGAAAAAAAAAGCTCACATTTTATGAATTATGTGTCTTCTCATCCCTTTGAGCAGAGCAAGACAACATGGCTGCCATTTTCCCCGATGTTTGCCAGTCATTATTTAATCGCCCTGTGATGAATATTTACAAGTCCTGGACGAGTCCTTGGGGCTTAACAATCACATGTGTTTGACATGAGATGCTCCACATGTTACCTACTGCTTCTGATTTAATCATGACATGTATAGAGTTAGATTTTCAAAAGCTGAAGAAAAAAAAAGCCTGACCACCTCATTGAGAACACTCTGACATAGAGAGATTTCTTCCTTCGTACATAATCACAGACCATAAACAACAAAAAATCATTACTGTACAAGTACATAGGATTTGTTATATATTTTTAAACTCTTCATCATTTATATTTATACTGAGTTTTTCGTTTTGCTTTTTTTTTTTTAAGGTTGTTCTTTAAAAACATCTCATGTCCGTGAGAGAGACAGAGGGAGACAGAGATTTGAAAAGACAGAGAGGGAGAGAGGTGAGTCTGTAACCTGCTTGTCAATCAACAGTGTGTCTCTCCTCTTGTCTCTCCTCAATTAGCGTGTCTCTTAAGGTCCTGTCCGTCATAGCTCGGCCTGTTCACACCTTGGCCTCCAGCATTTCCAGGAAGAGTTTGTGCATGGGCACTTTGCCCTGCACCTTGATGCTGTAGAAGTGTTGAACGGCCTTAGTGGCGGTCTGCCGCAGAAGGGGAAGGGTCATGAGCAGTTTGCCTGCCCGCCGTGGGTCCTCTGTGTGTTGGCTGTTCTCATAGTCCTGCAGCGCTTCATGGAGAGCGTCCTGCAGCTTCTGAACCGCCTCCACGTCCTCTATGTGCATGGAGTCTAACGATGGGAAACACACACACAACACATGTTCGTTAACACTACATTCCATACGCAGCAGTAATGAATTTCCTCAACATCACAAACATGAAAAGACAAATTTAATGAATAAAAGAAAATAAGTAACATTTATTCATCACAAAACATCTCGACATTCTACTCATTAACTCAACCATGCTATTTTTATGTCACATGTGACTACAGTTATTATTTCTCTACAATAGTTAAAGGGTTTAAGTCACTCTGTTCATAAAAAAAAAAAAAAAAAATCAATAATTTACACTTTATGATAAATTTTCATTTATATTTCCTGTAGTGTTCTATATAAACATATAGTCTCAAATATTGTAATATATATATATATATATATATATATATATATATATATATATATATATATATATATATATATATATATATATATATATATATATTCACAAAGAAAAATGCTGTGACACAGAAAATATTGCAATTACCCATACAATATAATGCATCTGTAAGAATATGTATAATAGACCTGACCTGTGTTTCCAAGTGTCACAGCACAAAGATCATCATTAAATGGTAGAGCGAGCATCACATGAAACACTATCTCTACCAATTAAGATTTTTTAGATGATTATTTCAGAAAACTAAGCTCTGACTAATATATAACTGTTTTATTCAATATTCTCTGTTGTTCTGTAAAATGATGCATTACTGTATAAGGGGCTAAACCCCTCTCTGTATCTCTATCTCTCTCTCTCTCTCTCACACACACACACACACACACACACGCACACACACACACACACACACTCTTGTAGAGAGCACTGAGACAGCAGTTGTTAAGGGGTGTCTGACACCTCAGATGAGGGATGTGACTGGCTGCCTGGCTGATCTCACCTTGGTGAATATTTCACCATGTGGGACAATAAAAAGAAAAACAGATTTCAGAATTCTAAAATTCATTGAGTGGAACAGCTGCATTCCCAAGACCTTGAGCTGTTTCTCACTCTGACCATTTGAGACACTTAATGGTGAACGACAGACTGTTTTTGAAACAAGAGTATGAGGTGATGACAATCAGTGGGAGAAAATATTGTGTGTGAAAGTCTATGCATTACGCAAATGAAAACTTGCTGAAAAACTGTTCTGAGAAAATGATTTTATACTGTTACTCTTGCTACATTTGTATATGCCGGGGACATGCAGTGGCTTTAAATGGCTTCAAATGTGAGAACTAAACACAACATCTCATATAATACTGAGCTTGTGCAATTGTGCCTTGATATAAAAACTAGACAATGTCTTAGGGTTTATTCTCACATGAATTCCCACATGTGCTTTGTGTGCGTGTGTGTGTGTTTTGTCAGAGCAGGACAGATAGAAATTAAAAGATGGAACATTTGTATATTTGTGCCCAAGAGATAGAGTGTGTATGGGGAGCATTAAAAAAAACAACTTTGAGGAAACAATTTCCTCGCAATCCATCAGAGAGGCCGCGTCGATCCGATTGATAAACTGCTAATTACAAAATCAATCGCTATGAATTTTCACAGCTGTCAGACAGAGGCACTCCCATGAGAGCCTTTGCACAGAGCCCTTGTTCGAGCTCTCGGCACGCTCTGCTCTTCCCCCCACCCTGATCCTCCCGGCCCCACCTCTCTGCGAAAGGTCTGTCATCCGAAAGTAAAGCAAAGCACACCCTCAGCATTTTTCATTTTTCCGGCAAACAAAAAGAGAGGCAGAGAGAAAGAGAGAGAGAGAGAGAGAGAGAGAGAGAGAGAGAGAGAGAGAGAGAGAGAGAGAGAGAGAGAGAGAGAGAGAGAGAGAGAGAGAGAGAGAGAGAGAGAGAGAGAGAGAGAGAGAGAGAGAGAGAGGGAGAGGGAGGGATGGAGGGAGATAGAGGGAAAGAGAATGCTTGCTTGCGGGCTCTGTCCAGACATTGATCAGAGAGGGACAGACCGTGCCTTCTGAAAAGCATGCTGTCGATACGGGCGCCTCGTCTTCTCCCCCGGAACAAACGAGGCCCATCACTCCCTGATACTCATTCCATTCGACTTAACACATTTTATTGACAGCCCCTGTGCTCCTAATGAAATGCTAAATTTATCTCCTGTGGCTCCAGGGCCCCGTGGCTACTGTTATGGAGATAGAGAGAGAAAGAATGGAGGAATGCCACAACACGGAAGGCGTTCAATTAAAAAGCTCGGCGCTCCCTCCTCCCTCGCTTTCTCTTTCTGTGTCCTTCATGTTTATCTCAGCTGTATCAATTTAGAAGGCCACATCAAGATGGAGCAGATTAGAGAACATTCAGGATGGAGTCTATTCTTGGGTTATTTTGGTCAATTTGGTGGATCTCTCAGGGTAGTTTTAGAGTTTAAACAACCATTCAACCACTATTTTCTCACAGAGAAACATGAAAAATGAACAAAATTCATGAATTCATAGAAGTAGTACTCTTATAGCCAATATAGATTGACTGCATCAATTTGAAACTGTAAAATTTCTCCATGTTTTCTGGATTTCTCTGTAATATTAAAGCTTTCTTATATAATACAATAGTATTCTATGTCATTAGTGTGGCCTCATTTGTACCTGAGTTGGCGAGAGCGATGGCCTTGAGTGTGACAAACTCCTCCTTCTCCACCTTCAGCTTCTTGTACTTGCGGACGAGCTGTAGGATGGAGACAAAGAGGTCCAGCAGGCCCGTGAGCCGGGAGTGCTCTTCGTCCATCACATAGTCCTCGGCGTAAACCAGCTCGTCCTCATAGGGCAGCGAGCGGAAAACGATGCTCAGGATCAGAATCTCCATCCAAGCACTCTGCAGTAGACTCATCTGATCTCCCAGAGACAAGCTGGAAAAACCTGAGGCCCAGAAGAGAAATGGTGTTAATTTTGTCATGCATGCTCCAAAGTTGCCAACATTACTAACATGAAAACAGTCAGCGCAGAGAAAACAAACAAACAAAACTTTACCACAAAAATCCCTAGTGTATATATCGGTGGATGAGGCGGCCCCATGCTAACAGCATAAAGGATAAAATGTATTGTGTGAACTGATATTTAGTCATGACTAGATGCAAATGTGTCTTTTCACATCCCTCATCATTTCCCCTTCTCTAATTGAATTTTATTTGATTTAATTTTATTTTATTTATGAGTTTGGTCTGACTGCTGCATTAGCTGAGAAAGCATAAAAGCATAGTTTTCATGTCTCCCTTATCACTGTAGTAAGGAGTCAAAAATTGTGAAACCGAATGCTAAACCAAAGATATTGGCACCTCTGCTACTCTGTCATATATTTTTTCTATTATTATTATTTTTATTTATTTGTCCCCCCCCCACCCCCAGTAAATCTTGGCACATTTGATCAGTTCATTTTTCCAAAAAAAAAAAAAAAAAAAAAAAAATCATGCCTGGTGTAAGAGGCAGAAAAGGATCAACTTAATGTTCTAACAATTTGGAAACAACTGAAATGAATCGACGCAACAGTCATAAATTGATTCTTTAATATAACTGATTATAATTCGATTATTATTGAAAAATGACAAACAACTGGTGTGTAAAAAAACAATTTCATATTTTTCGACTGATATGTAAGTAATTTTAATAGGAAAGCAAGGTGATTTGCCCACAACTCTGATACTTTTAAAATAGACTCAGTGGTATCATCAAAAATTGAATTGTTCCAGAAGATCTGGAAGAGCCAAAATTGGCAATCATTTTGAAAAATCATTTTTGAAAAGCAAGAGAGTCTGAGAACTACAAGGACTTGTGCAGTTAAAAAATGAAAACAATGCTTGAGTGAGGCAAATCACTAAGCTTTGGCAAGCTTACTGATTTCAAAGAGGCTAAAGACACAGTGTGTCATGGGGATGCACTGATAACCATCTCATCCCTTTTTCCTCTGCCCTCAAATGTCGATAAACTCACAGCCCTCTGCCAGCATCGAAACCCCCTCCCTTCTTTTCTTCCCCGCACTCAGTGCCTGCCAGGCATCTCCATCTTGACAGTATATTAGCGCTGGTTGCAGCATCTGATGATTAAAATGATTGCTTTTACAAGTTTACTGTTGCTGTCCTGTCTGCCCCCACGTGATTAGGAAGGTGATAGATTACAGTATTGACTGGGTCACACGGCATACCTGCCTCCAATATTTTCCCTCTTTCATATAAATGATTTGATTGAGGAAGAGTTGAAGAGAGTGATGTTTATCTGCTTGGCGTGTGACACTTTAGAGTGGTTGCAGGGTGAGTGAGAGACAGAATGGAGGAGAGAAGAAGAGGCAAAAGGAAAAAAAAGGGGGTACCTGAGTGTTTAATTTCCCTTATCAGAGGGGCGAACACTGGGTGCGCGTGCTGGGGGATACATTAATTAACAGATTGCGATCAGCGCTGCAGGGACCCTCACAATGTGAAAGGGAATCAATAGGGCCAGAGTGGAGGTGGCAAAGAGAAAAGAGAAAAGACAGAGAGGAAGCCTGACAATAAACTTAACGCATAAATCCGCCCAACTAACTGAAGAGTAACGATTAAACGCTTAATACGTCTAAACGGTTGCTAAGCATCATTTATCGTCTGCTCTGCTGTGATATAAAACATCTGTTTACATGCAGTGTATATGCATATTAGCGATGTAACTGAACTGAACAGAAACTGAACTGAATAGATAAGAACAGGGAGTGCACTATAGTCAGAAATGTTCACAGATGTGTGCATCTGAACTGGTTCTATCGCAGACAGAAACAAAAATAATGTAACGTAACATTGTGGTACGCTTCATATAAAAATAATTCCCACAAAAAGAACCCCACATAAACAAACAAACAAACTAAAACAAAAAACCTTCAGGTTTAGGCCACACCCACTTTGGGTTTAAATCCAAATCCAAATATCTGGAGCACTAAACAAATAGAGATACAGATAGTGGTACTGCGTTACACCTCACCTCTAATGCATACGCAACACAGATTTATCAGCACATGAACTTTGCATGACAATCACAAAGACGGCTTATCAACGAGCCATGCTTCTCTCCTTGGACCTGACAGGATAAGCAAGGGTGTGCAATGTTCAACATGCACAAAAACACAACAAAACATCCCCCGAGCACCACACCTCCTCTAACTCTACACACCCATCAGACGTAGCTGCCAGCAATTACACACACTGAAAGGCCTGGCGTTTAATCGTCTGTTACGGTTTGTTGTGAGATGGTGAAATGCGGAACGGTGCATGTTGCCCACCCAGTCTCTCTCTCTCTCTCTCTCTCTCTCTCTCATTATATATATATATATATATATATATATATACACCCATCTCTCTCTCTCATATATATATATATATATATATATATATATATATATATATATATATATATATATATATATATATATATATATATATATATATATATACACACACACCCATCTCTCTCTGTCTCTCTCTCTCTCTCTCTCTCTCTCTCTCTCCCCTGCTCTCTTTCCTTCCACAGTACTGGATTATCACTCCAAATGGGATCTTGTGTTTTTCCTCTCGCCTTTTTCCACTCAATTTAATCAAGTAATGAAGTGACTTTCCGACTCTCTAGGTCAAGTGGTGTTCGGGCCTTGGCACTTCTGCAGAGCCTTGCTGAAGTGAACGAGTAGCTGGCGATTCCTGCGCTAATGAAATATCAATATTTACATCTTAATTTCCAACCAACTGCCCCTGCGTGCTTTGACAAAACATGACACAATATTGACCAATCTGGAGGGCCTGGCTGCTGCGTCTACGTCTTTGGCACATTCACAAATAGAGTGCTTAGTGTCGATGAGCATTAGCCTTATAGACTAGATGCCGATGTGATGCTCATCGTCTCAGCTTTAGTAGCAATTTCATTCAGTAACAAACACTGTAAACATCCTTAGGTAAAGGTAAGGAAAAATGTAAAGAAAACAAATGTTTTTGTTACCACTGAGGGTAATAAGACAATTATACAGGGTGCCCCAAAAGTCTCCATACATAGGGGAAATTAACATTTAAAAAAAAAAAATGTTCACACTTAGTTTATATACATACACACACACACGTATAATGAGTTAAATAGTCGATTTTCTGATTCCAGGCATTGAAAACTAAGAGCCAACCCTAAAGCTTTGGAGTTGATTCCACACAATGAAAATGATTCACCTCACACAAACACAGCAAGCAAAATGAATTTATCTGAGTCTTTCAGTTTGCGAGACAGCCAGTCAATATTGGCCTTTATTTTGAATCTGACTGTTCAGAATTGAAGAAATCATGGCTTTAAATGCAGGTAATGCCCTCTTCCAGTGACTAAGACTAGTGATCCATTGGTTACACTGACATATATCTGCAAAAAGTGCATGGAACCTGTAAAATATATTCTGTGACCTTATGGTAGTTTGGGTGTCTGACTTGACCTATTAGTATGCCTAATTAAGCATTCTTTATTAGTATTATATTGAACTGCTAGAAAGATTTTAAAAAAATATATTATTATGGTATTTAGTACATTTTTAAAATGTATTAGCTGCCACTATCTAAAAAACCCCTGAAAGGTATTTTTTTACTAACAGTGTATCTCTGTATTCAGGTGAGACAGGTGAAGCTGCCCATACACTTACCAGCACATTTTCATATCCAGGCTGAAATGTTTTTGAAAACTCAATTTATCAAGTCTGTGAACAAATCCCCTGTGTGGTATGTCTTCAACACTAGTATAAAAAGTAATCAGTTTTTAGCTTGTTTTTATGCAGCTCAATAAAGCTCATCGCTCGAAACAGCCGCTATAACAAAGACAGGCTTGGCTGGCTCTCAGTGACATATTTCATGCCCGCTAACTCAAAGTCAACGTTTCTGAAAAGGGGTAAAAGCCTCAGCTCTGCAAAAGAAGAAGGACTTTTATAGCCCCAAAAGTCCTTTATAAATAAAATAACAGCAAAACAGCAAGTTTTAATCCTAACACGTTTACAAGCTTATATATGAAATTGTATTTCCTCCTTGACCTCATGCCCTCCTGAGTTTATGTGGAATCCAGTACTGCTGATGTTTATTTCTTCTCAGGGTGATAGACTTACTAACTACTGTTTAGTACAACAGCCCTCCATGGCCATTAACGTAAACACAATGGTATTACCATGTGGGATACAAAGAATAAATGCTTAGGTGAATCCAGATCTCATCATTCAAACTCCTTGTATCAGATGTAAACACTTCCAAAGATATAGGAGCCATGATGTGGCATTTGCACATATCTCTGGTCCTGTGATCAATCAGCAGGATGCGTTTTGTCATTTCGTCCACCAGGAGAGGGGCTGAAATTAAGTACTGCACATTCGTGTTGAGCGAAACTTCATATTCATATTAATTTATTATTGTTTCCTTATCCCTGAGGGCCATTAGCAGTGCTCATAAAAAGAGATGTAATTACGAGGTATAGTAGCCCCCTCCAGCTGCACCCCCTCATATTTCACCCTCAATCTGATGAGAGTGAGTGTGTGAGCGAGACAGAGAGAGAGAGAAAGAGAGAGAGAGAGAGGGAAAGGCACAACACATTTCAAGAGCTTCACTGAAAAGAAAAAAAAAAGAGAAAAGCAAAAGAAAAACAAAGCAAACAGATAAATTACAGAGAGGTAGAGTGACAGAAAAGGAGCCATAAAAAAGAGAAAAGGCTTCACTTCCAGCACTTTAGACACAGAACTGCTCTATCATGGCTCCTAATCAGAGACACAAGCCTTGCAGACTCTTAGCCAACAGCTATCAAAGGCATAACCAGCCGAGGTCTCTTCTCCACTGTTGTGTTTCCAAAAGTAGCCTGCTGTCTGCTGAGCTTTCCCCGGCTTCGCTGCGTTTTGCTGTCATTGCTGCGTTGAGCGACTTGTTTATGCTCTGAATCTTTTTCCCTTAAACGAGCCTATGTCATTTCCACTGACCTCGAGTTAAGGTCACATTCTATATAAATGTATATAATATAGGAGCACTGCATGTCTGTGGCATCGGGCTGGGTAAGAGTAATGCGTAAACAAGAGGAAAAAAAGAGAGCTGCACAATTAAATCACAGAAATCAGAGAGTGAAAGAGCATAAATACAAAACATCTTATTACTGTTCACAATACTTCAGGAATTCGCATGACCATATCATTAATGGTGCTTGAGATAAATAATTTGACATAAGACTGTTCAGAGCTAGACACACACTAGATCTGATCAAATTGCTTTTCAACCCATATTAAATGCAACACATTTAACTTGAGGCTAAGATTTTAAATTACTATAAGAACAGCTTCAAAATTATTTTCGATCTGATTACTAAAATGCATAAAGTGCAAAGGACAGATTTTAAATTTAAAAAAACTCTTGGCTTTCACTGAGCTTGGTAATAAAACAAAACAAGGCATTGTGCAAATTTCATATTTAGCGTCGACATACAGATCTGTTCGAACAGAATAAATTAGAACAGAAAGCCTCTTCAAACTGAGATCTACAGTATCAGTGCTTTAAATGATAAGAAGCCCATTAGACATGAGCACATGCCAGGATGATGGGTCATTTGGCCAGTGGAGTGTGAACGATATGAAGTTTCGTAATGTTAAATACAGTAATCCCCTTGTCTTAATCTGCTGTTTCTGACCTTCTGACCTGACTCCACCGCTACTTAGTCCTCCCCAGAGAGCTACTGCCTTCACTGGACATTATATATATCTCTGTTTAGCTCAGTGACAGGGAAGAGACGAGCCTTAATCAGTCATGTAATTAAACTTCATTTATTTCTGCTGCCGAGCAGATTCACTTGTTAACGAGTAGCTATGTCCTATTGACTACTGCGTAAAAGGTCTGGCCGAAAAAAGACCCAATGCAATGTGTTGATGTTTTGTTCTCACTAAAAAAAAAAAAAAGAGAAAAAAATCTCACTGAATTGAATATGAATTCAAGTTAAACTTATTTTACAAAGTCCCAGGGTCCTCTAAAAGATGGACTGGTGACTCTAAATTGCCCCACGGTGTGAATGAGTGTGTGAATGTATTTGTGCATGGTACCCTGTGATGAACTGGTGTCCCATCCAAAGTGTATTCCCACCTCGCACCCAGGTTAGGATGGTTAGTGTACTAAGATACTGATCAGAAGGTTGTGAGTTCAAATCCCAGCATTGCCTAGCTGCCATTGTTGGGTCCTTGAGCAAGACCCTTAACCCTCAACTGCTCAGTTTTATCCTGTCTCAGTTGAAAGTTGCCTTACATAAAAGCATTATTCAAATGAGTAAATTTAAACGACTGACGGATGAGAGTGAACTGATTGATTTTGTGAAGGTTTGTGCAGGAGGAATGTGTACATACACCCACAGACCACCCCCCATGAACATAAACAAAGTCTGCTTTGACAGCGCTAACACAACAAAAATAGATCTTGCCCTTTCTCTGAGTGTAACCCCGCCCAGAGCAGCAGATGTCCCTTGCATGGTCCCGGAAGCCCCCCTTCAAATCTCCATCCCTGCATACTGCATCTCAAGCATGGGGCATCAGGCCTGGGCCTACACCTGATTGCTCCATCCATCTTGATCTGGGCTGCTAAAGCCTCCGTCAGTGGGTAAATTGAATATACTAAGGCCTGTCTGTTGGTGTCTATATTTAATAAAGGCCGCTGATGAGGTGCTGATTTATCGGCCGGCAGTATTCACACTCCATTACAAGGAGATTACACAGCTTGAGAGGGATCAGCCTCGGCAACACAGTAAGGAGATTTCACAATTTAATGGCTAAGAGAAAACAGCAAGCTTTGGGTGGGTGGGGAGAACGGAGGGGGTAAGATAGGAGTAATCTTGTGCCATGAGGTGTGTGCTGAGATATGATAGCTGTAAGCTATGAGAGGTGATCACTTTTAATACTTTCGTATATTAGAACTATGGTTAGCCGATTTCACTAGAAATAACCTACCTTTTCTAGAAAGCTTCATATGCATTTTAACCAAATTTCCAATTATTTACAAAGTATGAAGCATTCAAAAAATAAAAAGGTTCAAAGCATGTACGCTCATTTCAAACTCCTATGTCGCTCATAAAATGAGAGGCATCACAGGACAAGAATAGCTACTATGTGGCTGCGAAAAGATCATGTGGGAAACAATTCTGCAGACTCTCTCAGCCCAGAATTCCCTAGTGGAAAAATCCTGCCCTCTGAATCTGGGGCTTGGAGGCAGGTGACTAACAGCTGTCTAATATGATGAAGCAACTGGGTTGCACAAGATGCGGAGTGTAAAGCCGTATTCCAAACCATGGCACATGACATTAACAGTCAGTGTAGCACTCTAGCCACAAAAATCTGACTACTGGCACTGCGATAAGTTCTTGCAATAACAGCATTGAACACTATTTTCCATTTTCCATGCTTACTATGTTCACCATAGCAGAGCAAGGTACTGGTACCTTAGAGTGGTTTTCTTTTTTCAGCTGTTGACTTTGTACTTTCTCCAAATTGGTAACCAGATTGCATTTTATAGCGTGTCAGGCTGTAAGTAACTACAGTAATGCTTCTGTCGGTTGGACACTGTGAAATTTGAGATGGAGAAGAACAAGCAACGACCATATGTATGTCAAAGGTCTTTAGCACCTCGGGAGTAAAAAAGCCATCTGTCAACATTTCCCACACATCGACCTTAATAAGCACAGCCATGCCAGACGTCACTCAAACTATTTACAGAGTGCACTCTCACACCGCCAGGTCAACCGGTGCTGAGCTGTTCAACTCGGGGATTAATTATCAATTCAATTTACGGCAGATTGGGTAAGAATTCACAATACATAGCGGCCATCCAGGATGGTTAGATGATCCGACAGACAGAACTGTGAACTGAAACCTATTTATATAATAAATGTGACAAACATAGAGCACTGTATGATAACATAAGCTGTGTATGATATCTAGTAATAATTGGACCAATCATATAATAATGAAGTGCAGCATATACAGTATCTCACAAAAGTGAGTACACCCCTCACGTTTTTGTAAATATTTTATAAAAACAAAGTGTGGAGCACCACCAACATCCAACCAGTTAGGACAAGGAGGCATCTGAACTCTCCTGTCATTCAGGAGTTCTAGCATAGAGAGTGTGTATGCTGTGTTTTGGGGCGTGGCTTTGTAGAAAAGCTGAACTGAAGGTGTGTCTTAGTTTGAATTTAAAATTAGTAGCTTTTTCTAAAATGACTGCCTACATGTTTAAAAACGTTTATACTCTTTCTCTCTTTCTTGACTCTTACAGTATCTCACAAAAGTGAGTACACCCCTCACATCAAATATTTTATTATATCTTTTCATGGGACAACACTGGCGAAATGACACTTTGCTACAATGTAAAGTGGTGAGTGTAGAGCTTGTATAACAGTGTAAATTTGCTGTCCCCTCAAAATAACTCAACACACAGCCATTAATGTCTAAACCGCTGGCAACAAAAGTGAGTACACCCCTAAGTGAAAATGTCCAAATTGGGCCCAATTAGCCATTTTCCCTCTCTAGTGTCATGTGACTCGTTAGTGTTACAAGGCCTCAGGTGTGAATGGGGAGCAGGTGTGTTGAGTTTGGTGTTATTGCTCTCACACTCTCTCATACTGGTCACTGGAAGTTCAACATGGCACCTCATGGCAAAGAACTCTCTGAGGATCTGAAAAAAAGAACTGTTGCTCTACATAAAGATGGCCTAGGCTATAAGAAGATTGCCAACACCCTGAAACTGAGCTGCAGCACGGTGGCCAAGACCATACAGCGGTTTAACAGGACAGGTTCCACTCAGAACAGGCCTCGCCATGGTCGACCAAAGAAGTTGAGTGCACGTGCTCAGCATCATATCCAGAGGTTGGCTTTGCAGAATAGACGTAGGAGTGCTGCCAGCATTGCTGCAGAGGCTGAAGGGGTGGGGGGTCAGCCTGTCAGTGCTCAGACCATACGCCGCACACTGCATCAAATTGGTCTGCATGGCTGTCATCCCAGAAGGAAGCCTCTTCTAAAGATGATGCACAAGAAAGCCCGCAAACAGTTTGCTGAAGACAAGCAGACTAAGGACATGGATTACTGGAACCATGTCCTGTGGTCTGATGAGACCAAGATAAACTTATTTGGTTCAGATGGTGTCAAGCGTGTGTGGCGGCAACCAGGTAAGGAGTACAAAGACAAGTGTGTCTTGCCTACAGTCAAGCATGGTGGTGGGAGTGTCATGGTCTGGGGCTGCATGAGTGCTGTCGGCACTGGGGAGTGTACTGCGACATGTACTGTGACATACTAAAGCAGAGCATGATCCCCTCCCTTTGGAAACTGGACCACAAGGCAGTATTCCAACATGATAACGACCCCAAACACACCTCCAAGATGACCACTGCCTTGCTAAAGAAGCTGAGGGTAAACGGACTGGCCAAGCATGTCTCCAGACCTAAACCCTATTGAGCATCTGTGGGGCATCCTCAAACGGAAGGTGGAGGGGCGCAAGGTCTCTAACATCCACCAGCTCTGTGATGTCGTCATGGAGGAGTGGAAGAGGACTCCAGTGGCAACCTGTGAAGCTCTGGTGAACTCCATGCCCAACAGGGTTAAGGCAGTGCTGGAAAATAATGGCGGCCACACATAATTTCCGTAATTTCAGGAAGAGGATAAAATCACAGCATGATCTGTACAATTAAATGCAATGCATTCATGTATTTTGGGCGGATGCCAAACAGTAGTAGAAGTAGAAAATCAGATGATTTACTTTGAAGTGATTTTGCCATATTAATAATGCTCTTATAAAAGACTTCCACAGATATACCGAAAATGACTAACATGTTATTAATTGGGGGAAATGCCATTTTATCTTAAATAATATAAAATCTTAACTTCTTAACTGGATTTCTTTTCCAGCTGCTGCCAGGTAAACCTCCAGTACTTCATCGGCTGTCATCTCGATATCTGTATACTCAGAGTGTAGCTAGCTAGCTAGTAGTTTTCAAACAGAGATTTTAAAAATGCACCATTCTATTGGTTCATTCTGTTTCTCAGCATAGTAGCTGGTAACCAATAAAATGCAGTAAATAAATTAGGTGGCATGTTCTTTTTTTCTTTTTTGTTTGGAGCAGTTAAATATGGAGTTGTAATGATGATGTTGTTGACCTTTTATGAACATCATTACAGCGCAATTACTGCACAAAACAATGTTATCGGACACAGATATGTGTTATGTTAACCACCCATGAATAAACATTTGAACTGCTATAAAATATTGCAGTTAGGTCTCTGCACTGGCCACACCTTTAAAGGTTGTGTTATTTGTATTTGTGAAGCTATACAGTATAAGTTTATTGTTACTGTGACTAGTCATATTATCAATATTGCAGATCATATTACACGAACTCTCAGAGCCAGGCCAGTATATGTGAGGATGATTACACACTGCTGTTGTCCAAGTGTATCTCTCAATCACCTGAGATTAGTGCTGGATAGGACTACTCTAGAGCAATTTGCCACTTTTTCATAGCCCGCTTTCTCAAATGTTATCCTCACAAAACGGACAATGAAAAATCAATCTAGGAAGTTAAGTGCTAATTTTCTTGACATATAAATTGTTACCTTTGGACGTTGGTCATTGGCCATCTGTCAACGTCCTAATCAATGTTCCCCACTTTATAATGAACTGTTAATCTTTTTTAATTCCATTGCCAAAGGGCTGAAAATCTATCAGAATGTAATCAGTAGCCTCGCAGCGGGGAGGAGCTACCGCCTGCCTGCTCGCTGTTGGGGTTGAATCATATCAATACAACAGCGATACGCAAACTCAATCAGTCTCCATGTGCAGCACAATATCACTTGGGAGCAGACTGAAAACACAATGTAAATTAGCAGAAACTGCATATGGCTCATTTTCCACTCACATACATCAAATACTGAAGTAAATGTAATAATAATTAGTTATTAGAGATATAGATATAGAAAATTTGAATAAGAAAATCCAGTTATCTAGGTATTAATACCAAAATCTGAGTATCAGTGTGAGGTTGACTTTCTGTGAATCATGCATGAGTGTGTGAAGCCAAGCACTGTCTCCCGGTTATATACAGAAAACTGAGGCTTACACTAAGATGCTTGAGTTAAGGTTAGGGTTATTGGTATGAGTGTATGTATGTGTGTGTGTGTGTGTGTGTGTGTGTGTGTGTGTGTGTGTGTGTGTGTGTGTGTGTGTGTGTGTATATATATATATATATATATATATATATATATATATATATATATACATATATACACACACACACACACACACACACACACACACACACACACACACACACACACACACACACACAATGTTTAAAGAATTGACACTTTGACAGAATAGACAACTTGTGATGAATGTATAATTTGTAGTTTGTCCTCAACTGCTTACCCTGAGACATCATGGTGTGTATGAAAGCGAGAATATGTAGAAAGATGTGTATAGCAGGAGGAGGGGACTGTGTTGTTGGGTCATTAGTGATCTAGCTGTGGCTAAGCTTCTTGCTAAATTCTTTCTGCGCTGACACAGCACTGCACTTTGTGTGTGTGTGTGTGTGGGTGTGCGTGTCTGTGTGTGTGTGTCTGTGTTTATGTGTGTGTGTGTGTGTGTGTGTGAGAGCATGACTGAATGGGGATCAAAGTCTTCTTAATCTTCTTACTAGATAACATTTCACTGAGCTTCTGATTACCATCTTCCCCAAAAAACGTAACTGAGCTGTGTATTGGGTCTTTCTGTTGGTCAGTTTCACATTTTTTATTGTTGTCACAGAAATGTTAAAACCTCACACAGAGAATTATCATGATTCTTGATATGAACTATATACAGTGGGGGAAAAAAGTATTTGATCCCCTGCTGATTTTGTACGTTTGCCCACTGACAAAGAAATGATCAGTCTATAATTTTAATGGTAGGTGTATTTTAACAGTGAGAGACAGAATAACAACAAAAAAATCCAGAAAAACGCATTTCAAAAAAGTTATAAATTGATTTGCATTTTAATGAAGGAAATAAGTATTTGACCCCTTCGACTTAGTACTTGGTGACAAAACCCTTGTTGGCAATCACAGAGGTCAGACGTTTCTTGTAGTTGGCCA
The DNA here is from genome assembly GCA_023630585.1 of Cranoglanis bouderius. Classification (NCBI taxonomy): domain Eukaryota; kingdom Metazoa; phylum Chordata; class Actinopteri; order Siluriformes; family Cranoglanididae; genus Cranoglanis; species Cranoglanis bouderius. The sequence continues at coordinate 11,078,908 of CM042543.1, forward strand.
CCAGGTTTGCACACATCTCAGGAGGGGTTTTGTCCCACTCCTCTTTGCAGATCCTCTCCAAGTCATTAAGGTCATTTTCAGTGCCCTGGCTGAAGGAAGGAGATTCTCACCCAAGATTTGACGGTACATGGCCCCATCCATCGTCCTTTTGATGCGGTGCAATTGTCCTGCTCCCTTAGGAGAAAAACACCCCCAAAGCATAATGTTCCCACCTCCATGTTTGACGGTGGGGATGGTGTTATGGGTTGGGGTCATAGGCAGCATTCCTCCTCCTCCAAACACGGCGAGATGAGTTGATGCCAAAGAGATCTGACCACACCTGACCACAACACTTTCACCCAGTTCTCCTCTGAATCAATCAGGCAAACTTCAGACGGGCCTGTACATGTGCTTTCTTGAGCAGGGGAACCTTGCGGGTGATGCAGGATTTCAGTCCTTCACGGCGTAGTGTGTTACCAATTGTTTTCTTGGTGACTATGGTCCCAGCTGCCTTGAGATCATTAACAAGATCCTCCCGTGTAGTTCTGGGCTGATTCCTCACCGTTCTCATGATCATTGAAACTCCACGAGGTGAGATCTTGCATGGAGCCCCAGACCAAGGGAGACTGACAGTTTCTTCCATTTGCGAATAATCGCACCAACTGTTGTCACCTTCTCACCAAGCTGCTTGGCGATGGTCTTGTAGCCCATTCCAGCCTTGTGTAGGTCTACACTCTTGTCCCTGACATCCCTGGACAGCTCTTTGGTCTTGGCCATGGTGGAGAGTTTGGAATCTGATTGATTGGTTGGTTCTGTGGACAGGTGTCTTTTTACAGGTAACAAACTGAGATTAGGAGCACTCCCTTTAAGAGAGTGCTCCTAATCTCAGCTCATTACCTGTGTAAAAGACACCTGGGAGCCAGAAATCTTGCTGATTGATAGGGGATCAAATACTTATTTCCCTCATTAAAGTGCAAATCAATTTATAACTTTTTTGAAATGCGTTTTTCTGGATTTTTTTGGTGTTATTCTGTCTCTCACTGTTAAAATATACCTACCATTAAAATTATAGACTGATCATTTCTTTGTCAGTGGGCAAACGTACAAAATCAGCAGGGGATCAAATACTTTTTTCCCCCACTGTATATAGCCAGAATGTATAAATGGTAACAGAGCCTGGATTCCAGGAGATATGCCCTCCATATTAAAATGACTTTGGGCAATGTGGACAGGTGCTGAAACATAAAATGTGGTATGAAATATTGGAGCATTATAACTTCACACAAATTCAATGTAATTCATACTATCGTCATAATGGCACCATTACAAGCTACACTGCTAATCTCTTCCTTTCAGAAGTAAAAGAAATAACTGATACAGTCTAGATGAGGCAGTGCTTAAATTTTATTCCATAATACGTAGCTAGAATGAATGGGAGATTGCTAGACCAAAAAACATGCTTGGTGGTACATGCCTTGCTAGCTAACACACTAAAGGCCCGTTCACAGAAAGGACGATAACTATAATGATAATGATAAAGATATAGTTCTAAAAATCGTTCTAATTATAAAAGAATAGCAGAATCTACACCAACGATAATGGCACAGAGGAACGATATCGTTGGAATCACTTTCAGAACGATTTTTTCCAGCTGATGAACGATAAAAACATTGACAGTCAATCAGAATCCATCCTGCTTTAAAGAGCTCGAGCATTTAAAGTGGCAGACGACACGACTGCAGTGCGCGCTTAGAATGATATCGTGCGCTGGTGTGGACACTAATATAATTATCGTTATAGTTATCTTTATAGCTATCGTTTTTGGTGTGAACGGGACTAATACCTAATCATTCTTAGCTGCCGGTGTTTGCAGCAAATTTGTACACATGGTGTTAATAGTGACATAACGAAATATACAATTATGTCACAACACGTAATATTAGATGGAACAACTAGCCAAGGGTAAAAATTGATCCACAGTCAAAGCTAGCTGACATTAGAAACAGTTGACATTTTTTAATATGGAAGCAGGCATTTATTGCTTTTTTTTCTCCTTTTTTTTCTCTAGATCCCAAAATGGCACCATCTTCACATTTAACTGCACCGAACAGTCTTTTCTTCTGTCATTCTTGGCAGTTTGACAAAAAAATAAAAAAAATAAAAGCCTCTTCAAATTCTTTAGTGGCCAGCCATAAGGAACCATTTCCATAGGTTATTTTAGAATGCACAAGCTCTAAATGCTACTCATATACATCTATGTTACTAACTAAAACAAGCAAAGAAACAAAAGTTCTGCTTGCACATTTGTAGTTGAACTCCATGTAATAGAGACACATTGACTGTTTACATCTAATCCAAATAAATTAGTTCTGTATTAGGAACTAGTATTATCAGTTACAGCACTGTCACCTTATTTCTATAATTCAGTATGTTTTTAATGTCCTGTGTTGTATTTATTGTATTGTCCCACTGTTTGTATTTATTGTTCTGTCCATTTTATTGTATTTATAGTTTTGTCTATTGTACTGCTACTTTGCTTTTCTCAATTTTTGCACTACATGTTGTCAATTGTGCACACTGCTGTCTGTGACCTCTGTAATGTCGTACTGAGGCCATGGAGAACGCTATTTTGCTCTACTTTATACTTGTATATGGCTAGAATGCCAATAAAAAAGTCTCTAAACTAAACTCTCTAAAATTTAAACACGGTAATCTTCTGAACCAATGTAACAACAAAGAAGCTTGATTCCTAGAGCTAACGTTTCATATTGATATGTCACATTGCTTGGATTTTTAAGTTTAAACGTTTTTAATAAATGTCAGCAAAACACACGTCAGATGTACTAACTGAAGAGATGGTGAGAAGAAGTATAAGTATCCTTCTGCACTGTGCATCAAAATATTTTTTGCATACACATCCAAATCTGTAACATGAATGTGTTAAATGCTCCAGAATATATGCAAAGATGGAGAAGTAGAAGGTTACATGGCGATAGTTCTTTTATTTAACAGACTATTAAACGGCTGATCCATCTCTTTTCATCGAACAGACAGTTTATTTGAATTGACCGCCGACTAAGGTTTTTAAATAAAGGCTTTTCATTCTGATTCAACCATCAGTCAAACTCTTGGCAGACTATTTGTCAGCATGTAAACACAGCTAATGTGAACTCACCTGGAATATGCTTGGCCCAGCCGATGATGACGACCAGCTCGCGGTCAGCAAGATCACACAGCGTGGTCAGTGCCTTGATGTCACTCTCGGGCATGGTGGGATCTGGCATGGCATAGATCTTCTCTGGCTCTGCTACCAGCAGGTGGGACACAATCTTTGTCACTGAGGAAGAAGAGTAGCAATGGCACAGATGGATATTCTGATTAGCTATTGATCCAACTAATCCTTAAAGGAGCAAAAAAAGTGAGGATACATAATCACCTCATGTGAAAGAGCACTTCAACACATGATCATGTACCTGGAAATTTTATGAACTATACTGCCATCGTGTGTGTTAGTGGTAATTATGCCAGGAGCTGAATTGTAAATATTCATGTCAGGTCAATAAATGGAAATGAATTTATTGATTTAAAATGAAAATATTACTTTAATATTATATTAGTGTGAAGATTTCTATATTATTCTACAGAAGTCTCAACAGGTCATTAGTTTAAATCCAATCCAGGCAGCACAAAGAGAATGAAGAAAGAAAAAAAAAAGCAACAACAACTCAGTATTGATTCAGGAAACTTGTAAATATGGAACAATGTTTGGGCCTGTGAGCTTTCCCTGATGAGAAAATAGGCAGTCAAACAGAAAAATATCACCTACTTCCATGTCTGTGTTGTGCTTTTGTGAAAAAAAATGTGCATTTGTCAGTATTACCAGGTCTGTGTAATGGAGTGTGAACTGTGTGTGTATATGAGACATTTACATTTATTCTTTATTCAAGTGAAAATCTGGTGTGTGTACATATGCGCTCTGTAAGGACCAAAACAAGTATGTCTGTGTGTGTGTGTGTGTGTGTGTGTGGGAGAAATCCTACATGGTTTCTTTGCTGGAGGTGGTAGGGTGAGGCCCAGGTAGGCGCTGTTCTCTGTGTCAATCCTCCTCTTATACTTTTGCCTGCCTCCTCGGACACGATCAAGACGAACACCTGGATAATCACAAAACAGCGGGTTATACACCAGTCAGCCATAACATTAAAACCACCGACAGGTGAAGTGAATAACATTGATTATCTCGTTACAATGGCACCTGTTAAAGGGTGGGACGTATTAAGCAGCAAGTGAACGGTCCGTTCTCGAAGTCGATGTGTTGGAAGCAGGAAAAATGGGCAAGTGTAAAGATCTGAGCGACTTTGACAAGGGCCAAATTGTGATGGCTAGACTACCTGGCTCCAAAATGGCAGGTCTTGTGGGGTGTTCCCGGTATGCAGTGGTTAGTACCTACTGAAAGTGGTCCAAGGAAAGACAACCGGTGAACCTAAGGCTCACTGATGTGAGTCCGGAGTGAAGGCTTGGGTCCTGGCATTCATGTGGATGTTACTTTGGTATATACCTATCTAGACCAAGTACACCCGTTCATGGCAACGGTATATGTTCCATAATGGCAGTGGCCTCTTAAAATCCCCAGATTTCAATGCGACTGAGCATCTGTGGGATGTGGGATCCATGGAGGCCCCACCTCACAACTTACAGGACATAAAGGATCTGCTACTAATGTCTTGGTGCCAGATACCACAGCACACCTTCAGAGGTCTTGTGGAGTCCATGCCTTGATGGGTCAGAGCTGTTTTGGACTCGCACAATATAAGGTAGGTGGTTTTAATATTATGGCTGATCGGTGTACATACACAACACACTCAATCTTACTTACACACAAATAAATTCACTCAGAATGTCTACAAAGCACAAAATTGTATGCATGATGATTGTAACAATAAAATGTTACATTGCCAGACTAAATTCATGAATAAATTAATGAAAGACTGACAATTTAATTTAAAATAACTTCATTTTAATCCTATTTGCAAGAAATCTAAAGACAATTTATGTGATGCAACAGTTTGTGAATCCAGAATGCCCTCTGCACACACCCACACACACTTAAAATGCTCTTAGGTAACACGATCAGAGTGTAAATAAATCATTTCATCTCCTTAACAGTCATTTAAAACCAAAGAAAGACAGAGAAAGCAGAAGTACAACAAACACACGCAAACAAACCCTGACCCGTGTGTGTGACAGGGAGAGAGAGAGACGGAGAAAGACAGAGGCAGTGTGCAGAGACAGGCTGGTGCTTGTTTTGGTGGAGTGTGTCACAGGAGTGGCAGTGCTCCATATGTGAGAGCAGCCTGCTGCTTCTGCTCCACTGTCCACTGCACAACAAACACATGAATATTTAAACGAAGGTCAATGATCTCACAGACCGGCCTTCTAATTATTTAGCTTTTCTGCAGAGCCGCTGAGCATGCTAACCACGGAGCTGAGACACTTACTCATTTCATATACATACAGCTTGGCTAGCACCTATACACCCGAGCACACATTACTATGCTGTGCTGTATACACACACACACACACACACACACACACACACACACACACACACACACACACATGGTCTAATAAATCAGCCTGGTTTTTATTTAACTAACTCTAGCAGGATGAGTGTAGAAGCTTATCAGTGCATTTCCCCTGCTTCCCTACTGGAGTCACTTCAGAGCTAATGTAGTGCAGTAAATGCCACAATGCTCATCACAACATCTGTTATTTATTAGTCAATTATTTGATAAGAATGTTAATACACTTTTATATTTCACACCATGCAAATCCATATCTCTGTCGTTTGTGTAAATGCATACTGTTATAAAAAACAAATCAGTTCTATTTATTTCAGATGAATTATTAATCTGAAAGTCAAAATTACAAATGCTTAGGATGAAACTAAAAGCAGTAATGTTCTCTTAAGTTTTAAGCATGGTTAAAGCAAGCTCAGTGGTTTGAAGCATGTCCAACAACTTGAGGTGTCGAATGGGGGAGCACTTGCTAAATGATTTCATCATATTAGAATCGCAGAGCTATGGGAAATGAGACTGGAGTGTTACTGCTGAAAATTATGCTAATGTCATCCCGCCATTGCCCTGAAAAAAAAAAAAAAAATCAACACAATAAGCACGAACATTTCGGAGAACGACCTCGGGTGAGGACGGGTGGGAGAAATAGAGCTGGAGGGGAGAGAGAGAGAGAGAGAGAGAGAGAGAGAGAGAGAGAGAGAGAGAGAGAGAAGATAAAATGTTTGACTCTATTACACTACCAGTGAAATCCACAGCAAATGTACAGTTAACCTCTAGAGATTTTTGTTTTAAAAAATGTGTGGAAAAAAATGACAAGATCAAAAACCTCTATTTGTTCTCCAGAATATTTATAGTTCCTGTAAAATTGCATCCTAGACATTTTCCAACGTGGCCTGATATTCAGCAATCATTTAATTTCCCTTTGAGGGCCAATTTCACTTAAAATAATCACATGCACAACAAAGGACAGCTGAAACAAACTGCATTATTGTTTTACCAGAGGAACGAGCTGATTTCTGCTACTTATATAAATTATTTGATTCCCTAGAAACAGAAATCTGATTAGGATTGTCTTTCAATTTCCTGACACTGACAACCCACTAACCTAATTACCCACTGGTCCCTATGGTACCTCCCTTCATAGCAAACACTGGGAAATCATTTGACGGTTGCTAAATCGCAGTAAAAATCTAATTTCTCCTAACTCAAACTCTAATTTCACTATGATAATCGTGAAGATGAGCATTGCAGCAGAAAGTAAATTACAATTTACAAAGTAGATGATTACACTATTCATGACATCACCATCTAACATACTGCACTCATGCTGTAGTAAATACGATTTGTAAGCTTTTATACATAACCTACATACACATTACATTTAGGTGATCTGTCAAAGCACTGAAGTAACATTTTTTTGCACATTATGGTTTCTTCATGTTCCCTTGAATGTCTTGTTGAGCATGTGGCCTAATGTGAGTCCAGCACTCTATGTCACATGTTAGTGTCAGCCATGGCAAAGCTGGTGTGAAGATTCCGAGGTACATGGGTGCCTGTTTTAATTAGAACAGTGCCTGCCATAATTAACAGATGCTGACAGGAATTAAAGCTTGGCACTAGCCAGTCTCTCTTACACTCAGAGAGGGTCAGGGTGAGAGAGTGAGAGTGAGAGAGAGAGAGAGAAAGAGAGAGAGAGAGAGAGAGAGAGAGAGAGAGAGAGAGAGAGAGAGAGAGAGTTCTCTAATGGAAAATTAGTGGCTTATCATAGGACTATCGTGATCTCACTGATACTTCTTTGAAGTGACAGAAGTGATAGAAGGTAAAGGCAACTGGGCACTTGACTGTCAGTACTCTTAATAACCTCATAGAGTATCATAAGTGACTATAATTAATATGATTAATACAACTGATTAATACTGAACACCAAGTTTAACTGCTTATTTCTCAGTACTGAATCTTACAAAGTCAACTAAGTTCACTATAAGTGCAGTGGAAAAAAATGGGTGGCAGAAAACAAATTTGGACCATCATCATTCAAGAGTAATGCAATAGATGAAGTGATGAGGTAAACACTCTTGACACCAAAGATTACCACTGCAATGCCATAATGTGTCTTTAGCCAATTCCCAGTAGTTATCACTACCCAAAAACAGTGCAGACATCCAGGTCATTGATGACATGCTGAAATGCAAATGAGGAATTGAGCATTTCACACTCTTTTCTTGTTCTTAAAGCATTGCTTTACTCAGATGAGACTTTAGACACAGCAGCTATAAGCTTAATCAACAAACACGTGCGTGTGTGTGTGCGTGTGTGTGTGTGTGTGTGTATGTGTTGTACAGCTCTGACCGCTGCTGCTGGTGCAGAGCAGATAGTGCTTGGCTCTTGGGTGTCAGTTCTTCAAAGAAAGCGGGGTGCCAGTGGAGAGAAGAAGGGCTCAGGGCCAAAGCGTTTGGCATTTGCATGGGGATTATCCCCGTGCTTGGGGCCGGACAAGGGCCAGCTGACCCCAGGCTCTTCTTTCTTACAAAAACAATAATAATCCCTCTCCAAGCACGTTCCCTACAAAAGGGCCTGTCCCCACTCACTTTGTGTGGGCCGGACCGAGAAGGCCAGTGAGGGTTGGTGGGGAACCTTATTTTTGGGTCTATCACCTGTTCTGGGTGCCTGTCCCTTGGGAGAGGGGAAAGTGTCAGCATGGCTGGGATGGTTGGCAGTGCCAAGAGGAGCTTAGGCGGACTTGTTTTTAGCTGGGAAAAGCACAGGGCCATGTCCCAGGGCCAAACAAACCCTGCCTTTCATGGTTGCCGGCGCTAACCCGTCGTCAGCACTATTTTACATGGCCCCTGACTGGCAACTCCTGATGCCTGCATGTCGTGCATTCATTCTCATGAGTGATGATGAGAAGGAACTGAAGGTAACGGACAGGCTGACAGACTGAAAGAATAACCACTGAATCCTGAAAGATGTAAGCTGCAGCAGGTTCCCCATACTCTAGTTGGTTAGGTGGCACTAGGGTGGCTTTTCACCATATTGGAGGCGTGTTCTTCTGCCAGTGCTTCAGATGTTTGAGAACATTTCCATCCAGGATGACTGATCACATTTACATCTAACAGGTCTGGTTAACAATGAGCACACACTATGATCCTGACCAGAATCCATGTAGTCTTCCTGCAAGTTAACAACCTGCCAGTCTGGAATCTTTCAGAATCACAAACTGTGATGCACAAATGCATCACAAATTCATTCAAATGCTTATGCCGATGCATGTGATGACCAGTAAAACTTTTATCATTTTCCATTAGCTTGGAATGAAACATTCATTCAAGCATTTTAAAACTGAAAAAGATCACACCAGCAAATACAGATGATGTACCAACCACCAGTTGGGTGGATGAGGTCATGGGCTACCAGTGACCTGAAGTACCCATTGAAGACTATTAGCCACTCTTGAGCACCCATTTGAATCTCAAAATGAGAAAACTGACACCCTGTGGCTTAGCGGCCCTCATAGGTATGCGCAAATAAGAACCACAAAACCACAATTGCACCATTTGGGACAGTGGCTATTACACCACACAGCACACTTTTGCTGCTCTCTGAATTCCTGCGTATATTCCTTGATTATTCGCTACTGAATTTAAGAGTACCTGTATTTTGTCTCTCCAGGGCATGGATGAGCGTATATGAATCATGCAGGGCTGCTATCAGTTGTGTTTGGGCAGTCATTCATATGTCTGTCTTCCAGTAGATATGATATACAATGTTTAAGGCCTCATGAAGAAGTGGGCCGCCCTGCTGGGTCCCTCCCAACCCTCTCTGATGGAAAACATGTGTTATCGCCTGCTGTAATCCTTTCACCTGTTAGGCTGAGGAACAGGCCAACTTCAGGGGAACTGGCAGCCAGACAGTTGACAGACTCATACACCTCTTTACACTGGGGGGAAGGAACTACTGAGGGTACTGGAAATCCTTTGCAAATAGTTCAGCTCATTTAATTCAGACTACATACTGGCACAATTTAGGTAATTAGGAAATGCAATTTCCGTCTGAACTAGGGATGTTACAGAATACGTATACATTATTCGGAATGAATAGGTAATGTTTTCTAAACTAATGCAAATACAGATATGAATAGGAGATGCACTATTAAGAAAGCCTGCTAGGTATGCAAGGCATTAGTTTGGGGCTAGAGGTGTGCATGTGAAGGACACAACAAAAATGTCACAGGAGCAGGATATTTTTTTTTAACTTTCACACAGGCACAAGGTTATGAATTTATAAATGGATACCATCCATTTGGTTATGCTAGAAGTTCCATCCAAACATCAGACAATTAATGTGTTGTCTACTTAAGAATCATCTCTGTGTAAAAGCTGAAAAATGTTCTTATTCCACAATAAGTGGTGAGCTGCAAGGGGGTAGTGATGAATGGACAGAAAGTTAAGGCACCCACAACGTTAAAAAAAAAAAGTCTGTAAAGGAACAACACCTCCCAGGCTTTGTTATGAGCTTCAGTATGGTGGTAGCTTCCATTTATACCCCTCTCAAAATTATACAAGTACTTAAAGTTACTTTAGCTGTACTTAAATTGCTGCCACAGCCATCCACACACCCAAGAAGAGGTTTGCTTCAGCCCCTTTACTGACCTCATCCAGCAATTTGTGGTAAAAGCAGATATCTCTAAAATGGAAGTCAGTTAAGTCAAGCAATATGCTTATATTTACCGTGCTTACTGACCCTTGTCAGATCAGTGTTCCCGTGATGGACGAGTGGTAACATCTGCTGGCAGTTTGCCATCTGCAGGTCCAGACCAATCACCACCGGAAACTGCAAATTAGCCACCCATGCCTGTCTTACCATGGACTGAGTTTATAATGAACTGAGTGCTCTTCTTAATCCTCAGGAGGATCAGTTAGAGAATCAATGCAACTATATACTATGCAGTTCTTATAAGTCTTTTTAGGCTTGTCGGTCCTGGTCAACTAGATGAGGCAAGCCCTCTTTGCAGATCTGCCACTGAGGACACTGAGGATTCTCCAGCATAGAATAGCTGTTGAATCCAGTATCTGTGTCCTGGGAGATTTGCGGTATTGGGGACCCATCTTAAGCACTAGCCACAGACATTCAGGATGCTGCTCTGGTGTCAGTGTATCTCTGAGATCATCAAACAGACCTGCCTGTTTCTGGGTCACCATGTGGCTGGGGAAGACTATCCCCACATCAGTACTTGGCTTCCTTAACCTCTGTATGTGCATCATTTAGCTTTAACTGTTATCTTGTGTATGTATCCTTCTTGTTAACAGTTCGGATTATTGATGCACCGAAATTTCGGCTGTCGAAAACTTTCAGCTGAAAATGGCATTTTCGGCTTTCGGCCGAAAGACAAAAAAGGCCGAAAATATGAGCCTAAAATAAAATATTTTTAGCAGAACCGTGCCCCATCTCAAATCACTTAAATCACTGGGTGAACTAATGTCATCACTGTGCTACCAAGCAAAGAGCGATCAGGTCAGCGATGTGGAATTATTTCAAAGTTTCTAATAAGGACATCAAAATAGCAATTTGTAGTCTTTGCTCAGCTGAGGTTTCAAGAGGTGGTACATCGCCGAAGTACTTTTCGACAACAGATCTGATACACATCTGAAAGTATGACATCCAATTCAATATACAGAGTACAGCAAAGCAAAAAAGCTTAAAAGTCCCCAAACTAGTATGCAGACACCATCTGTTGCGACAGTATTTGAAAAGACATAGAAATTTGCAAACGACAGTGCCGAAGCACATGGCATAACTGAGAAAATATCGGAATTCATTGCCTTAGATGACCAGCCATTCTCTGTTGTGGAGGATTCTGGTTTTCATAGGCTCATAGGACATATTGATCCTAGGGGTTACATGAATTATTTTTTTCCTTTTATGTAATTTTCCGTTTCGAAATTGAGTGTATCCAGAAAGTGTATCCAGAATTTTCGGTTTCGGCAAAGAATTTTCATTTTGGTGCACCACTAGTTTGGGTTCTGTCTAGGATTTACTTTCCTACATGTTTAACTAAATTCTACCTACATGTACATTCCTTTTGTCTTACTTTTTTTTTTTTAATATAATTTTTTAAGCATTTACAGCATTTTCTACTCCAAATATCAAACTCCATGCATGGGTAAGAGACATATATGGATCTGCTAGTCAGTTAAAGGACTGTAGCCATTGGATTACATCAGAGTAATCTCTCAATAGTTTCTTTTCCTATCATCTCAGCTCTGATCCTCTTCTATTGATCAGAGGAAAAAAACTGTAGTCCTTGACATTTGAGAAGATCTATTGATCACTTCCTCTTTTATACAGACGGGAGGAAATGAAGCAATTTCACAGGAGTGAAATTCGCTACTTCTGTTGCATATCTCTAAGAACAGCCACTTCATTAAACTGTCTGACCACGCACCAAAACACAGCCAATTATTGTTACATCATATGATTACATGACTATTCTTTCATTTTAAAAAGGATAGATTTTTTAAAATGTTTAATGATTTAATGCAAACACAAGATCAAGTAATGCATGCAAATTGAAATCGTTCATAAATTTACATGACACTCCCTGGAATCTCAGAAGCTTATAGACAGTGCAGGAACAATTAAGTACCACTGGAAGTTTATGGTCTACGCTGCACTTTCTACAAGCTGTATAGTTATAATTAGGCTTGATGGTATCCATTCACTGCATGACCTTTCCACTTCTAACCTACTAAAAGAGCCCAGACTGGAGGCAGCCTTCTCCTCAGCAGTTACCAAGCGACAGGAAGAGTTTCAGAGAGATGGACACAGGTCTCTGTTTTGTTCTTGTCTCCTTGAAATGCCTGATTGATTTCGCGCTCACGTAGCGTAGGCAGGAAGACAGACGCACGACCTTGCATTGAGGAGAGACACCAAATGCACAGTAAGATGCCTTTCACGTCTTCATATTCATTTGCAAAATGTATTTACTTATTTTGATAGTGTTTGGAAATTATAGGTGAAGGTGAGAGTGTGGGTACACGCGGGCTGACTTGGCACTGACATGGATGGAGCTTAAGAGCTTCGTGTTAAGTGCTACAAGTTACTTGTTCATAAGTAATAAGGGGTATGCTGAGGACAGTACTGGAGTCACATTGAAGAAGGATGTAGGTATCTGCAAGCAGAATGAATAAGGACAGGAGATGTGACCTTTTCTAAATAATGGAGGACTAGAGGAAAATTAGAGAAGGTGTGCTGTGTTCTCCATACGGCACTGTTCTCTGGCACGGCATCTATCCTGTATAAATCACCCACCTAAAAAGCTTCTATTAGCTCATGTGGTAACGTCTGACACTTAAGCAGTAAACTCTTTTGAGTACTGTTTGGGGTGCATTTATAGACTACTCTTATTGAGAAATATCCCAGGTGCAAAAATAGTATAAACAACAGAGATATAGGTTGATATCATATGTTTGTTCACTTTTTCATTCCTATGCAAAGGAGCACCACCAATTCTAAATTATAACGGCTGTTAAATATACGAGAAAGTAAGAATGTAATGTGCGAGGGGAAGAATACAATCACTTCTACAATCGTAATTTCACAGTCTAACTATTATGTAAATTCTTTATGATTTTCTCTCAGTGCATTATCCACTGCTAGAGCATCCACTGAGAGATATGTCTGCTCGTCATTCCATTTCCACCGGCCGCGTACTGTCACGTGTGGTACATGACTACGGCCGTGTAGTTGACTGGCTCTTGTTTAAGCTAAGCTTCATTTTTTGCACTGACACTGGTGATTCATTTATGACCATCTCTCCCTATTTTCTAGTCTCTTATTCCTCTAGATAATATATTTCCATTAATTTTTCATCAGCTAGTAATGCGATTACTCCCTCATTCTCTCTCTCTCGCTCTCTCTTGCTCTCCCTCCCTCTATCTCAACATGCAGTTGAGAGATTTCGTTACCTCACTTAGGTCCATATAGATTGCTCTCTGCTGCTTTGAGGAAGAGCCATTTACAGACACTAAATGGATGGATTGGGTGTATTACACCACCACAACGGATATTCTATTCACCTGTTCTCAATGTAGGCATGCAATATTGCCTACATATATATGACTGTTTTGTAAAGCACATTATATAACATTCCTCTTGCATTTCATTAAAGCTAAGACATAAATATGCAAAATATAGTATTGAACCTGTGTATAATCTCTGCATTAATGTTCACTTCTGTTTTCCATTCAAAAGAAATTTTTAAAAGAAATTTTTTTTTTAAAATACACTTTGCTGGTCAGGCAGAGACAAACTAGCTAACACACCCTCCAGAGGGTTGAACTGGAGGAAGAGAGAAACCTGTCCAAGATAAAAAAAAAATAAGAAAAAATCCATGACCAGCATGTTTAATTGTCACTGAATTCCCAAGTGGCATGACTTTAAAAAAGCATCCACAGGAAGGGAGCTGAGATGTTCGGAAAACATTTAGCGGATCAATATGCCAGGGAGAGCTGAGAGCGGCTGGAGTGTGTACTCAGGGACCACGTCGAAGCCCTTCCAGTCGGAATACTGTTACACTTCTATTAGTCAGATGCAGGGATCGACCTATTCAGCATATTTCTGTCTCTCTGTCCAACAGGCGCATTATTTACTGCTCTGTGGCAGGGACATAGGGGGGCGGACAGCTGGGCCATGCCAACAGGGCCCTTAAACGCCGTTCTGGCCTGGCATTAACCCATTGGCAAATCAGCCAGCTACATTTTTTTTTACACCAGCATCAGAACTGTGTCTTGTTCTGTTTCGACAAAATAACTCTCACGACATCTGTGTTAAATGCCAGCATGATGTATTATTAAGTGAAAATTAGATACTAAGACTTTGCTACTAGAGAGTTGGTAAAGCTGTCAAAAGGTTAACTAAGCTTCATTTAATGTCAGACGAGCAACAAAAATAGCATCCCTAGTATCAACAATTACTCTGATTCGGAATTCCAAAATGTTAGAATAGTATGTTTGGACCCCAGTCATATGATACATTTCTAGTCATGTTGATATGAAGTTGTGCTGGAATAAAACATTCGATTCAAGAAGCCTGCGCATGAGTTAATCAGGAAAAAGTCTGTCAGATGGACAGAAAAAAAAAAAACTAGAACATGATTTCCAGGTAGAAATGTCTAAGAAGCTCATTACCTTCCTTTAGCATGCCGACTTTCAGACACTTCATGAAGCGGCAGGCTTGACAGGACTTGCGTCTTCGCTTCGTGATCTCACACTCGTTGGTGGCCGGGCAGCTGTACTCTATGTTACCTGAGCAGAAGAAGAGAAAAAGAAATATCAGTTCTATCTCCTTTTATACCTGCTTTTCTTGGAGATCACATAAATACAAGCTTAATGTAGAACAGTTCTTGGGAAATTTATTGCTTATTATGGCACTGGGATGTATCTATTCAGACATTACATCAATATATTCATCAGGTCAGATATTGTTCATCATTCATAATTCATACATAAATCTGTAGAATGATCTCCTATTTTCTTCACTAAATTGATTTGGTCATAAGAGATGGCAGAAGAACATGGAGGTAAGCAGAAAGGCCAAATCAAACGACACACTAGAACAAACCCACTGACCTACCACAGCCGTCCTTTACTGGACAAGAACAATTTGACACGAATCAAAAACACACTGTCATTAGTCTGTGTTTGGTTAATCCTGGTCCACTCTGATTTGTCCCCTAAATGTACATCTTAAGTTTAACAGCTTGTATACAAATACAAGAGTCGATCGTACTTCATCTTCAAAAAGACATTAAAACTTTCACTCTGAACAGAATCTAGACACTGCATTAACATCAGAAATGATGATGAAAGTTTGTCATGTCATTTAAATATCTTTGTGCGCAAAAGAGAGCAGAGTAGCAAAAAAGTGTCCTGACATCCCTTTGCACTCTCCAAACCCCTCCACCCACCAGTAACCAGACCCTGACTTGCACGCACCACCCTAAGCACTTTACATTATGTTCCACCAAATCTGAAACTGCTCCCACTGTGGCATCCCCCCCACACTATTTACATATAGTGTGTCTACTTCACTGATACATTATTCAAGTGAAGCACTTCAGCGCTTGATACAAATGAATAGGGGTTTCATTGGTACACAATAAAAGAGCTGTTTCTGCTGTATTGTACGACTAACAATAGCTAGAGTGCTTGATATACGATCCCATTCTACGTGTGTCCATGTAGGTACATTTAACTAGAGGGAGGCATTTCAATTAGGATATGTATGGGTAATGGCAAGGGAGAGCGCTGAATGCAGAATAACAGTCTGCTATAAATGGGGGAATGATACGAAAGCACACCTACAATACCACACCGGTTTAGCCTGGGCGTGTTTTGAATATCTTCCTAAAAACCTATATGAACTGAATGTGGTCATCATGTAAATCTTGACATGTATTTACATGATTAAGGCGGAATGTTATATTCAAAACCTGCAAAAAAAGGTCAAAATATTAATGGACTACAAGTTTCACACATTATCATAATCCAAACTTACTGAATTTGCTATTTGGATTTCAGAAAGAATTTTTTACCCAAGATGATAGCACCACATTTACATTTCACTTCTTCAGCTTTTGCTCTATTTCTCCAAGTAGAAATATCATTGCTATACACTACCATTGTTTCCTCTGCTTCCCTCCATTTCCCATTCCCAACTCGGGCAATTATGTTAACATTATTGCGCAGATCAAGTGGAAGGTCCCTAGATATATTAAATAATTAGAAATTCCACCTCTTATCTGGGTTATACAAATCAGTATGCAAATTCCACAGATCTCTTTGGGTTTGGAGTAAATAAAGGTGTGAAAATTAGTGTGATGAAGTCGGACTGCTCCTCTTCCTGTTTTCCCTTTCGTTGATGTGAAAAACAAAACAGTTATAATCAAATATATTTCCGATGTGCTTCTTTGCTAGCTGAGGATTGGTAGATGCTTTCAACACATCTGAGCCCAGATTTGTTTTTTCATTTCCAGTTTTCAGAGAATGGCTTAATCCAGTGTACTCTATCTAAAATTCTCTCACATATCTACAAATCTATGGTATAGTCTTTAGCATTGCCTTGGATTTGTCTACCTACATGAGTTAATTGAAGTCAAAATTTTAAAGTCACTTCACATCCTTCAAGGATTCTTTCTGCAACACCAGACTGAAATGTTGCATGAAAAATTGCATTTTCTATTGTTTTGCATCTGTTCTTTATTGTTGAATGCATCTTGCATTTCACTGTTGGTAAATGGAGCCTGTATCCTGGCTGCCTGACTGGCACAATTTATCAGCACAGCAGGAAGTCCTGCGAGTCCCTCAGGATGTCCAGCTTGCTCCAGTTTACCTGTTACACCCGTGGACTCACCAACTGCAGCTCTGCTGAAGTACATTAATCCTTTTAAAATACACTGGCTATGCATGTACATCCAAGGTGTACTGAATGCATATTCAATAAAGATTTGAGCTAATATAAAAATGTTTTTTGCAGGGTCAAAAAAAGCAGACAAAGCTGTTTTGTTCCCAAACACTTACTATAGCTAGAGATACAGGGGGAACTACATAAGAATGAAGGAAACAATGAAGCCATGTTTAGTTTAGTAGCCATGTTTAGTTTAGTAGCCAGTCAGTCATTTGAGCTAAAAATAAATAAATAAATAAATAAATACATATTAAAAAAAAAAAAAGTAAGGTAAATATACAGCGTTTTTTTTTTTTAAATAATCTCCAGCATTTTCAGTTGATCTGGTTTCATATTAAGTGTTATTTTATTAACCATAAGAATAACTGTGGAAAAAAATATTTCAAGCAAAGAGTTTTATCTTCTCAATATTTATCTGTCTCAATTTCTTTTATGGCTTTTCAGGACCTGTGCCAGGGCCTGGTGTGGGGCAGACTTGGGGCGAGTAAGTAAATTACAGTAAAATGGCAGGTATTTCTCATCAAAATCTAAACTGACTTTTACAGGCTTACTGTCAAGCCCTATTACTGGAGAGAAGAAAGAGTGGGCCAGTTGATATGGTTTAGTTTTCACCCTATACTTGTGTTCAAAGTGAGCAGGAAATTAGAAGTAGAAGATGTATGGCGTTTGATTGGTGGTCTGCACAAGGTGTTTGGGACGATGAGTGAGGGATCACGATGGCGGTGGTTGTGGATGGATGGTGATCAAAGATGACGTTAATTTGGGGCTTTGCTTTGACTGATGTAACTATCTCAACGTGCAGGTTCAGAAGGGCTTTACAGTGGATGAATAGGTGACAGGAGATGGATTTGCCGTCCACCTTTGTGTTGAAAAGGTAAGGCCAGTGGAGTCTTTGTCTGTAGGGAGGTAGAGGGTTGGGATGAAGTGAACCGAAAAAGAAAGCTAAATGAAGCTAGGAAAGAGGGAGAGCGAGGGAAATGAAGAATGAGAAGAAATTTCTGTTGAACTTCATGACAAGGTATTCTTCTCTCAATGCGATAACACATGCTAGGAGATACCATCCTACATCAATAATTAGACAAAAATACTGCGACTTACTGCCAGATTATATTTCCTTTGACCTTTTTTCAGCTTGGTATTAAACTACACTGGTTTATAGAAAAGTGGTGGCTCAGTTCAGGAAGGTGTAGAAAGAGATAAAGCACATGAAATATGGAACAATAAAAAGTTTATTCTTGGTCTGGATATACAACATGTATCATGCCTTTACTCGCAGGCAGAGTGATGTTTGGGTACTGTATAGTATATTGAATATGCTCAGGTATGACTTCTGGAGAGTTTAAATGCCTGCAGATCACCTGCTATTCACTGTGAGGCTTTAGATCACGCTCTTTTAACAATACCGTCTTGGTGATAAAGAGGCAAAAGCAGCATGTGCAGCTGTGACAACTCATTTTTCAATAAGACTCGTGAATGTGGAGAAGGTATTACATGTTTGGCAGTAAAAAAGCCATTTTGCTGTGGCGTTAAGGCTGAATGAAATTGATTAAAATGACAAGGCAAATTAAACGCCACCTCTCCTGCTTTGTGCTCATTAAAGGGACGCCGGCTCACACTTACAACCCTCGTCAGCCTCATTATTTACTTAATTAATCACGTCTAATTCACATCACTTACCCTGTTTTTTTCCTTTAAGTGCTCTTTGCCTGCCCATTCTCTTTCCCACTCATCCTCTCAGCCGCCCTCTGTACTCTCATTTCTTTTTTACTTTCTTTTCCCCAAAAAATCCTCCTGTGTTCAGTCTGGGACCATGTCTGCTTATTATGCCATTAGCCCGCCTCTCTCCCGCTCTTTCAATAGAGCAGCAGTGTCCCTCTCCAATCTAAAGAAAGTCCGCAGGTTTTTTTTCCCCCTTTCCTCTTTTTTCATCCCTTCTTCCTTCCCCTTCACTGAAATTACCCAGCGACGCGTGCCTGCGTTTCTAATTGCGGCGGTCGTCCCCAGAGACAGCCCCCTCCCTTTGGCCTAATGAAAAGCCTCGGCCTTAATTACTCCTTCTGAACGCTGATTGTTATTGACAAAACTCCTGTGGCTCGGACAAACGGCACAAGATTAGGTCCATTACAGGCAGCCCTCCAAGAGGAAGAAAGGAGCAAAAGAGAGGGAGAGATAGAGAAGAAAATTTCAACTTGACATAGAGAAGAGGAATAAGCAGAAAGGTCTTTGACATTTTCTTTCTTTTCTTTCATGGAACGCTCCTCTTCTTAATTGTTTAGGCCATCACTCCACTTAAAATGTCTTGTTCTTTCAAGGGTCTTTTTTTTTTTTGTCTCTCCAGTGTAATAGCTTTTGTGTACCTCACTGTAGCAGGCTAAAAAGCCTGTTTCTAAATATGTGACTTGAGGGAAAATACTCATCTTTTGTCAATAGAGGAGATTGCTGTGGAAGTGAGTGCAAATAGAAGGATTTGGACGAAGGCAGCTGTTTGTCTGCAAAAAAGGTACATAGACTGTTTAAAGCTGATAGGACCACTGGGCCAATTTCAACATCGCGGACAGAACAGAAATCAAACACCTGAATAAAAACTGCAACTTTTCCCATTTGTAAATGCACACTGAATCTCTGTCCACTATCTAACAGTGATATTTAGTATAGTAAAACACAGCCAATATCCGCCTGTGTGATAAGGCCACACAGTCCTTGAGATATGCATTAGCGTTAACATGTTGTTAAAAGTTTACAATGGCAGAGCAATGAGATCAGGCGGTAATTATGGGTAGTCATGCTTTGTTCTTACCCTCTCTCTTTTCCTTATGCACACACACACACACACACACACACACACACACACACACCCTTGTGACTTCATCTGATTAATATCTGGGTCACAACACACTGACTGTACTGCCTGTGCCAAACCAATGTGACCCCACCGCTAGCCGTTGCTACCTACACTGTGTGTATCGGCCAGCGCACAGATCATATAGCTCAACATGTGCAAATGATGGACAACACTCACACAAATTAAACCTCAGTTACAGAAAAGTATCACGGATAAACACTGCGCTTCAAAACACGTGGAAAATGTGACTTATCCAGAATAATCAAAAAATAATCAATAAAATCAATAAAAGTGGCAAAACTTATTAAACTGGATTGACTGGATTAAGACTTGTCAATGGAAATACTCACCAAGGCTAGACAATACGTACAAAAATAGCATATTATGTTTATATTGCTGCACCTTGAGATTCTGATATGCCTTGCAATATATAAAAACAAACTGCTGTTCCTGTTTCATGTGTCAATTTTCTTTCAATTACTATAATGACGCAATTTATTAAAACACCCACTAAAGGTTTATCTGAATTCTTTTTTTTTCTTTTTTAATAAAATAGAGTGCTTATTTGGAAACTTCAGTCTTCTGTAATAGCAGTTAATATATATTGTGTTAAT
The DNA here is from genome assembly GCA_023630585.1 of Cranoglanis bouderius. Classification (NCBI taxonomy): domain Eukaryota; kingdom Metazoa; phylum Chordata; class Actinopteri; order Siluriformes; family Cranoglanididae; genus Cranoglanis; species Cranoglanis bouderius. Next base: position 11,099,379 of record CM042543.1, read on the forward strand.
ATATATTGTGCATTATATATTTAGCATTTAGACCTTATGCTATTTGAAGCAACGAAGGCTAGAAACCAGTGAAAAATTTACTGTCTTCGATTTCTATTCATGTCCGGTCAGTGTGGTCATCATGTGTCAGTGTAATAATACACGCCTTGCAGAGAAGCAACTGAATTGATTATGATGATGATGTCACCAGTGTTGCCAAATGGGACACTATCCACTGTGTGTATGTGTGTGTGTGTGTGTGTGTGTGTGTGTGTGTGTGTGTGTGTGTGTGTGTGTGTGTATCATTGACTGAATGGAGTCGCATCATTCAGAGATCTGAAATCTGCTTATTATTTTAAATAATAACAATTTCATTTTAAAGCTGATATAGCAGTATTGTTTAAACACATGAGGTTTACTGCTTATAGCATGTTATATGTATCAGTACCTTGTATGGTCCTTTTGAAGAAGGCTTTGCAGGCCTCGCAGGAGGCCACGCCGTAGTGGTAGCCAGAAGCGATGTCTCCGCATACCAGACACAGCCGTTTGGGGATGGAGTTGAGCATGTACTCGCACTTGATTGGGCCCGAGTCGTCGAGCAACGTGCTGGAGCAGTCGTCATAGCGCTTGCGGCAGCCACTGCCCGCTGCACCGAGGGGACCTGCCGGTGTGAACATGGGCGGAGAGTCGAGGCCGTTGGAGTGGCTGTGGATGGCACTGCCGTAGCCGCCGCTGGCGTCTGAGTGTGCCCCGGGACTTGGGTGGCTGGCCGTGTCCACCAGTGAAGACGGACTGGACGGCTCTGTCTTTATGTATGAGCCACAGCTGGAGGGCAGGTGCCGCTCCTCAGCGGCCATCCTGTTCAACAGCCTGAGAGAAGAAGAGAATAAAAAAAAAGAAATTTCAATATCCAGAATTCTAATATTCCAAATGAATTGTCCAGATCTACATATTAATAAAATGTACACGAGACTTTATTGTCACAGGCATCGCTAGAAAGTGATAAGGAGGTGTATTTCATTTTATATTACTCAAGCCTAAAAAGAAATGCACTACAGTGAAATTGCAACAGAAAGAGATGCTTTCATGCAGCTCTGAAATGGACATATATTATGAATATTATGAAGAACATCAGTGTTTGTGTACGCAAGCTTGTCCAGACATTTCCCTTTCTAAGAGACTTGCTGTCACAGTAATCTAATCATCGAGCTCGGATTCTGGGACAAATGACAGCATGCTTATAGATTAAATGTTTAAAAAAAGAAGAAAAAAAAATAGAAGAGAAGAGAAAAAAAACCCACCCATAGTGTAAGCATGACAAAGAACTACATGGGCTGAGGAATGGAAACTGAGGAGGACGAAAACAGAAACACAGAGATGTGAAAGATTCAGTGTGTTTCCTGGGTTAAGAGAAGTGGAGCATTGTTTAAACACAAGCAAATCCTGCATATTTACTGATTAACTGATGTAAATAAAAAGATGTGATAATCCATCCATCTTGTTGCACATGTATGTCACACAGAAGTAAAAATATTCATTCTTATCATAATAAGAAAAGGGGAGATCTGCACTGGATTACTCATACGTTACTCATTGGTTAGTATTAGGTGCAGACAGCGGGGTGAAAGGTCAGTGTTTGCTCACATTATCGAAATTGAGCTTCACTTAGCTTTATGCAAATCAAGTTGCTGGGGTTAGTTTTTGAGTGGCAGGCCCACACCCCAAGCATTTTGTTTTAGTGTATTAGCATAATTAGCATACTGCTAACTAATGGCAAATATTGACACACAGGAGCTTACATGTCACTGTCAGGATTCCCCAGCATCAGCAAAACAAAGTGTTTCTCTCAGGCAATATATAAACAAAGAAAATGCAAAGAAACCGAAGAGCTTTGAAGAAATGAAAGAGAAAAGGAAATGAAGTGCTGTAGGATAGAAAGGAAAACTATATCCCTTTTCTGTCCCTTGGCTGTCAGTCTCTCCCTCCCTGGCTGATTTAATTGTAAGTGTGGGTGCCTGTAGGGTTCAAGGCCTGTGGTCACGGGGTCACCCTTACTTTCTCATCCCGGCTTCCCGTGTCTGCGAATACAGGGTCATTGTGTCAAATTAAATCATTGCTAGTCTTTTCTCTCTCTCGCCCACCATGTATATTCATCGCAGACACAGCTGCCGCCACCTCTGGAAATTCACAAAAAGGTTAACTGCTGAAATAAATAATAAAAAAACTGCCTCCTGTTAAAACCGTTGACCTTGCAGAATAAGGCCTTTGTCTGAGCACTCAAAAGAGTTTTTCAGGCCAATATAGTGAGATTCATCTTTTATCAAAAACAAAATGGAACTAAAAAAAAATGTATTCTGTAATGTTTATGATAAAAAAAAATATATAAATATACTCAAGAATAGAAAACCTTAGCATTTTTAGAATTCTCAATGACAATTCAAGAATTCTTATCCGTCATTGATTTAGCAGTTTCTGAATACAGTTGTGCGAGTATGCGAGAGAGAGAGAGAGAGAGAGAGAGAGAGAGAGAGAGAGAGAGCACCTTTTCACATGTTCACTATTAAAAGCTATATATTTAAAAATGTCAGAATACATGACATTTCCATTTAGTTTTTATTTCCAAATTCAGGGGGGCTTGGTTCAAAGGCCAAGGGTTAGTGCGGAGGTGACACTTAACATAATTGCATGATATTGCAAATGTTTTAACTCCTAGCACTGGGTTCATAAAGAAAATATTGCTCTAGTTCAACGCACCATTCTCACACCACTAATATCACACCTTCTTAAATTAAAAAAATTCTTCCCGTTGACTTTTAAACTTAACTCATGTTTTAAGCAACAAATTAACCAAAAATGTTTTGTGAAAGATTAAACCCACCTTAAAGAAATTCCAGCATTTATGTTTAAAGTTCACGCTTCCCTGTGTTTTACCGCACCACGCTCTGAGTGCCACATCGAAGACCTTTTTTTCTCCACCTCCCCCCCATCAAAATTCATGCTGAGTGGTGGCCAGAAAAGCATAATGTTCAGTTTGAGGCTAATCTGATTCCTTGCGGCGGTCCTAACAGAATTTTAGCTGCTGTAATGTCATTGTGCCACGGCGGCGGCGCTGGAGATTAGCTGCTCTAATGATCCCGTGCCCTCCGTGTTCCTGTAGGCCACGGACGAATGCTGAGTCTCTCACCCTCAGTGGCATCTTGTTTCTCTAACCTCACCGTGCCATGGCAATCTTTACACCTCTTACAGAAAAACGTGCCCACGCATGGCCACTAGATCCAACTCAGTATAGTTAATGCAGTTCATATAAAAATTCACAAACAAATTCTGAATTTATGTTTGCGCTTTCTGTACACAATTCCTTCACAATCAAGTGAGCAGAATGCAGTCCACCAAGCTCTTTCTGTCTTCCTTTCTCTCTCTCTCTCTCTGTCTGTCTCTCTCACACACACACACACACACACGCACACACATACACACACACACACACACACACACACAGTTAGAGCGGGAAGTCCTTCGCAGACAGGGCGCTATCAGATGGCCCTCTGAGGAGGCAGGGGGATCAGTCAGAGGACCCCAGGCGATGTGCCTGATAAGGGTCTGGCCTGGGAGCAGCCACTGGAGGAGGAACTCAATTAACTCCTGACAGGCACTCACACTCCTCTGGGCTCGCAGGCAACAGTCAAGCCTCGCGGGCAGCTGACACACTGCCACGTTGCCCTTTTCCTCTGGAGGCATCGAGTGGCGCAAAGAGCTCACACTGAGGCGAGGCAACATTTACAGCAGGGGCAAATTTACTAAAGAGTGTAAAGAGACTGATTCAGTTTTCACAGTGAAATGTATTTGACAAATACGACAAAGTGCATTTTGTGATTTAGTCATTGTGTCTGCGTGTGTAGACAATATTCGGTTTCAACACAAGACCATGCAAATGAAATGGGGCTTTTTTTAGATGAAGTGCATTCTCTAGGGGGAGGAGTGGGGGGGGTGGCTGACGTACAATCCAGACTGGCCCAGTGAGGACCACTAAGAAATATGGAGAATGCCTCTGCCTAGTCACATAAATGCTTTAGGTTAACAGCTACCAAGGGAATATTGGGGCCCAGACCTAGGGGGCAATTTTTAAAATTGTGTGTGTGTGTGTGTATGTGTGTGTGTGTGTGTGTGTGTGTGTGTGTGTGTGTGTGTGTGTTTGAGACAGAGAGAGAAAAGCAAGTGTACACTGAAAGCATCACTATGAAATCAATGCTCATTCATTATTATTTTCTAAGCATCAAGACACAGAAATTGAGAAAAGCGAATTATTTGTTATAAAGCCTAAAACACAGCAGCCAGACAAAGATTTATGGTGCCAATATAGTATAAAAATAAAACAAAAGGATAAAAAAAACAAACAAAAAAGGATGAGTGAGTGAGTGAGTGAGTAGTGAACACACTGAAAGAGAAACTGAAATAGGAAGAGCAGACGCCGCACCGCAGAAGTGGAGAATAATCTGGATGATGGAGCAGAGGAGCAGAGCAGGCCAACTGAGAGAATGAGAGAAACGAGAGAATGAGAGAAAAAAGAAAGAGAGATAGGGCAGTGGATCAATAGTCCGTGTGGGCTGCTCGCTGTGGCGGCTGGTGCCGGGTTACCACAAGGGGGACTGGCCCGGCCCAGCAGCCTGGCAATTAAACTTGCGCGTCTGCAGCTCAGGATTAAATTTAGCCCCTCTGCCCGGCTTCTCCACTGCAGTCTTTATAAAACTATGAGCTCACTCACGACAACAACATGAGCCCTAGCCATTCTCGTTGTCCCTGCCTGGTCTGATAGCCCCGGCCCAGACGCAGATCACATTTATTGATCTTTTCCTTCCTTCCTGTTCCTAGGGCAGGGGGTCGGAGCGAGGGGGTCGTCTTCAGACAGGAACACTCCATGCACTGACGTAAGCCTTTTCACATATGAGAAGAGAGAATTGTAGACAATTCCACAGATAGCTGAAGTCACTGATCAGCTGGGAGACTTGCATCATGTCACAGAATTGCACAAATGGCGGGAAATGGTAACACTTTAGTATCCGTGTCACCTATTTATATCTAATAAGTGTGTATATAAGTAGTGTATAACACAGTAACATTAACAGCTTAGTAGTGCTTTATTTAACATACCCATATTTTTTTCTTTACACCTTATAGTATATTTTCTTATAGTATATTTTCTTTAAACCTTACGTTTTTAGTAAAGTATGTAACAAATGTCTTAATACTTATATGAAGTTGAAGTCTATTTGATATCCCATTTACATATAATATGATGCTTGGTACTTTGGTACTATCTTTTAATGAACAACCCAGTACTGTAGAGTACTTTGGAGTTTATACTGTAAACTAGTGTTTGTACTGGACACACACACCTCTCTTGCACGGAGGCTGAGAGCACAACTAATGTTACAATGATTTGACAAATCATTTATTGCTGCACATTTAGAGAAACAGTAGTTATTAAAGCAAAGAAGGTAACACCAAACCAAAGCAAGAATATGAGAACATGAGATAAAGCACTATTAAGCAGTCCGTGTTGCCAAATACTTGCTTTAGTCACTATTTACAGTATATGCACAGTTATTATCTGTAAATCAACCATGTCTAATAAGTGACTCTTACTGCACTGTTTGTGATTGGGATTTTTTTCTATGTATATGGTTTATTTTGATTAGGACTAAATTTGTTTACCTTTACACTGTTAATGGTGCATACATGCAATGCAGGACACCTGCATCTTATAAAGTGTGTGTGCAGTATATACAGCTCTGTTCATTCTGTGGCAGTGAGTGGGTTAACCTGAAACTGTGCAAGCCCAGTGGTAAAGCTCCCTATTGAATTGAACAGCTCATCATATGGAAAAAGTAGTTCAGTCCTCGCTTGGCACACACTAGGGAGGGTTTTTTAAATCGCTCCCTTTTTTCGTTTTACACTATAAATTATGTATAATGGTGCTTTTCCTGCTAAATAATTAGCTGACATCAAATATATTCCAGGCCTCTGAAATGGAGTGAAATGAGTATGTGGGTGTCCCTTTGTAGAAATCGTTCAGGGTGTCTTTGGTTTACTAAAAAAAAAAAAAAAAAAAAAAAAGATATAATTCATTGTGAATAGCTTCAACATCACTCACCATACAGACATCAGAATCTCAGGTGGTGTGTGAGGCTCTGATGTGAAGTTGTTCTTCATGCAGCCTTCTTTACAGGCACATTTCTATTTTACTCAGTATCACTATTCATGATGGTGATGTCTGACTTCAGAAATATGTTAACCTGATTTCTGATCTGACTCCCAAATCCTAAACACTGTGACAGAAGTCAAGAGACTGATGTTATAGAAGCGCAAAAGCAAGCTGTACATTCAAAATTAACTCGTCCAGCCACCCAAAAAAGAATACTGTCATATTGGACACAAAGGAAACCTCATTTCCTGATCAAATTTAACATCCACAGTCAATTCAAGATAACTAAACACGCATTAAATGAATACGAGGCTCTTTGAGAGTTAATGCATTATGTACATAACACTGAACCCATCCATTTCCAATCCCAACAGATGGAATTATTATTATAAAGGCACACCATTATGTGTATATTACAGATCTGAGTGCATAAGCTGGAAATAGACGAAGACAGAAGCAAGGAACGATGCATGAAATTAGTTCATTAATCTTCCTCTTGTAGGCTGTCCTTGTTTAGAGGGGAACTCTGCCTGGTATGAACAAAGAGCCCATCGCTCCATAGTCATCAATTACTCTCTTCATCACAGGGAATGCCCAATGGAAAATGCAACACACATACATATACTGCGGGAGAGATGAACGCATCCACCTGACTCGCCCCCGTGCAACTGACAATTACTGAACAATCAACTGTAGGAAATGTTTGCACCTTTGCTCATGCTCAGTCATGAAGAAACACAGCTAAAGGAAAACACAATAACGACTGCTTGAGAAGAAGCTGTTCATTACACACTGACACTAATGTCAACTAGTCACACAGATTCTGGACAATTAAAAAAAAAAATCTTTCAATTAGATCCTGAGACTCTAAATAGAGCAACATTTTCTAACATTTAGTTATATTAAATAGTTTTAAAGGAGAATTTGTGGTGGTACATATGGATATATCAGATATTATGTAAAGGTGTACGCAAGTACTGTGATATGTTTAGCAGTCTATTTACTAAGCAATGCTGCACCATCATTTAACTCCTAAATTAAGTGCTTCTTACCTACAGTATAAACATTTCTGGAAAATTCTCTCTACTGTTCTACATAATCTATACATTTATTTCCCTATAAATACCGAAGTGTACACTGTATACTTGTTGCCCTGCTGAATCACAAAAACTAAACTCCAGCCAAACTTAATTAGTCGGAGGCTTTTTTTAATTTTAACTAAAGCAGTGTGAGAGAAAAGTCAGGCATGCATCTCACTCAGTTTATGCAGTGAGGACTCAAATCAAACCGAACCTTCTTACCTCACTGTAGGAGAATGATATGGCAAAAATATCATATTGCAAGACCTGAAGTGTATCAACCCATTTGATCTATTTAATTTAGCTATGTGCTACAGCTATGATACTCAACTATATCTCCATATCCATATCATACTGTCATATCTCCCAGTCCTCAACACATTAAGTTCTCATGTTTTTTTTTTGTTGTTTTTTTTTTAACTATAATAAAGTTGTGCCTTAAACAACCTAAACTCTTAAACATAAACTCAAAAGTGTTAGGTGACAGACAATACCCATAATTACACGCCATCCTGACACACTGATGTTTGAACCTTAATAGTAAATATCATTATAGCACTGCTACTGAAATGTATGTACATACTGAACCTCAAATAAGAACACATGACAGCTACAGCTGGGGCGGCTGTAAACCAGGCCTCTCGTCCAAGCACTCACTCCCTCACTCCCTCGCTCCCTCGCTCACTCCTTCACTCGCTCCCTCGCTCGGGCTGGCTGGCAGTTTCACCCAAACCCATTTGCCAAAAAGTTTCCAGTGCCGTGCCCAGCGTGACTCCACTCTCTGACGGGCGTCAGATACAGGAGCAGTACAGCTCGCATAACGCTGGTGTAGGATAAGATTTATATTATAATACACTCTGCTTCACTGCTTGCCATTCGCATATCAGCACCTGAAGAACAAAAGCACCTGTATAATGGACTAAGATTTACGTGGTTGTGATAACACGCTGACACTGAATTAAAACAAACACATGTTAACTTTTCTAGAAGTTTGAAAAGTTAGAAGAGTGAGATTCTTAGTGGGAAATCTCCTTAAGCCCTTAAGTTTTCATATGATACTGTTCTGCTGTAATGTAGTTATCATGCACTGTCCTGTGTATTTATTTCCCTTTGTATTTAATGTATTTTTTTGCAGTAGTCCTCTGTACCATGTTACCATGTTATGTGGTGCACCACAGTCCTGAAGAAATAAAGAAAGACGATATATATGGAGGAACTGTCTATTGGAAATTGACAATATGGACAATAAAAACCTCATTAATTTGACTTGTAGCTGGTTTAACTGGCTTTGAAGCAAAGCAAAAATGTATATAATTAGAATAATTAAATGAAGGCTAAAGAAAACTTTCCACACATCCTGACTCAGCACATCATCTCATAAAAGCGATATTCATCACTGTATACATTCATTTTTACAGTACAGTAATAATTACATTAATGGAGTTTATGGATAATTAACTGGATGAGTAACGGCTACCACAAAATGTAAAAAGAGATTTTAGTCTACTCATTCTCAGTCATTTCTGACACGCTATCACAAACTACACTACGTTACTGTGAACTTTTACTGCAAAGTTTTCCTTCTGTTGTTGTCTCTCTGTCTCTATGTGTGTGTGTGTGTGTGTGTGTGTGTGTGTGTGTGTGAGTGAAGAGACAGGATAGTGTGGGCTTTACAGGCCGTGTTGCTGGGGCTGAACGGGCTGCAGGAGCCGGGTGCAGTGTGCACTCAGTTTGGCTGTCAGGAAGAATCAGAGCCTATATTGTGACGGACCGTTTCAATATTGATTTCATAAATAAACAGAGCTAACCATCGATCCTAATGTTATTTTGCATTTCAATTACTGCTCAGAAACATAACCTTCAAACGGCTGAGCGTTCAATACCAATAACGTTCTCTGATAAATGCTCGCATAGCCACCCAACGCACGTTGTGGTTCGTCCCCCTCATCCTCACAAAGTGTAAATTAGCGGACTTAGCATTTCCCCCCTCCATAAACATTTAATTAGAGAGCAAATCAGAAAGCAGGGCGAGGATCGTTTTCGTGATGTCTGTGGGATTGACAGTGTCACTTATGCAAACAGCGACAGGGGGGTTTGCACAGATCCGCACTATTGCTGTGAAATTCATACTTACATTAAACGGTACCGTACGTGCAACACTGCCTGTTACACTGTTGTCAGTTTTTATTAGATTTAATCTTGGAGGCAGTGGAATTTATTTTCTATTACATTCATTTGAAAATAAAGCATTTATAAAACTCGTCATTATTTTAAAGTCATTCACACAGTTTTTTTTCCTGTGTGTGAGAATGTGTGTGTGAAATCGTGACTGCCCTCTTGGTGTTGGAGCAACAGGAAGATGTGCTGACGCACGGTGTCAGTGATAGCAGTTGCTTGCGGGCGGGTGGAGGCAGGCGGATGCGAGGCCCCCAGACTGCGCTGTGATCTGGCCCCAGCTCAGGCAGACATTATCCTCAACGCGCTAATGGACCCCACTTTATTTTTAAACACACTGTCACAGCGAGGCTCGGATGCCAAGGTAACCTTCGAGAGAATGAGAGGGGACGGTGACGAGGGCTTCTTTGGTTGCTTCTTTGGTTGCTGCCGCAAGGTGTGAGAGTGCTGAATGAGGGAGTGAGACTGCAGAGCTCTCAACCAGAAGAAGCTCAGCAAGGTCACGTTATAACCAACTAACCCCCAAACTAACCCTTAGTGCGTATACACAGACGTGAGATGTCCAGGGATAAGAGAGAAAATGAATACTGGGTGTATCGATTTGCGAATAAATTGCATAGAACTATAAAAACGCTTGTATGTGTGTGTGTGAGAGAGTAAGAGACAAAAACTCGCACTGAAACATGTGCAATACAAAATGTAGGCGTGCAACAGTCAATACAGAGCACCAAATCACCTCGGGGGAGGCAAAGCTCCCATGTGGGCCACACGGGTGCACAACCACTAAGTCAATTCATTTACAGTGCAAGTAATGAGCGTGCTGTGCACGGCTTACCAGAAGCGAGAGGGCTCCTTCTGAGTGGCCAGAGAATGGGACAAGGAGGCCCTGTTGGTAAAGGAGATGTGTTTAGAAACAGAGTGACAGCAATGCATTTAAATAAAAAAAATACTAAAAAAAAAAAAACAGTTGTCATTTTGTCTGTTTGTCATATGTCCTTTCATAGCACCACTCCACTGAAGGTGTAAAGTGTACAGTGTGTGAGAAAGAGATTTGTGATGAGACACATGCCATAGGTCAGTCAGAAGGTTGTGGGCTCGTACACACGCGGCCTGGACTTGTCGAGCCCCTCGGTTTAGGGGAAAGGTAGGTCGAGCACAGCCACAGGCCTGTGTGGGTAATGTATTCTGAAACCAAATTACCGTAAGCCGATCCCATCTGGATAGTGTCGGAGTGGGGGGCTGCTCTGCTTAGCCACGATAGCATCTCCACGCAGACAGCAAAAATCTGATTAACTCAATAGCACTGAAACACTTGGTCAAAGAGCAAGGAGCTTTTAACTTAAGATACACTAATACAATTCCGTTGCCTTGTTTTCTCTACAGCTAATACAATAAAAAGGAGCCGAAGGGTGGGAAAAAAAGAGCAAAAGCGGTGGGAGGGATGTTGCATTTTAAGCATTCAATGCGCCAACTCGGGAATGAAGTCAAACAAATTTAAGTGTAATTCATCATTGAGTGCTTATGGAGGTTCGCTACAGAAATACATAATCGGACTGTCATTCGGCTATAGACTAACATGCGGGTGGGGGGGTGGGGGTGGTTGGCTGGTGTGAGTGAGAAAACAGGATAGGCTTGTCAGTAAGTGAGGAACACACAGAAAAGTCTTGTCTCTTTTCATTCTTGCTCATTGTGAATGCTAAGAGCGAAGAAAAACTCAAAGTGACAAGGCACAATATTGCCAGATTTTGGAGTGGTAAAGAAGCGCCACAACAACTCGAGAGGGGCAATAAACAGAGACATATCCCCTCCAGCTGCTGCCTGCACTCTGGCATGCAAACTTAACAAAGAAGAGCCTATAAAAATAAGCGTAACAGACAAACACGATTCCCACATGGGCCAAACACAACTATTACATTTAGCAGAAAACCAGATCCACAAACATTTCACGCTCGTTGGCGTCGTCTCTCTAAAAAATGTCACGCGTAATCGTCAATGATTTCTCTACATCTGATACTAATGAATGTATTATTTACATTATCAGTGTGAATAAACTGATAGGTCACTGTATAAGATCTATACTGAATTCACCAGGGTCACACTAATAGCCTACTCAACACACTCACACTGAACAACAGCGTTTCAGTTGAAGACGATTTCTTAGACAATTTAAAGATGGTTATGTATTTCAAAACCTAAACTGAAACAATTACTCTATTATTCCTAATCTTAATCTCCCACAAAGTAAATGAGCAATGATTATTAGCCGATTTTTTCCAATTTTCCAATTAGCTAGTATTTTTCAGTTGTTCTAGTTTTTAATTTTACTATTATAGCAGTAGTACATAATACAAATTTAACAAAAAGTGATAATACTGAATATAGAAATAAATCGCTTTGAGGTGTACTTTGGAACAACGTCAGACACGGGCACCTAAAAACCTTATCTACACACATCTACACATAAAAGGCATATTATTACAAAAAAAAAAAAAAAAAAGTTTAAACTAATTAATTTTACCCCTAAAAGAACTCGCAGGCTTCACACAAGCGTGCACACACACACACACACATACACACACACACCAAACACAAATCGAGCTTGAGTTACTTCACTGATTTAGCACAGAACAGAAACCTAAACGTAATATCTATAATTACTTCAAATTTTCTCCTCTCCTTGTACAAAAATTTCCCTTCACTATTTCACTTAACAGTTGCATGTTATTTTTAAATAATGAATGTTTTAATAACGTCCATGTGAGCCAATGATTACACACTACCTCGATCCTGCATTACTAAACACTTTACTGGAGTGTGTCTAAGCCAATATTATAATGTCTCAATTTTTATTAAATGGAACATGAAATTATGGATTCGGTCTATGAATCGGCTTTATCTGTAACAGTTTCAGTGCACACGCACGTGTGTATGATCAGTGTGTGTACATATTAAAGAAGCTTCTACCAGTCACTTTCGTGCAGCAAAAATTATACTTAAAAATGTGTATTTAACAGATTTTTTTTTTTTTAAATGGTTCCCTCTGTATTAGTGAGCATGTTATAAAATAAAAATATCATTAAAAATAAACGCATGAACAAATTAACATTAACAATAAAATATTTTTTTAAACAGCACACAGACAACATAAGACTGTAAAATGGTTTAAAGTGTATATAGGTTGTATATAAATTATAGCAGAAATAGAATGATAAAGTAAGATTTTTTTTATTTACATTTAAATGCAGGGTATTTTTTTTTGCAAAATCGATGCAGCTTGTCCACAAAAAAAAATTAAAAAATAAAAAATACAAAAATACAAATGAAACATTTCCCTCTCATTAATTAGAAATTCCGAAAAACAGATGCCAAAATAAATTAATTAAATATTAAAATAGCAAATACGTTAAATATTAACATTAATTTGTATTCAAATAAGCACACTTGTTAATGAAATATAAATGTGTGAATTTATAAACACGAAAAAAAAAATAATAATGCTGTGTTCCACATTAAACTATACCTACATGCACATTCGGGCATATTTTCTAGCATTTTAACATGCAGAACACTCTCAGTTTTATGAGTCATTTTAAAAAGTGTGTGAATGTGTAGGTTTGAGTCGAGGCTGTCCTGTGTGTACCTAGAAAAGAGCTCTATTGAACCTTTCTAATCCTGCTTAGTGCTACAAAGCAGATTAAAATATGCGTGGCTAAGGAGTTAACGAGCTCGGCCGGGGCACAGCGTGGTCAGCGGCCAGGCAGACACACTTCCCCAAAAACACACACACGCACACACACACACACACACACACACACACACACACACACACACACAGACACCATCCTGCAGCACTGTCAATTTAGCCCTGTTTCATTCCATTCCTTCCGTGTCTCTGTAATCCTACACGTCGCAAAAAGCAACAACACAAAAAAAAAAAAATTCATTCAGCTGAGCTACTTGCCATTATTCTTTTCAATCATATCAATCTTTCAGGCTGCCACGGTGTGTATCATTTTATGATAATCCAGCCACAACAACGCACACATTTGGCTGATTGGATTTTTAGCATGAAAAGAGTTATCGTCTTAAATTATGAGCGCTTTCGATATGGCTTATGATTGTTCTTTCAACATGATATATATCCGTACATGTAGAGATTATTTGGTGAGCACAGAAATAAAGAAATAAATTAACTTCTGACGGCTATAAATTGTGAGAATTATTGCACGAGCAGAGGAGGAAAGAAAATGCTAGTTGATGTTTATATGTGGGTATTTATATAAGTCTGATTAAATTGGTTAGGTATTAAGCATTTTAAAAGAAAAGAAAAGGTAAAGCGAATACTTTAAAAATAAGACTTCCCAAAAAAAATAATAAAAAAATATGTGCAGAAGAAAAACTACAGACAAAATTTTGTTAAATTATATTAAAAGTGTATGGGAATGAGAATTGAGAATGCACTGGGGGTTTAAAAGCAGAAGTTTAAGAAGCGCGTAGCGGGACAGACGTGAGCGTGAGAGTGTGTGAGTGTCAGAGCGAGTCCTGAGCAGCACCGCAGTGAGCCCATCTCCCCGCTATCATCCTTTCCTCTCTCCCTCTCCACCAACAAATAATCCCAGCCGAGCCTATCTCCATGGAATCTGTTTAACCTCGTCTCTTTCCTTTAATTCCCACGTCTTTAACAGCACGCATGAATCTAAGCGCCGCTTCCCGGCTTCTTTACTCACTCCTTTTGTCCTGCATGAACAAGTACCTTCAGAATTGTTTTTTTTTCTTTTTCTTTTTGATGCACATACACTTACACATTTACACTTATACACAAATAAAAGGAAATCACATTAAGGAGCCTCTAATTGATTGGCTACGCACTTAATGCAATGTACAAAGAGTGCCACACACACAGCTAACAACCGGCTTTCAGGAGACGGCTTTCTTTGCGTCCCACACGGAACAAGCTCAGAGCAGAGCACCTGCTGTCCTGTAGTTAATAATGTCTTCAAGCCTCATTTACCCCAAAACAGAATGACTGAGAGTATGTATGTGTGTGTGATAAAAATACAAAGCCTCTACAATAACAGTAAAAAGTTGTTCCCAAACAAATACTTTTACAAAGTAGAAGAAAAGCTGAGAAATGAAAAGAGAGGTAAAGGAAATGCAGTGAGTGAGACGGGTTAAAACAAAGCAGAAATGAAAGCGAGGAAAGATGCACCTACTGGTTATGATAGCTGAGAGGATCAGGGATGCAAAGTTCTGAAACATCCATCAGTCCAGTTTTAGCATTCCAGGAAGCAGAAAAGGAGGAAAGAGGAAACAAGTGACACCTACTTCTCCCCTCCCAAAAAAAGGAGAGATGGACACCTTCAGAGGAAAAGGCAAAAAAAAAAAAGAAGCGCCCAGCAGCACGGCACCCCCCAGTCTGCACAGGTACAAGTGTGTGTGCCTGTGGGTGAGTGCACGTGTGTGTGTGTGTAAGTTAGTAGTGTGTGTGCACGTGTGTATGTGTCTGTGTGTGGATGAGGATGTGCGAGGGGTGGGGGGGGGGGACGAGAGCTAAAGGGGGGGGTGAGAGCGAGAAACAGCGAGCGAGAGAGAGAGTGAGTGAGAGAGTGAGCGAGGCAGCAGCAGAGGTGGGAGAGAGCAGTAAGATGGAGTGGCTGTGAGAGAGCGAGAGAGAGAAATGACTCTTTCCATGCTCGGGATAGGGCTCTTTAAGACTGAAGGGCTTGATGAATATGGAACAGCTGCTGTTGGCTGGCTCTGGGGGGGGGTGGGGGGGCAGGACTTAAAGCGACAGAGAGCGCTGGTGGAACACATGGGAGGGGGTGGGGAGAAGAGCCGGGAGGGGGTGGGCGGTTGGTGGGGGGGGTTTAAATGCCCACACAGACAATCACATAGCCCGCTACACACACACAAACACACACTTCTGAGATCTTGCATCAAGTCATAAGCTGCTGTATGATTACAGATGAATGCTAAACCTAACCCTAAACACAAATTAATTTTTTTAAGTGTTATTTCTATCAAATACACACAGATGAACTTCTGAAAAACAAAAAGTCATTTTCACATTTCTATACATATTTTGTTTAGCACTAAAGTTCATTTTTGTTGAAATTAAAGCAACTAGTTTTAATAAGCTCACAAATGACCAGACTGAACAAAAGCGCTGCTGTTCCCTGTAATAAGAAAAAAACACATACTGTTTACTTAAATAGTAAATATTAAATATAAATATTGCTGCTGTTGTTTATTTTGGCCAATATTTAACCAAAGATGTATAGTTTCTAACTGAAAAGCACTTCTGTATATTCTATGTATTTTTGAATTGAATATTACATTTTTTAAAAATGTATTTTCATGTAATTTATAGTTTGTTTTGTATTTGCCTGTATCGTCATTTATTTCTGTATAATTATTTGTTTAGTTATTTATTTCAATATTCATTTCTGAATTTAACCAAAATAAGTAAAGTAGATTTTACAGTAAAGTAAAGTCATTTAAAAAAAATAATAAAATCTACACAATGGCCATTAAAAGAAAACCTGCCAAATCAATAATCGGTGTATTTCAGCTCTGGCCATAAATCAGAGCGTTTGTGAAGTTTTTCATGCACACCATGATACAGTGACTATCTTGTGGAAGTTTCAGTGCAAGTGTGAGAAATGCTTTGAGTAATAATTCAAACTGGACACCCATCAGCTTCTAAGGCGGCAGAAAATCCTTGCCTGTCTTCAGTGTCCCGCGGCTTCAAAAACACCAGTGTCTCACTGTTGATCAAGCCTTGGAACTATGCAGGGAATGCAGATACCATTTCACAGTTGATGAGCGTCTCCATGTTACTGTATCCCATTTTATAAAAGCAACGGCACACCGTATCATCCAAAAAGGAGCTTTGGCAAAGCCAGAGGGTAATATGAACAGATGTAACTGTCTGCGTCCCACAAAACCAAACCGAATAAATCCTATAAAGCATTTGCCGTGACTGAGGCATGCTAGACAAATTCAGAAACTGTTCGTCTGTCTACTTCATGATCATACTAAATGAAAACGCTGCATGCTTTCTATTTGTTTGTACTCGCTTTTCAGAAGGCTTTGGGGGGGGGGGGGGTCGCTGCCGTGATATTAGACGGTTCAGCATAACCTTAAGAGAAACCAGTCCTCTCCTATTCATCTGCTCACGTTTCCATAATCAATACTAAAGCATCATGCAATCCCTATTGATCATCACAGGCCCCATTGATGCTCTACTGCAGGCCTTCAAATGTACTTTGCATAAAAAAACACCACTTATTTAGGTGGACATCACAGCTAGTTTGAAGCGCACGATAGTTTGGTATAACATGACAGCCAGGGAGCAAATATATGGTCAAAGTATAAATCAAAGTCCTTAACATCATCTGAGAATCTGAAACAGCACCCAAACGAAATATTCTAATAAAATGATTATCCAGACAAAATTAATGGTGCAGACATTTCCTGTAAATATTCTCAAATCTGCACAGAATACTAACACATCTACATGTCCTCTGATTTTATATGTATATATGTGTTCCGACATGCATGTCAAATTGCTTATAAATCCCCTGAAAATAGTGCTATTTTTAAATACATCAACATTGTGGTTCATATGGAGTAGGTGACCGATGTTTCAGAAATTCAGGAACATACTGTGATTTAATTGCAATACATGGGATTAAAGGTCATTCATCCGAGATTTTAATCCACCTGATTTGGTTAAAGGGGAGGGAAGAATCCCTCTGGAATGCTTATTAAGTGGCAGGCGTTTGGGATCCTGCAAAAAAAAAAAAAAAAAAACGCTGCCTCATGCATTTTTTTATATACTCTGCCTTACACATGTACTCAACACTAATCACTAATTTTGTAATTCATAATTAAAGAAATAAATTGCATTTAGACAGCATTACAGATCTTTGTTTCAGTCAGAAAGTGATAAACGGGTATTGATTTATCCCTAATTTAGTGAGAAGATGTATGGTTTTGGCGAAATCTGACAAATGCAGGAACATTTCAACACATGCCCAGTACATACTGTATATAATGTGTGGCAACTTACAGAATTGGAGAAAAAAAAAAAGTCTATTGTCATAGAGAAGATTAAACTAACTGCAATTTTGTGTTTTTAATCCGCTATTTGCTGTGTTGTACTGTGATTGATCTGTTCATTTTTTCTTGTTGGTACGCTATACAAATTCAGTCGAGACTTAATCCTGAATAAAAATTATGTAATTTACTGAATATAAAACAGAAAACTAAAAAAAAATTCAAGAACGTACAGATCTAGAAACTGGATGATCAACTGTTTGGGTGTAAGAGATGTCACAGCTAAGTGTTTACTGTGTTGGTCTGTACAATATAAAAATCAGGTCAATTGTGTAAAGCTACATAGGCCATGCCACTAACCAGAGACATTTAGCCGTCTAGTGCACTGGAGCTTCCTGATGAAGTGAGCAGACAGAAAGCGGAGGAGGGAGCAGACAGGGGTCAGTGTACAGTCACATTCGGACTAAAATCAATTCCTCTTCCTTTGTGCTCTTAAATGATGTCAAATGCTACATCACAACTATACCTGAGGTCCCGTGCAAGTAAGGTAACTTCTGTAGACTACAAGTGAGTGAGTGAGTGGGTGAGAGAGAGAGACAGAGAGAGAGAGAGAGAGAGAGAGAGAGAGATCATTGCCCTGCTTGATGTGACATGACACTGATCATTATCGCGCCTTATTTTATTTCTAAATAGATATTTAGAGCTGATAGCGTCATTTTCGTTCCTTTCAACGTTTACATTTTCCACGTCATACGCACGTGATGCGCATATTTTAAAAACCCTTTAAGAAAAATATTGAATAAAATCTATATAAATATATATAAAAGCATTAAGTCTGTTTCTGTAAATTAAAGTTGACACTTAATTACAAGCCTCGTGTCCGAAATTGCACCCTACTTCCTATTCCCTTAGGAAACCCCCTGTAAAGTATGCTACATTCTGAGTGTATTAAGTGCATTATGGGTGTATTAAGTGCATTATGACTTCTCAGCATCCCCTAGACTTTATCGTTTGGACATTAACCCACTACAGTTTAAAAAGAGATTTAATACGTGTGCTGAATACTCTACATTACCGATTCAAAATGATCTATAGTGCACAACAAAGCGAATAACGTGTGTTTTCTGATATCTGCACAACTAGAAAACTTTTCGCCGCGCGTCACCGCGGCTCTGCGCGCGCACGAACTGCCAAGCTAAGCTAACTGAATTAAAACAAAAGCGCACCTTTAAAAACAAACAAACAAATAAATAAATAAAAATGAGCCGGTTTGGTAAATGACTTAGCAAAGTACACAGACAGAAAATAAGAGAAAGGTGGAGGGAAATTACTCTACCTTCTCCCACATACAGGCCATTTTCGAGCTCCCCATTCAGGTGTGAGTGAAAGAGAGATGTCTTCCTCCTGTCCAAGGCTGCGCTTACCTTTTCAAACTGACTCCTCGTGCCGTACAAGTCTAAGTGTGTGTGTGTGTGTGTGTGTGTGTGTGTGTACCCCTCCTCCAGCTCCGACTCACTGCATCCCAGTACACACACACACACACCCTGAACACACTTTTCTCACACATTAATTGCTCCAGTAGTTTAAACTAAACACTAACCTTCAGTATTTACTTCAAGTTCGAGCGCGCGCCGGCTACTTTCTTCTACAAAAACCCGTTTCCCTTCTTCTTTACTAATAGTTTCGTTCGTCGTTCGTGTAGTTTTACCAAAAGGAAAAGGAAATTAGACTTGACAGGATGACAGGTTGTGCCAATCTTGAACCATGCCGTAGTTCTGGGGGGGGGGCAGCGGGCTTTGACGCCGCCGCCGATGAATAAATTACGAGATAACTGTTAGCGTCGCGTGTAAGGCCAGGTGAGCTAAGAGTTTGGCGACGGTGTCGTGTATCATTCGTCTAAACTTCGGGACTTCACTCCGAAGATGAATAAAAATGAAAATAATTGAGTTTAAAATGTCAGGAGGCTCATGTTGAAAGTTACCATTTGGTGACAGAACACTCCTGAAGTATGCTGAGGTAAAGTGCGCGCGCGCAGCTTTCAATTCCACAGGGCGCGAGCTCCAGAATGATCTGTATTTATATCATCAGCAGTATTAAAAAAATAAAAAATGGTGTTTTTTTATTCTACTTTTACATTTGCCCAAGTAGCTGTTGTTACTTATTTATTGATTATCATTAGTTTAGAATGCATTTATTTCTTATTCTCCAAGTGCAGTAGCATGAATTACACTCAGCTCACTTGTCAGACTGACCCAAAGGAGAAATACTGTTATTATTATCTTTACAAATGTGATTTCATTAAAAGCCACCATGTGGATAAAACAGATTATAAACTGATTAAAGCGTCCCAGAATCAAAGTGAATCATTTGATTAGCTCCACTAGAGGGAGCACTATTTCACAAGAATCAAAAGGAGTTCAAAAGAGGTCTTTGTTTATGAATGCAATCTCTTATATTCGTAGCTGTCTAATTAAAACCCAAAACCCCAGTGTTTGGATTTATATAATGCGTGGATTTTGTGATTGTGCAAAGAAATAACGCAGTGATTTAACAGGAATTTACATTTTTATTTGATTTTCATGTTAATGTTGAAATCATGCAATAACAACACAAATAACAAAACAAAAACTATTAATAATAATAATTATTATTATTGTTGTTGTTGTTGTTGTTAGTAGTAGTAGTAGTAGTAGTAGTAGTAGTAGAAGTAGTAGTATATACTCTCAGATATAAGAGATATAATTTTCATTCTCACTGACATTCCCAGGTAAAATATTCATACTAAAGGTTCAAAAGATCCCAAAAGACCCCAGTGACCCTCCCCTACCTTTAGTTCTCACAGTGTATTTAACCTCCATGTAAACTGCACATCATCATCTTCAGTAACCGCGTTATCCTGGTCAGGATTGCGGTGGATCCAGAGTCTATCCCAGGAACACTGGACGTGAAGTGGGAACACACCCTAAATATGACACCAGTCCATTTCAGGGCACCATGCACACACACATTCACACATTCATTCACACCTAGGGACAATTTTAGCATAACCAACCCACCTTCTGACATGTTTTTGGACTGGGGAGGAAACTGGACAACCCAGAGGAAACCTACACGGACACGAAGGAGAACATGCACTGAAACTCCACACAGACAGAAACCCGAGCTCAGGATCAAAGTGTGCCATCCCTAAATTGCACATCTTTATAGAAAATTATCTTTAATTACTAGGTGTATATCAATACTGATAGGCTATGAAGTGAGATCCTAGTAAACAGATTTTACCCATGGACAGATTGTTAGACAGGTTTTACTATTAATTAACAACAAAAATTTGCTGTCTCTGTTAAGGACTTTTTGTTTTTATAATATTATTCTCACTGACAAATTTTTGACTGAAGACTACAGACACAACATTTGGAGAGGTATTGTATGGGTCTTATTTATAAAGGAGTATCTAGCTATTTTTTTTCCTCTGCGGTTGTAAGCTGCTCCCTAAATGAATTACGGCATCATGGCAAACCGAGTTAAAGTCACTCACATTTGGAGTGGATAGACAGGTAAAATATGTTCTCAGATCAAAAGGAATCAAGCATTCATCTAAACCTGCCCCTTTGAACATTGCATAATTCAAAACCAAAGCATTTTTCTATGCAGTGCTCAAACTGAATCAGAACCAGGCTCTCCTCTGAAATCATCCCTCTGTCCACTCCTCTCAATCCCCTGCATCTCCAAATTTCATTTGGAAGACGCTCATACTCACCGGGCTTGGTAGTATCTAGCTTCACTTCACCTCATCCCGTAGAGTTACTTGGTTAACAAAAATGGACAGCAGACTCTAAGTGGTTTTTGAAATCTTTGAATGGACTTTGGAGTAGATGTGCAGTGCAGCTATGGCACATAACCTCCTCCTCCTTTATACATCCTTGATCCTCTCTATTTCTTATTTCTTTTTCTCTCCCTCACTCTCTATCATTCTCTCTCTCTCTCTCCATTCTGAAATGAGGCTGTTTCACAGAAGAGGTGGGGTTCCAAGGCGAAATGAGGATGTCTACTTCATGGGATCTGACAGGAAATCCATACACTGCAATGTTTATCATTGAGCCATTACCACGCAGCCAAATGAAAGGACAATAATCCAATTATTTAAGGCAGATTTACCTGAAGAACATTCACAGCTTTAAAAATAAACAAACAAACAAAAAAAAAAACAGTGAAGTGTCAAGTAATACACTGAAGAAAACAGAGTGTTAGTTAATTACAGAAGTCTTGGAGAGACTGAGTGTTAGGACACCATGAAGCATCCACAGGCCATAAATACTCTAAATAAATGAGCTTTTCAACTCAATTGCAATTAAACTGGCAATATGGGCAATATTATGCTGCCACATAATATTGTATCTAAAATATTATGCTGGCTTTTGAAAGATTGAAATGATGGTGTGATGACATTGATGTTCACCAGAGGCTGGAGGTTTCAAACAATCTGATTAAAATCCATATAACTTCATAAGAGTTTCAATACACTCATGTCTCATTAATGAGACTCTCATTATTGTATGACACATTAATGACACACTGTGGTGCATGGGCCTCCCTCAATATACATCAGTATGTCATGAATCAGGCACAATTAATGTGTTTGCTTGCATGTGTGGTCACAGGTTACATGTTCTAATCACCTTAGAAAATAAAGAAGAGAGAATAGTTCGGCTAATGTGCAGGACGTGACTCATTTAGGATATCATACAGCTATCATTAGGGAAAAGTCTGATTGCTTTTGCTGTCTTTTGCTTTCACATGTTTTTCCATGCCTTGGTTTCCTCTGGGTTCACCGGTTTCCTCCCACCTCGCAAAAAAATACATGCTGGTAGGTTGATTGGCGACTTTAAATTGCCCCTACAGTAAGTGTGAATGTGTGTGTGCATATGTTGCCCTGTGATGTACTGGCATGTATCCCAAGTTGGTTTATTTAATGTTTTGCCAAAAAGCTGGACTGAATTACCAACTGCTTGTTTAAGATGCATTTAATGCTGTATCCAAGCTGTGTTTGATCTATAAGTAGCGCTTGGTGTTAAAACCAGCACTAACAAGCTACTCATTATGAAGTCTTTCATGGACAGTAAGCATGGTGGCCTCTGAGCGTGGAAGAGAGGCAAAATAGAAGGTTTATCTTATTTGGGAAAGTGAAGGGGGCCTGGCCTTATCTGTCAATAAACAGTAATTAGATTTTGTGGCCGATAGTGTCGATTGGTTTCTAATCTAGCTGTCGGCTGGGATGTGTATAATTAAAATCCTGATTGATAAAGGGGCTCGAGACCGCCTACACCACCACATAGTTACCCCCTTCCCCTCCACTCATCAGTGCCCTAACAGACGCACATACCCCAACCTGACCCCTTATGGACGGAAGAAAGCATGGAGATATGAAAGAGGGCCAGGGAGAAAAGTGGGAAAGTGCACCTCTTATTGATCAGAGCTATCTGCTTTCCAATCAGTGGCTTTTTTTTTCTCCTTCCGGCAGAGAGTCCTGAACAAAGGGTTCATTTGCAGTTGTAGCTCGAGGGGACCTTTATCCACTCCCAATGTGCCAGAGAAATGCAGGTGATTCAGTTCAGCATAATAGCAGTGGTCAATCAAATTCTTCCAGCTCCTTTTGACTGTGATTTTGCAATTATTGCCTACTATTGGTAGTTGATAGTTCCTTTATAACCAGTAAGATCGTGGGAGTTAAAACCATGTCTCTATAAAACCCATTTATAGTATTGATTAAGTTGTAAATTTCACTTTGAATGGATCTGTGTGTAGGGAGATAGAGAAAAAAGGGGAAAACAGAGAGAGAAATCCTCAGATCAACTCTCAAACACAGGGATGAAACAGTGGCAAAACTAATTAGGGGACGTTTCAGTAGGTTTCACGCAGGCAGAGAGAAGACAGCCCTGAGGGCACAGAGAGAAAGAGAGAGGATGAAAACAGAGCAACACACCTTCATCTGCTCCAGTGTCAGCTCAGAGGCCTGAAAATGCACACATGCAGAGGAGCCAGCTAAACTCACAATAACTCACGTAACAAGATTTCTGAGAAGTAGACCATTCACTGAAAAATAA
This sequence comes from Cranoglanis bouderius, assembly GCA_023630585.1. Classification (NCBI taxonomy): domain Eukaryota; kingdom Metazoa; phylum Chordata; class Actinopteri; order Siluriformes; family Cranoglanididae; genus Cranoglanis; species Cranoglanis bouderius. The sequence continues at coordinate 11,122,979 of CM042543.1, forward strand.
TTAATTAATTGTTAAAAGTAGTTATACCACAGTGCTGTTGAACTCAAATCGAATTGGTCAGGAGGTGCTGATTAATTGATAGGATGTTTTTGACGTCACGTCAAAAACCATGTAATTGTTGATATGGTGAAGTTTTCTCTGAGGAGATGTTTATTTTCAGAAGGAGTCTCTAGTGTCAGTGCATTGTAATATTCAGAGGTAAAGTTGTAACTTTAAGTTTTCACATGACACATGAAAGTCTTCAGGACAGAGAGCTCTGCAGGTTCTTGGTAACATGACAAGCTGCATTTTTGTCTTATCTTATTAGAAAAGTTGCTGATGAACAACATTAAACATAACTATAAATGGATTAAAAATGTGATGTGACATTCTTTAATAAATAAAACAAAATTCTTTTTAGCAAATTGCTGTGGTATAAGAGGAATTAAGCATTTCAAGATGGTGTGTGTGATGGCACCCCTTTGTGGATTATTTTTCTATACCGATACACCCTGTCATGTTTTATTCCTTACGTAAAATGCAGTGAATTAAGCATATTATTCCTCCTTTATTCAAATAATCTAGACTTGCATTTTCACTGCTAGGAATGAAAATGATATAGCATGGTCTTTCAGGTCATAACAATTTGCACAACTAAATTTGTAGAAGTGTATAAGCAAAATCCAACCATGTCACATTTGCTCCTGTAAACTCTCAATACAAATCGCTTGTGAGATCGGGTTGAAATACTGTATATATAGTCCTCTCTTAATAGTTGAAGAGAGAGAGATGTGGGTAGAAATCTGAATGGACAGAGGGACTGCTGGTCTCTGACCTTTGCTGTCTGCTTCTGGTTACCAAACATGTCACATGCAGAGCTGAGCCATCAACATGAATGATGGCTCTGCACTTTTTTTTTCTTATTTGAACTCTCACATTTTGCACATGTTTGCATACACACACATTAAGTCTTATGTTACTATTTTCAAAGGGTGTTTCCACTGACTTGTATAATATGTAGTTTTTCAAATGAAAACAAAGAAGGGACCACTGAAATGTGTCCACAATGTCAAAACTGTATTCCTGCATTTGGACATTTGGTTCCCACAAAGGACTCTCTCTCTCTCTCTCTCTCTCTCTCTCTCTCTCTCTCTCTCTCTCTCTCTGTCTGTCTGTCTCTCTCTCTCTCTCTCTCTCTCTCTCTCTCTCTCTCTCTCTCTCTCTCTCTCTCTCTCTCTTTCCATCATGCCAATCCTGTTGTTACTGGAACTTAATAAATCACAAATTAATCATGTGTGTGTATGTGTGTGAGAGAGAGAATGAGAGGAGGTCCTGGAAGGGGGGGGTTAATAGAAGTTGGAGCAGTGGCCCAGTACTTAATTTGCTTCTTAATGGAATGCAAAGTTTCCAAAGGAAAACTTCCATTGGGCACAAAATGCCTTTCTTAGTTTTTAATTTGTGTGGCTTTGAGATGGATTGAGATTGATACGTGCTTACAGTAGCTTCTCAAGCATCCCTTCCTTTAGAATTTACCTAATTTAACCGATTTGCATCATTTCCCCTCCAAACAACGTGATCCTTTAGACTTAATCTGAGGTGAAAGCTGAATTTGCACTGAATCTACACTGTCCTTCGACAAGCTCCCTGTAAATTTGAACAAAAATGAAGCTGATTCCTATGATTGACACGTTTAAACATTTATTATTCATCAGTGCCAGTTGGTATGAAGTAAATTCAACAGTTTTGTCTCACCACTGATGCTAGTAACTTAAACGTTGTTTCATTTATTCATTCATCTTCAGTAACCACTTTATCCTGGTCAGGGTCACAGTGGATCCAGGGCCTATCTTGGAACATTGAGTATAAGGCGGGAATACACTCTGCATGGGATGCCAGTCCATCACAGAGCACTATCCATACACACATTCAGAACTAGAGACAATTTAAATTAGTCAATCCACCAATAAGTATTTTAGGGGGTTGAGGAAACCGGACAACCTGGAGGAAATCCACAATGGCATAGGAAGAACTTGCAAAACTCTGCACAGAAAGTAACCTGATCTCAGGATCGAATCAGGTATCCTGTAGCTTTTAAGTGGCAACAATATACACTTCATAATTTCTTGATGTTTTATGCATGGATGTCTTAAGTAACAAGCTTTTGAATTTGTTTTCATTCTGTCTTCTGTAGTATCGATTTAAGCTCACTGTCGCTGAATGAATGAAATGAAGTGAAACGATCTGATTTTAACAGAACATGACATAAGGTGTGACAAGTGGTGGTCAAAGTTTGGAAGAGTCCAACTTAATTTGTTTATATATAGAAATATAGACCACAAGAAAATTCCACTGTTCAAATTCTGGTCTTGAAGGGCCATAAAGGTCCTTCTTCTAACACACCAAATCTGACTAATTAAGCGTTTGTGGTGTTTTATATGAAGTACAGTGCTAAACTATAGAGTGCTGTGGCCCTTCAGGATGGAGACTGACAACTCTGCACTAGATGACAGTACCAATTCTACCTCTGACTAACCTCTTGAAGTTACACAGGTTGTGCTTGACAGATCTTCTAGTGCACAGATTCTTCAAGAGAATGCACACACAGCTAACACAATCAGTATACTAGTCTTTGAGGTATTCAGAAGCATCAGCGGTGGACTCAAAGGAGTGTTAAACACACGGAATTAAATCTCCCCGCTGATTAAAAATGGATGTTACCAGGCAGAGCCTCTGGTGTGGGACTTGGCGGTAAAGGAACTCGTTAATATTCCCCCCCATGTCTTGCTAATGTCTTAAAGTGATAAATAGCGGGGGGTAGGGGGCTGTTTGATTGTTCTTCACAGGCAGTCTGTGTGTCACAGAGCATGGAGTGACTGGAATCGCACAGATATTCTCTGAGCGCTTGAGCATTGTGGATGAAACATTAATAGGGTCATTGTATATGGACATGTACCTTGTAGATGTAGGAAAATGTCAGTCATGTTACAGGAGTTCTAGAGATGAGCATGTTGTTTCTATTCACTAGCATAGTGATTCCTATAAGCGCTACACTATGCATCTTGATGCCATGTCCATGTCAAAATATCACCTAGATGTAGGTCGTGCAAACAAGCCGTTCATGCATAAGCAAATCCGGACCTGCATTCATACATAATATGTAAATGCTGACAGTGTTGGATGGAAATTGAGCTGTGAAAGCATTGAGTGAACTGAATAATTTGTCTCATCATTAATTTCAAATGATTGAACTTTGAACAGCATTAGGAGGCCTTTTTTATTATCTTGTGACTTATATAGAGGAAATCGTATGTGTCATAAGGAATAAAACACGATGAGGTGTGTTGTTTTAGGAAAATAAGGACAGGTGGTGTGATGCAGCCTGGCGTGAAATGGAGTTACTCTTAACAATCGAAAGTTGATTATTTACCAATAACAGCATGCTTTATTCCTCTTATACCACAGCAATTATCTAAAGATTACAATTAAAAATCAACAAATCATATTATTTTTTGTGTTGTGAAATGTTCCGTTGTCAAAAAAAAAAAAAATGCAGCTTGTCATGTTACATCAAATTTGCTCTGTCTGTCTGCTTTAGATAAAGAAATCTCATTCAATAAAACACAATGGGGAGTGTGTGTTTTAGGAAAATAATCAATCAATAATCACAGGGTTGTGTGATGCAGCCCAATGCAAAGCAGAGTTACTTTTACCACCCTGTCTGGAGTAACTCAAATAAGCTCTCTTTGTAACAGTGGTGAAGAGAATCATCTCAGAATGCACAACACAATAAACCTTGAATGAGGTGAATGAGCTACAACAACAAAAGACCACATCAGGGTCTACTGCTGTCAGCCAAAAACAAGAACTTGAGGCTATCATGGGCATAGACTAACCCAAACTGGACAATTGAAGACTGGAAAAAGACCAGGTGATCTTTAGATATCTTTAATTGTCCAGTTTAGTTGAGTCTGTGCCCATGATAACCCCAGATTCCTCTTGGCTGACAGGAGTGGAACCTGATTTGTTGTAGAGATGTTGTAGCCCATGCATTGCAAGGTCCGATGTTTTGTGCATGCTGAGATGCTTTTCTGCTCACAATGGTTGTAAAGAGTGATTATTTGAGTTACTACTATATATCCTTCTTGGCAGCTCAAACCAATCTGGCTATTTTCCTCTGACCTTTCTTATCAACAAGGCATTTCTACCCACAGAATTGTTGCTCATTTGATGTTTTTTTTTTATTTTTATACCATTCTGGGTAAACTCTAAAGACTGAGCTGTGTGTGAAAATCCCAGGAGATCAGCAGTTTATGAAATACTCAAACCAGCCCATCTGGAACCAACAACCATGCCATGATCAAAGTCACAGAGATCATACTTTTTCCCTAGTCTGATATTTGATGTGAACATTAACTGAAGCTCTTGCCTTGTATCTGCATGATTTTTGCATTGTGCTGCTGCCACATGATTGGCTGCTTAGATAAATACATGAATGTGCCATTGTACCGGTGTTCTCAATATAGTGGACAGTGAGTGTATATGCCCATAAACACAATAGCACATTCTGGTACATTTGCTGTATATTACTGGATGGATCTCGTTTGCATTGTCTTTACAAAGTGCAACACTTCATGATTCTCCACTTCTCTAACTTCCATACAGGACAAGGTGAACACAGCCTTCAAAACTTCTGCTTGTGTTGACATTAGAGAATGAGAACTCTGGTTTGTTCATTCAGTGTCAAACATGTGATACGTTTTGTATTTGTAACCATTAATAGGTGTATATATGTCATAGTGTGCAGCATAACCCTTTTATCAGTGTTGCTACTGGCCTAGTTCACTCGTCACTTAGTCTTGCTTGACTTTCTTAGACCGATATCCCTCTCACCTTCAAGGGCTAGGAAGACAAAACATTCAGTACTGAGGCCTTCACTCAGGCACCGACAGCAAGCCTAGCTTTAACACAGAGTTTCACGAAGCGCCCTTCGAAAGGACAATCCACGAAGCATTGTACAAATACAATTGAGTTGAATTGAATTGACTTGAGCCCATCAGAGAACTGCAGTGGAGTCCTTAAGGACTAATTTCAGTCACAGCATAGAAGTTACTACCATGATAAAGCACATACGATACACAAGGGAGATTTAACCATTTTGTGACATTTTGAGAATGGAGGCTGTAGGCTACTCACACACACATATGTGTGTTCATACAGCCATTTATGCTCAAACATGCACTCAAACACAAATACTGTGTGTTCACTTATAGGATCCCCCCCCCCATTATGTCTATAGAGTGGCATTATTCAATGTCTATCCTTTTCTCACTCTGCTTTTTTCATTTCCTTCCAGTTGCAGGTTTTGACATGTCAATCTTTCATCAATGCCTATGTACAAGGCATTCCTGGGTTTCATCGAAATATAATATGACAAAATTCATAACATTTAGGCCATGGATGGTGTTTAGAGACTCCCTTAGTGTCAGCTCATGTTGAGACAAGGTTCTACTCGACACTCAGAACCGTTCCTCTGTGAGAACAAGCTGAAGAAGCACTTTGTAAGAGTCTCCAGGGACAGTGTTCTCCCTCTGCTTCATGCAATAACTCCCCCTTTCTCTTGTCCTGCTGTTGTATCTCACACTCCTCTGCTTTCTCTCAATGCTTCTGTTTCACTGTTCTGTTGTGGGCCTGTGTTATGGCTGAAGTAGAGGGCTGCCCGCAGTGGGAGAGATCCTAATTAACAGCCTTTTTCATTGGAGTGTGGCTTTCTACTGCTGCTCTGTGCAAGCGCTTGTTTTATGGCTGTGCCGGGGAGCCCCGTCCGGGGATTTGGAGAGGGATAATTGCCTTTGCCGCAGGCTGCAGTAATCTGCTGGGCTAATTCATTATTTTAATAAGTTAGCTTCTCCTAGGGGGCGAGCGGCTCGGCGACGCGCCTCACGGCCCTGACAGCGGGCCCTCGTTACCGTGGTGCTCTCTCTCCACGGCGACGCCCGCGCGGGGTTAATAACAGTTATTAGCCCCTCTCCGCGGCCCGTAATTTCTCCTTTAACTGGGAGCATTCAGACCGCAGCCTCCGTCAGTGGCTCATCATCAGCCCTGCCGACTCAACCTGGAGTAATCCTCCTCCTGCAGCTCTGAGACGGGGACCGATGCGCCCACCATCCTCCTTCTAATCCAAACCCCCACCCACCCACATTACCCCTGCTTGTCCTCACCGTTGTTTGTTTTGCTGGGTTTTTTTTTTTTTCTCCATGCGTTTAAATTTCATTTTGGCTAAAATATCCATCCAGCGTGAGAGGCAGATCAATCCGATTTATCCAAACAAGCACTTGGTCGTGGGCTTTGCGTAACTAATGACTTCATTTTAGAGACAATCTTCTGTCTGGCCTGCTAATGGACTGCTCAGCGTGTGTGTCCAGGTTTGATGAGTGCAATTCATATGGACATTTTACACAGCCCCTGATTAAAAAGCATGTCATTTGAACAGGGAGAGGAATACAGACGAGGACCTGATGCATAAAGGTATTGGAAGAATCCAGCAGTGGAGCTGATGGTCACTGCGGGCATTTCATAGGTTCTGCAGTTAAAATCCAATTACAGAACTAGCTCTAAAGTGGTTAAATGGCTTTCAGTTCAGCTGCAGATACATTATTTCTATTGTAAGCTGCGTAAATGCTCAAAGAAATGGGTAACAGACATTAATATTTGCAATATTTGCAATATTTGTTGAACATAGTGCAAGAACCTAACAGATATTATTGTCTAATCTATGCAAAAGCCACATTATATTTATATAAAATGAGCATTTAGGGTATGTACAGTAGCCTCAGTGTAGTAAAACATTTGGTACAGAACTGTAACTCTAACACATATTCACCGTACAAGTAATTATAGTCTTCACATAGATCTTGATGACATAACTGACACAACGCAGGCCTCAGTCTGAATGTCGCTTCTCTTCATTGGATTTTATTTTTTTGAATGCAGTAGTTATGAGTGAGCTGATAGTGTTCAGCATGGTGAATGGAGTGTGGCAGGCGGAGTGCGCCGTGCCCAGGGCTCGGGGTCATGTTCTCCTCAGTAGGCTCAGCGGTCTTGCTGTCATCATTCAGCATTCTGCCAGCTTGCGTATTAGAGACAGAGCAAGCTGGATATTAAAGCTGCTCTATCTCTCTATCTGAGTTCCACTCTGACTGGTATGGTCAGTGCTGGGCCTTCAATCTGGGATTAAAGAGTCTCAGATAAAATGAAATGATGAAAGATTACAGGCAGAAAGCATCTGGTTAACCCAGTACTGAGTAACATCTGGATATCCACTGTATATAATTATTATGAGTGCACAAATATACTTAAAACCTGATGAAAATGAAACAATACTAAATTCTTTCTCTTTTTCTGAAAAAAAAAAAAAAATTAAGCTAAAGTGCATTATGGCTTCATGAAACTGATGTTAAAGATATAACTATTATAATTCTATTTAAAATATTTTTAAGGAAGTAATGTTTGTACCTCGCCTCTGTTCGTGAACTGAATATTTGATGAAGGCCCAAGGGTTCAAATAGTGTATAAAGTTAAATAAATAACCTGGGAACACATGATATTTGACAGAAAAATAAATGCTACACCTGTGTTAATGTGGAAAGTTTTTTCCTAATGAACTCATACAGGCCCAGGTTATTCTCATGACTCATTACTCAATGTTTGGTCAAGCTTTAAAAAGTGTATGAATGTGTTTACACTGGCTTAAATGTGAATGTGGAGGCTCAGGCATTCACGTGAAAAAAAGTGGATGTGCTCCATAAAACTCCACGTGTGATATCAATAAGCTAGTACACCATTAACTAGATAATGTCTGCGGTGGGCAGCCACATGTGGAGAGGGGGGGTTGGTGCACAGACCTCTGGGATAGCCTGAGGCACGTTGGAGGCCATCGTTTTTCAAATCCACATGATGCCATCTGCTATTACTGCTGCTTGTTGACACGACTGCTATTGGCTAGAACTGTCGCACTACTGACTAATCATGTGCATAATCTTAGGTCACTGGTAAAATGTACAGATTTTTCAGTATTAAATTGTGAAATGTAATGCAATATTCTTTTAACTGTCTAAAGTAGGTTTTGTATCACATAGCCATTTATTAATAGGGAAAATAGATGCATTTTTTGTCTGAATGGTGCACTGATCCATGCATGGCTTTTTAGAGAGTTGTAAACCCTATCAAGCCCACAACCCACAATTCCACACACATTAACCACACCCTCTCGCCTTAATCCATTTTCATTAAGGAAAATCATTACATGGAGCACAAACTTTTGGCTAAATATTCATCATTGTCAACCACCAAGCACAGTGCGAGGACAAATATATTGAGATTTGTAGTTTTAAGCCTACAAGGTTGTTTCCATATTTAGGAAAAAGGCAATCAATTATTATCTCCTTATACCCTAGCATTGTTAAATTCTCAAATCTGATTGGTCAGAAGGTGTTGATTAATTTTCTATAATAGCATGGCTCTGACAATAGTCCACGTTGTAATTTAAATGATAGGATAATACTAATGCGCTTGTTCTAATAGTAACAGCTCACACGTAGGGACTTGGATTGCGGACATGCAACATAATCTAATTATAAACAGATTGAAAAAAACATGCAATTTAACAAAGAAACACATATAATCCTTGCTATCGTGAAGGTTTCTGTTAGGAGACATTTATGGAAGGAGTCAGTGCTTCGTAGCAGTCAATAAGTTTCCCACCACAGGAGAGTCTTCAGGGCAGAACACTTTGCATTTTCTGGTTTCTCAGTAACACGACAAGCAGTGTTTATGTCTTATTAACTTTAAGAGAGGGAAAAAAGAGAGGCTGGTGAGGGAATGACGGGTTATAACTGCTATAACACAAGTGATAACAGGAACTATCTTGTCTCACGGAAGTATCATAACATTAACTATAAATGGTTAAAAAGTAAGACGTGTCATTCTTTAACAAATTAAAGCTTGTAATTGTTGGCTAATTGCTGTGGTGTAAGAGGAATGTGCTGGATGTGCTGTTATTGGAAGATAATCCACTTTGGGGTGATAATGTCATAATATTACCCTGTCATTGCTTATTGTCCTGTCATGTTTTATTCTTTATTTAACATCAATACTTTAAAATTGCCAATTTTTGAGTCAACAAGACGTGGAACAAGTAAGCAGAATATACTGCAAATTCAGAAAATGCATACATACTCACTATGGCTGATGGTTGATGAGATTTAGTACAGCTCATAGTTAATGGAATGCATATAAGAAAATGCCATATATAGCAACGGCTGACTACAGGTACTGCTTACTTTGCTGGCTAAGGTTTGTATAAATAGATAAAGAATATAGCCATCTCTCATTCACAACACCAGGGCAAAGGGAACTGTTATTTTGGATCAGCAGGTACTGAGGTCATGTGAAAAGGCAGCCATGTTGTTTCAGTGCCAATATCATAAAGCTGTCTTCAAGAGCTTACCTACGTCATAATGCATAATGCACTCAAAGACAACGAATTCTCCTCTACTACCAAAATAGCTTGTGGTGCATCATTTTCTTCCAGGCCAAAGGATCAATACCTTCATTCCCATTTCAGCCTGTCTGTCCCGTCCCAGAATAGGACAGCTTGCAAAACCCACATGCCGTGTCAGCTAATCACATCTGTGCCATGCAGGCCAACTCCAGCAGTCTTGCCAAAAGGTCACCAGGGGTCTAAGAGGTCTAAAATCTACTCATCTTGCCATTGTGGTCTAAAGGATGTCCTCCAATTTGGCTTAGAGCATGTGGCTTAGTTTGAACCAATAAGCCAAGATACATATAAGCCAACATATACATATATAAGCCAACATATACTGCAGTTACATAATTAGGACATGTTATTATGTGCTTTACAATCTTTCTGGTCACACTTTACCTTGTGTTATAAACCATCAAAAATATACCAAGTAATGCATGAATTGTAGTTACAATGTACTAAATATACAAATAACCATTGAATTTTAAGATATTGAGCCATAAACTCATTTTTAACTCTCATTAAGGTCAAAGCAGATGGAACTTATCAACATTATATATTTTTCTATTAATATTTTGTTGTAAGAGTATCTTCACTTCATGTAAATAACCTATTAATTAGATTTTGTCCCATAACATCAGCTAGAACGTGTAGTATTTACTGTTTTAAATAGTTTCACCAAAAATACAGCAGAATGTGAAAAAAAGTTTTGCATAAATGGATTACTACACAAGCAAATAAGTATTCAAGGTTTTTAAAAAACAAACAAACAAACAAACAAACAAAAACACCCCCATACCCAAGTGCTAGTCCTGAATGCAATTTTTTTCATTTCATTTCAATGTTACTTGCACATTACTTTTAACAATAGACACTGTCACAAAGCAGCTTCACAGAAATCTGTATGCACCTTTAGATCCCTAATGAGCAAACCAGAGGTGACGGTGTCAAGGAACAACTCCCTGAGATGACACAAGGAACCAGACTCAAAAGAAAACCCATCCTCTTGTCGGTGACACTGGATTATAAATCATCACACTTCTACAACTGTACAGATACTAGAGAAACAGTTCTAATTGTGTTGAAAGGATGTTCACAATAAGCATAGTGTGTATAATGTAAGTGTCCTGAAATGAGCACATTACAGTCTTTAAGACTACAGCAGCGGTTCTTAGATGCAAATTTACAGTATCCACATGAGATTATCCACTGAAAAAAAGCATGAGTAGTGAGCATAAACTGTTTTTGGGAAGTGCCAAACTTTACGGTGTCCATATGATACCATGTACAGCAAGGTGACTTTAAAGCACTTCTGTAAGTCGCTCTGGATAAGGGCGTCTACCAAATGCCGTAAATGTAAATGTAAACGTAAGGTCCAAGCAGATGTAGATCATGAGGATGAATCAGCATCACTGCATTTGTGTGGATGAGATCTTCTGTGTCAGATTAAAAGTCATGGTATTAAGATCCATCCGTCTATCTATCCCAGGGAACTTGGGGCACAAGGCAGGGGACACCCTGGACCCACCACAGGGCACAATCACACGCAGTCACACACATTCACACACTAAGGCGCCCCCCTGGTATTAAGATATGATTTATGGAAAAAATTCTTTTCATTTATTACTTTACAATTAGTTGTAAATTCTAGTCAGTAGTTACAGTAGTTAGTTAGTAACTAATCAGTTTGGAATACTCTTTATTTACTAGTTGGGACATTGTCATAAGTGCTATGTAAAATGCACTACTGTTTATGTGCATGTGTTGACACTTTGACATCAGGGCATTACTGAGTATGTCAGGACTGAGGATGATGGACAAAATAAATCATGCTTGTCTACATCTATAAACTCTTATATACAGATGTATTTTGTGTAAATGTAAAAATATGTCTTCTATATATCGCCAGAGACAGCCAACTGGCATGTCTTTAATTTAATTCTAGAGAAAACATCCAACTGTTAAACAATTCCGAGCATGAGTTGACGCAAAACAATTCCAGGAATATTAGGTCATATTCTTGCATGAAACACAATAACATCCTCGACCCTCCAGCAGGTAAACTGTATTCACACTACGCGTGTGTGTGATTCTCCAGCAGGAAGCACAGCATAAACAATGTTTACTAGTGCAGCATGATTGTGTTGGCGTGAGTGTATAGTCAGAGAAACTGCAGTAAGTTGTCTCTCAGGAGATGCATTGGGGAACTGACAAACCTGTGTCATAAGGAAGACGAGTTGCACTTGATGCAAAGGAAGATAAACATACTGCGACACACACACACTCACACACACTCATACACAATTCAGGTCAAGAGCCATAGCGGGCAGCATATGATGCCCTGAGGCTATAGAAGAGTGGAGTATGCATCAGTCAGTGCCCTGCAGGCTCACACACACACACACACACACACACACACACACACACACACACACACACACACACACACACACACACACACCCACACACACACTCACACACACACACACACACACACACACTCACACACTCAATACAAACACAAGGTGAACTCCTTCTGTGAGGAGAATCCAGAGCACACTGAGTTTATTCCAATAACAGCATAGCATTTCTCTTTTAGAACTGACAGTATAGTAGATGTATCTCTGTTCCTGAAAAGAGGTTATATTCCTTGTAAAAAAAAAAACAAGTGCTAAATACAACTATGTTGTAAAAATTTACTTTAAATTCTGATTGATTATAGTTCCATGTATTTAAAATTCAACCTATGCCTTGACAGATCCATGCCACCCAGCTGGAAGTGTGGAAATTTCACTGACCTCCATCACACACTATTATCTTTTATACCACTTTTGAATTCTAAAAAACTGATTGGTCAGAAAGTGTTGATTAATTTTCCATTAACAACAGCTCTGACAATAGTGCCAGCTATAATTCAAATTGCAAGTTTATATTAATGTGTTCGTTCAAGTGCGTTAGAGTTTCTATAGTAACAGCATACAGAAGCTTGTATGGTAGACACTCCACAAAAACATATCGTCTTTGATATGCTGAAACTTATCAAACATGGTAAGGAGATGTTTAGTTTTAGAAGGAGTCTCCAGTGTCAGCGATTCGTAACAGTCAGTAAGTTTTTTGCCATGGGAGAGTCTCCATGACAGACGAGTTTGAATGTATGGTTTTTCAGTAACATGACAAGATACATTTTTCTCTGATTAATAGAGAGAGAGAGCGAGAGAGAGAGAGAGAGAGAGAGAGAGAGAGAGAGAGAGAGAGAGAGAGAGAGAGAGAGAGAGAGACTGGCGATGGAATGACTGTTTGTAGCTGTAATATTAATGATAAACGAACTTGTTTCACGGACCTTCCGCAACATTAAATGTAACTATAAGCTGATAAAAAGTATGACATGTTGTTCTTTAGGGGGGCATGGTGGCTTAGTGGTTAGCACAATTGCCTCACACCTCTGGGGTTGGGGGCTCGAATCCCCCTACTCCCTGTGTGCACGGAGTTTGCATGTTCTCCCTGTGCTTCGGGGGATTTCTCTGGGTACTCCAGTTTCCTCCCCTAATCCAAAGACATGCGTTGTAGGCTGACTGGCATTTCCAAATTGTCCGTAGTGTGTGCGACCTGTGATGAGTTGGCACCCTGTCCAGGGTGTCCCCCAAGTTCCCTGAGATAGGCTCCAGGCTCCCCGTGACCTTGTGTAGGATAAGCGGTATGGAAAATGGATGGATGGAAGTCGTTCTTTAATACATTTTTAAAAATTAATCACTGGCAAATTGCTCTAGTACAACAGTCATAAAAGTAATAAAGCGATAAAACACTTCAGGATGTGTTGCTGTTGATTATTTTCCTCTAACAGCATGCCCCATTGGGTTTTATTCCTTATATAACAAAGTCTCAGGTCATGCTGTTGTTATTTATGTATCCCACACTCTGGTCAAAGTGCACATCTGTCTTCTTGGTGATCAAACCAGCTGGATTGCTCTTTCTCTTACCTGGTTAATAGATCCAGAGAATTCCCCCAGGCTGGGGTGTTTAAACTGGAGCAAACATAAGTCACAAGTGCTACAGTAGCCCCACTCACGGTACAACAATGATGAAGAGAAATGACTGGAGTTATATAGTGTTTTAAAAAATCTCAGCCCTAAATTTTGACATGGTGTGCTTCCTCTACATGCTAATGCAAGCCAGTTATTTCTAAACAGGATGATGATTAATTTGTGCTCTGATCTTATCATGAAGTCACATTCCCTTCAGCAAGATACCATCTGACCGTCCAAACACCATTAAATGAAAAAGATTTGAATCATTTTTAAGGTTTACATTTATCAAGCAATTTAAACTGATAGTAACTCATTAACATCTTCTATATCTGTAATGATAAAGATAACAGTGAGTAACTGCTTCTCTCCCTAAAACCCTGCTTTAATTCAACCTGTCTCCAGCTTCATATTAGGTTTTTTTTTTTTTTTTTTTTTTTTTTTTTTTACCCCAGGCCCCCCTCCCCTACAGGGACATTAACTCTTTCAGGAGTATAATTTTAATCGGATGCTTTTTGTTAAATGTTTAACTTAAATTGGAGCCCTCATAAATATTCCAAATCACTCGCCTAGTGTTTGATGAGGAAATGAGACTCCTACCCACTGAGATTCCCCAGGCTACGAGATGAAAAAGAGAAAAAATCCTACAACTTAACACTTAGAAGTAGTCGTTCGGGCCACATTCTGATGCACAGAGCAGACTCAACACAGTGAGGGATGCCCGTGCACATAAATGACGATTGAATTTTTTTTCCCATACTGCCAGCATGCATTGTAGGCATTGACCAATTGAGACATCACTTTGAGCTTTGTAAAGAAAGAGTAAGTGTGAACATTTCATGTCCAGCTAATTGAGTGCACTTTAAGTAAGCATAACTCAACAGTGTAAAATAATGTTAAATGTTACCTTAATTTTCAATCAAGCTCTTCTGGTATTTTATATCTTATATAAATACTCATCATGGAACCTCTGAGATTTATTTCCGTGTGTGTGTCTATGTTTCATTATGCTTTGGAACAGTGTTATAAATCACAAAGATAATGCGAAACCTTTTCATACTAGGTTTTTTCTCCTTTCCTCTCCCATCAGTAACAAGTGAAAATAAGTAAAACAACTCTTCCTCCCATCATTTCTCCCCCCTCCCTCCTCGTCTCTTTTCCCGACTCCTCTCAGCAGACAGGCAGACAGGACCGTGAGTCTGTGCCATGTTCTGGGGTCGTGACCTCAGTGTGGCAACCACACCAGGAAGTCTCAGTTACACGCTGCAGGAAGCCTTCAGTCAGCAAGCCGGGAGATTGTGCCACCTCGCACAGCCCACACCATTTACATATGCAATGCTTTAGCAGCGTCTCTCAGCCTCAACAGCCGCTGCAGCCACGTGGCCAGTCAGAATACAAATGTCACTCAGGGCAAGAAGAGGGCAAACCAAGACATGCGGGGAAACTCTTAATGTCGTCCCGTGGTGAGCTGAGAGGACTAACAATGTAGTGAGTCTCCATCAGTGCTACATATGAACTGAGGTGAGGATTATCATGTAAATTACCTGCATGTATAAACCAAGTAAACACCATCTGAAAGAAAGTATTAGTCTACACTCATAGAAAAATTAACTGTTAATTAACCACAGACTTTTTTAAAGAATGAAATAACTACCCAAGTATCCATTACTTGACGTTTTTGCATGACGCTAACTTGCACTCACCCAAAAAATACTGCTTTTGAAATTTTTATTTTTTTATTATTTTTATTTTTTTTTTGTGAGAATGAAGCAGTTAGAAGAGTTTAAAGAGGCAAATTAGGCTCTCCACTATTAGTTCTTTAAACTAATTTGTTTCTTTAATTATATTAAAACTGAATCCCAGGTTAATTTAACCTAACTAACTATCAAAAGTAACTTAAGCTCTTAAGGTACCTTTAGCTTCCGGAGTCAAGAAAGAAAAGCTACATATCGAGCCCTATCTACACAATTCTGATATAAGACCAAGAGCGAGAGCTAATGCTAGTTAATGTTAGTAAAGTCTGAAATTGTTTGAAATTGTACCCTCACTTACTTATTCAGTAGAGCACTTATTGTATAGAACACTATATCCTTACATTTCCTGTAGCACCATACTGTGCCATACACTGCCATTTTGAGGGCCAAAAAGAGGACTGACTGCATCAATATTGTTGTTTCTGTGAGCAAGATTTATTTGCATTTATACTGATAATTGACTGCCCTAATACACTTGAATATATACATCCTCCCTGTCTTGTAGCTACACTTCGTACAGACAGATTATGGGAGAACTGGGTATCTTGCAGCATTACTAACATCAGTAAATGAAATCAAATGACTCTCCCTATAATGAGAAAGAGTTTTTTTTTCTCCTCCTGATGATATACTCTGACATGAAGAGCTGGTAGGCTTCTGTGCTCTTAAATTATTTGAGGATCGCTCCAGAATAGGGAGAGGGGTTGCTGAAGTACCATTTATTCTCTTCCAGTGTAAGGTGAGTAATTTCTCCTCTAGTTACATTCGTATTGTGCGGCAAAGCCAGAAATCCAGATCAAATGATTGAATTTTGAATGGAAGGGTTTTAAGATCCCTCCATATATATACATCCATCCATTTTCCATACCATTATCCTACTCAGGGTCGCGGGGAGCCTGGAGCCTATCCCAGGGAACTCAGGGCACAAGGCAGGGGACACCTTGAATGCGTTGTCTACCCATCTCAGGGCACAATCGTACACACATTCACACACACATTCACACACTACGGACAATTTGGAAATGCCAAAAAGCCTACAACGCATGTCTTTGGACTGGGGGAGGAAACCAGAGTACCCGGAGGAAACCCCCAAGAACGGGAAGAACTTGCGAACTCAGCGCACACAGGGCGGAGGCGGGATTCAAACCCGCCAACCCCAGAGGTGAATATGTGAATATATTAGAATACTCTAAAATGCCTGTAAAGAAATGATCAGTCTATAATTTTAATGATAGGTGTATTTTAACAGTGAGAGACAGAATAACAACAAAAAAAATTTTTTTGTTTGGAATCTGATTGATTGATTGCTTCTGTGGACAGGTGTCTTTTATACAGGCAACAAGCTGAGATTAGGAGCACTCCCTTTAAGAGAGGGCTCCTAATCTCATCTCATTACCTGTGTAAAAGACACCTGTCCACAAAAGCAATCAATCAATCAGATTCCAAACTCTCCACCATGGCCAAGACCAAAGAGCTGTCCAAGGATGTCAGGGACAAGATTGTAGACCTACACAAGGCTGGAATGGGCTACAAGACCATTGCCAAGCAGCTTGGTGAGAAGGTGACAACAGTTGGTGCGATTATTCAAAATGGAAGAAACACAAAATAACTGTCAGTCTCCCTCGGTCTGGGGCTCCATGCAAGATCTCACCTCGTGGAGTTTCAATGATCATGAGAACGGTGAGGAGTAAGCCCAGAACTACACGGGAGGATCTTGTTAATGATCTCAAGGCAGCTGGGACCATAGTCACCAAGAAAACAATTGGTAACACACTACGCCGTGAAGGACTGAAATCCTGTAGTGCCCGCAAGGTCCCCCTGCTCAAGAAAGCACATGTACAGGCCCGGCTGAAGTTTGCCTGAATGATTCAGAGGAGAACTGGGTGAAAGTGTTGTGGTCAGATGAGACCAAAATCGAGCTCTTTGGCATCAACTCAACTCACCGTGTTTGGAGGAGGAGGAATGCTGCCTATGACCCCAAGAACACCATCCCCACTGTCAAACATGGAGGTGGGAACATTATGCTTTGGGGGTGTTTTTCTGCTAAGGGGACAGGACAACTGCACCGCATCAAAGGGACGATGGACAGGGCCATGTACCATCAAATCTTGGGTGAGAACCTCCTTCGCTCAGCCAGGGCATTGAAAATGGTTCGTGGATGGGTATTCCAGCATAACAATGACCGAAAACACACAGCCAAGGCAACAAAGGAGTGGCTCAAGAAGAAGCACATTACGGTCCTGGAGTGGCCTAGCCAGTCTCCAGACCTTAATCCCATAGAAAATCTGTGGAGGGAACGTCAGCCTCGAGACCTTAATGACTTGGAGAGGATCTGCAAAGAGGAGTGGGACAAAACCCCTCCTGAGATGTGTGCAAACCTGGTGGCCAACTACAAGAAACATCTGACCTCTGTGATTGCCATCAAGGGTTTTGCCACCAAGTACTAAGTCGAAGGGGTCAAATACTTATTTCACTCCTTAAAACGCAAATCAATTTATAACATTTTTGAAATGGATTTTTTTGTTGTTATTCTGTCTCTCACTGTTAAAATACTCCTACCATTAAAATTATAGACTGATCGTTTCTTTGTCAGTGGGCAAACATACAAAATCAGCAGGGGATCAAATACTTTTTTCTCCCACTGTATGACCACTGTGTACAGGGTGTGAGAAGATGCCTCTGCCTCTCTCTCTCTCTCTCTCTCTCTCTCTCTCTCTCTCTCTCTCTCTCAGGTCACCCCCGCTGGTATCGCAAGCACAGCAGTCACATTGTAGCACAACACAGACAGATTGCTTATAATAACCGCTAGAGACCTTTCATTTTTCATTGTCAGCAATTTACAGGATAATTTTGGCACCCTTTAAGGATACAACTCTACTAATAAGAGGATAAAAATAAACAAGCTAGTTGTGAAAGCTCTATATCAGGACAGGGTAATCCTGTTTACAAGTCTGAATGCATCTCTGCCAATGATATTGAACGACACCAACATGCTTAGATGTGACAATTTTCACTATTTTTAAAAGCAAGGTTCGCTTGACACAAAAGCTTTTCGGTGCCAGAGAGGATAAGAGGATCAAACGTCATGATTCAAATTTCATTATAAAAGACAAGCTAAGAAGAAACAATTCACCTAATAGTGAAATACAGGCAATTCTGTTTGCAGTCAGCCATATCATCAGTTGTTTTTTGTTTGCTATTATTGATCAGTCATGCAAGGTAATTCAATTATAGTTACTTATAGTTCCTCAACCAATAGCACTTTACAACATGATAGTGAAGTGGAGTCCAGAGAAAGTTTTAAAAGATTATCAAAATATCAAAAATTAGTAGCACAATATGTAACTGGATAATTTATTCATAGACTATGCTCTCATCAGCCATATTATTGGGAAAGCCTGTACACCTGCTGATTCATATATTTTTCCAAGCAGCCAATCATGTGGCAGCAGTGCAATGCATAAAATCATGCAGATACAGGTCAAGAGCTTCAGTTAATGTTCACATCAAACATCAGAATGGGGAAAATTCAGTGATCTCAGTGACTTGCTTGTTGGTGCCAGACGGACTGGTTTGAATATCTCAGAAATTGCTGATCTGGGAGTTTCATACACTGAGGCCTTAGAGTTTACAAAGAATGGTGTGAAAAACAAAACCATCCAGTCAGGAGCAGTTCTATGGACAGAAAATGCCTTTTTATGAGATAAGTAAAAGGAGAATGGCCAGACTGGTTCGAGCTGACAGGAAGGCCATGTTAACTGAATTAACCACTCTTTAAAGTGACAGCATGAATCCATGGATCCAAGCTGCCTTGTGTTGATAGTTCAGGTTGGTGGTGGTGGTGGTGGTGTAATGCTGTGGGGAATGTCTTATTGGCACACACTGGGCCTGTTAATCCAAATTGAGCATTGTTTGAAATCCACAACCTGGATATTGTCGCTGACCACATGCATCTCTTTATAGGCACAATAAACCCTGTTATTAGTCTGGTGTTCCTAATAAATTGGCATGTATGATTTTAGCATTTTTGCAAAACAGATGTTCAGCAAACAGTGTGTGATGCATAAGAGGTGAACCTATATATATATATATATATATATATATATATATATATATATATATATATATATATATATATATATATATATATATATATATATAGCTATTCATTACTTTAATGAAATTTTGTGTGGATAGAGAATAAGTGTGCTATATCTAATCACTAAACTAATAAAATCACAGTTCTTTAGGATTAATATTTGGTTATTTTGCAACATTATTGATGCTTTGCTGTTTTCTTTTCTGCCTTATGTCAACTATTTAATGATCTGTTGTGCTGCCTGAGTTTAGACTCACACTATTCAAACTCTAATGTGTACAAACTGTCACACACCAGCTTTTCCCAGGACATACTGTAACTTTACTGGAATAAAATGAAATAAAAACAAATGACATTCATTTATGTGGATTATACTCTTCCATCCCTGCACTTTCTTTTATGTATCTAGTATTTCTAATTTACCACCGGCCAGAAAAAGCGACACAAGAAGCCATAAATTCCCTCCTAATTCCAAATAATTCCGATTACATGGACGAGTAGTTTTCAATCAGAAAGATAATCTTGGTGATAGATGGTGGGATAATTGGCTGTCTCGGCGACGTAAATATTGTGTCGTTCTATTAATCTTGCCGAATGAGGTGTCAACCTGTCACTCATTCGTCAAACTGAATTAGGAAATATAACGAATAAATAAATGCATGCAAGTCAGGCTTCTGGAGGAAGAGCATGTGTGTGTATGTGTGCTAGTATGAGAAAGAGAGAGTGATAGTTATTAATAAGAAAAATCATCTGAGGTGGTGTATCAAACGTCCGCAGAATCTTCTGTGAAAGAGGTTTCCTATCAAAAATGATCACGAATTCTCAAATTCAGCCTTTAAATGCTTCAAGTTCTCTAAGTTATCTTTAAATAATGTGACTGTCACCTAGTAATATACTGTATAAATATGCATATGCTTATGCTACATGCATAATCAATTGGTTTGGGAAATATTACCTTCCCACTTTGTGAGCCTTAACATTTTTATTTAAGAAATTCATTTGTTTAAAGTAGAGTATATCTGTATTAACACTTAAATTTACTGAACTGATTACTTTAATACCAGATTAAATCTGGTTTTGGGGAAGACTCTCATCCCAGTGTGCATGCTACTGGAAATATCTGCCCACTCACTAACTTGTGAGCAAAAAAAAAAAAAAAAAGCACTGACATCTTCTTAATTTAATTTATAAAGATCATAATTAATGACCTCCAGGCAGAAGAGCACCCCATTTTAATGTGGCAACTAAAAAGGCCTGTGCTATAAGAATAAAAATGAAGTTTTCATTGAATTCAGAATGAAATCTCAAATATCAGTAATGTAAAGGAAAAGGTCAGCCCTAATAGAGTCCCTCCCTGCTTCTTAATGGCCCATAATTCTCTTTAAGGAGCTCAACTGGCACGGCTATGCTGAGAGCTAATTGTAAACGATTAATGAATTCAGCATCAGGTGTTGGTAAAGGCAAACAAAGGCTGCGGAGAGACGAGCAGCGCCACTGCCCTTCGACATCATCATTAGCCACCATCAGGTGAGCGAGTGCGGGGCTGACGCGTGACAGATTACATTTTCTCGGACGACAGGCTGCAGATTTATCTGCGTTATAAAGTAAGAGCAGCGAGCGGCCTTCAATCACCAGAAAGGGAAATTGGATTAACGAGCTAATGATCACAACAAGACACAGAGAGAAACCAATGTGATGGCTATTAATGCGTGCTGGCTGCTCTGCTGCAATCAAAGAAAGTCCTTGTGTTCAGATATGGACATTTGATTTCTTTTCTTTTTTTCCAATACAGCTAAGACTTATGAGAATAGAAACATTTCATTCTGAAAGTACATGCAGAGGTAAACTAGGTCTGCTCTCAGTCAAATGAATCTTCTGGTTTCGAGGCAGATTCATTCATCCTATTTTCATTCTGTCTGCATATGTTATGGCCCCCTCTCCCCACCTTATTAAATCACTAAAGCAAAAAAGCCTATATGTGGACTCTATGTAGGCTGTCATTCCATGGGGCCCATGTCGCATCCCCAAATTTACAATGAGTGTCAGAAGCTTGTGTGTTTACCAACTCCCCCACAGATATGCCTCAACACCCCCAAACATGGGTCATGCCTTTCTGCTCATACACACACACACACACACACACACACACACACACACACACACACACACACACACACACACACACACACACACACACACACACACACACACATATCACCAGTGCATGCAGGCTGTGTGGCCCAGGCCTCATAAAGCTGACATCTTCACTAAACTATGCTAACAAGGCTCAGTGATTTGTATATGCACAGCCAGGTGGTACGGCTATGCTGGAGGCATGGAGAGCCACAGGACGGCTCGGGAAGCGTGCTGGAAGTGTGGGGAAGCACGTGCTGAGGAGATTAGGGAGAGAATCCACTACACAGGTGGGCAGCCATGATCAAAGCACTGTGTCCCTGCATACTAGTCCATCCTGTGGTACAGGGCACAGTAAGCAACCCTGTGGGACCTCGCCTCTGAAGCACGGAACATTCCAGCACTGATTTAACACACTGAGCAGAATTTATCATGCGTCTTGTCTTGTGGTGAATGCAGGTGGAAACGCAGACAGCTGCTCGCTTCAGTTTGGGTCTGGGTCTTATTTTAGGACTGTCTCATTGAGGCTTTAATATAATATAGTAATATTAATAATGTATAAATGTATAGTATTTCATGAGAAAAACATTTTTTTAAAATGTATCCTTATACTTTCTTACTGTACATTTGTACATTTATACTTTTAACTTGAGTTTTTAAAAAAGTTGCATTTCAGCTATTACCAAAGCATGTTTAAATGCATATTTGGACTTTTGTGTATTCAACTGACCTGGACAGAACAAATTGCAGTTTATAATGTATAAAGTCTCACTGCAGCCTCATCTCCAGTCACATCATGTACATAACCAATTCAGATCCTCATTCTATCCTTACATTTTTCTCTCCTATTATCGTTTTCCTCCTTTTCCATTTACATTACTCTCCCCATCACTGTCTTTGCTGTACAGGTGCAATTAAGCCACAAGCCCAAGCACCATTCACCTTCCTAACACACTGCAAGTTTTTGGAGGTCCATGCTCTCAGCGCTGGTGACTGTCAGCAGCTGTGGAGCGAAGCCATGCAGCGCCGTTGTCAGACGGTGTCACGTTTCCAGCCCTGACACTGTCCTCCTGTGTGCTGCCCATGGCTCTGCCTGAATGGGACTTTTGATGGGGCTAGCCCGGGGTCTTTCATCACCTCCTGCCTGCCCTGGAGCACAGGGGTGCGGGTCACGGCACACAACACCTGGCAGGTATACCGCACCACGTGCCACGAGCCTGAAACAAAAGCTACTCTATACTGGACGTTTATTGCAAATTAATTTCCTCTCTCGCGTGCCGTCTTCTCAAGGTTTTCACATTCATAAAATGTGCCAGGGGAAAGGTAGATCACGTAAAGTGAATCAGTGCAGGATTAACTATGACAGGAAGCTACCGTTATGAGGAGTTCATCTTGGACCCATGTTGTATTCTGACCCAATGCAGAGAAATTGGCCTATCTAGACAATTTAGGTATAGTTATTTTTGTTAAATTCCTCAAAGATGAATAATACAAAAGCACAATCTTTATGCTCAGCACCTGTTGTTAACATATATAGAATCATGCCTCATGCAAGCACACATGCAGACATACAAAGGAGCATCACTGGACCCATCCTATAACATGCTTATCTGTGGTTCAAAGCCTGATGACTGAATTATCTCTGGCTGGGCTGGGGAGGAAACGGATATCGGTATCCTCTCAGTGTGGTGGGCAGCTCAGCGCTCCCTCTGCTCCTGCTTAACCCAGCCTTGATGAATTATCCACATGAAGAGAGATTGCCGAGAGAAGAGGATGAGCAGAGGCTACCGGTGGCAGAGGCATGATCACAGGGTCTATTTTCTCTATCTTATTTCTTACCGTCTTCCTGTTTCAATCTCTGCCTCACTTTCATTTCCTCTGAACTTGAATGTTTTTGAAAAAGGTGTGCGAGTGAGTGAGTGGATGGCGGGAATGAAAGCTTCATCTCTTGTTTGAACAGGAAAATTTCAGCTGCTGAAAGACAGGCGATTATCACAATCTGAGCACCTGCTCAAGAGACACACTACCCTACACGAGCCTCAGCTGCATTCTAAGCTCTTGGAGAGTAAGAAAGTAGATACTAAATATAGGTTTTTAACATTAAAAACATGTTGTTGTTTTTTTCAGTGAAATACGTATGACTTAGTCCATCTTAGTACACCTTCACAATCCAATCTGAACCACTCACAAATCTCCATCAGCCATTAGCATCACCTCTGACACGCAAGGTCACCTGCCAACGAGTCTCCACTCTCCAATTAACGGCCCTGATGGACACTGCTAATTGAGAGGATTTATGGCTCTCTTTTATTGGACTTTATGAGGAAGGCAAGTGGAGGGCATTAGCATTTATGGGCCCCAGGGTCCACGTTGAGAGTGTGGTGCTGTACGCCACTCCTTAGCCTGCTGAAGATCCGGCCCATTACTTACTGAGGGAGAGGAGCCAAGAGTACAGCCTTCAGTAGCTGTCGGAAATAGAAGATAAGACCAGAGAAGAAAAGAAAAGATGAGACATACGTGTAGATAATATATAGAGTCAAATGAAATGTGGAGAGGAATGAAGTAGTGGATGAGGGAGAACTGTATGCGTGTGTGTGAGTAAGAGAGAGAGAGAGAGAGAAAGAGAGAGAGAGGGAGAGAGAGAGAGAGAGAGAGAGAGAGAGAGAGAGAGAGTTCATGTAATGTGCGTGTGGTTATTGATTGTATTGTCAGCAGGGTTATGCAGGGTCTTGAGTGGTGTGGACTCCAGTCCATCTGTGGACAATAGTCAGTTACAGCTCACTGCTCTGTCTAATAAAGCACAGACAGATTCATATCACACTGTTTGTGTGTGTGTGTGGTGCACCTCAGGGAGGGGAGGAGAGCAAAGGTGAGAGATTTCATTTCTAAAATGTCATTGGCCTGTGTTTTAAAATGTGGGACTCTTGTTGTGAAGGGATTCCTCACTGGCTATAAAATCTGATTAAAAAAACAGGAATATAGAGAAATTAATTTCATGATGGGATAGGAAGAGGAAATGGACAATACACTCAATTACAGCTCAGTACTCCATCTAATAAAACACAAATATAGCAGAGGCCATGGTGAAAATTTGTTTGGATAATCTATGTAATGTTTGTCTGCTACACACACACACACACACACACACACGCACACATGCACACACACACACACGCACACACACACGCACACACACACACACACACACACACACACACACACACACACACACACACACACACACACAGAGGGCAACTAAGGTGAGGACTAAGAACATTGTCAGTACAGTACCATTTTTGTGGCCTAGTGGAAAGATGAGAACATAATTGTCCACTCAAGCAGAGAGAAGAGCTGAGTCCTGAAAACAACTTCCTGTTTACCACAGTGAAACTCAAAGCTTATACAGGCATGCACGTTCAATGCACATTTTTTTCTTCCACTGTGAAAATGTTCCTCAGAAGGTGTGAACAGTTGTAGCAGTCTATCATGTGTGTATTCAAACTCTGTGTAACCAGTAAGGAAAGGTTTTATATATCGCAATTAGCCATTTTCAGATGGCACCATAATCCCAGAGATGTTGGTGCAGAAGTATCTTATATGTGGTCTTGGACTGAGTGATGAACCTAGGTGGCATGAGTGATTGCCCAGGAGCAGCCAGCCAAAACCAAAAAATCAATAAACAATCTCAATGTTTCTGAGGATCTCACGTCCAACCTAATAAATGTCTCCATTCACTGTTATGACTTCATTTCTCCGTAACATCTTCTTCATGTGTATCCCACACTAATCAATTATATATATATATATATATATATATATATATATATATATATATATATATATATATATATATATATATATATATATATATATAAAAGGGGGGTTGTTCTCATGACACCCTACCTGGCAGTTCTCATATATATCTCATTATCTCATTATATATTCATATACAGAACCAGATTTTCCAGGCACTTCTTCTTCGTTGCTATAACATCAAACATATCCACATACCTTCAGCCATTGATAAGAAAAGACATTATCCAACCTACATCTGACATATCTTGCTTTGAAAAGAGAGATACTTGTGGCAAGGCTAATCCCTAAAAAGGCTCATACACAGAAGGATGGGTTGTTCTCATAGCTATCACTGAGGAATGCAATCGGATATATTTTTAAAGCCTGATATGTTAAATTCTACATGTTATGTAGAGCTAATGCATATAGCTAAAAGAACCAGTCCTTTAATCATCTTGAAAAAGAGCCTCTAGTGTTTTAGTCATGGATAGTTGTATATATGGTTAGTGGAAACAATAATAAGGTTTACTTGAGAAATCTACCAAGAAATGAATGCACATTTGAATTCTGAATCCCAGAAATAAAAATAAAAATGCATTAATACCCATGGCTATATCCAAAATCATATACTCCTGTACCAAATAGCAAATCAAATTAGTCCAGTTCCCTTGGTTGTGATCATTTAATAAGATAGTATTTGGGAAACAGGCATAGTAAGTGACAAACCCTCTCTTCTAGCATGTGTCCCCTGTTACCTGTGCTGTGTAAAAGAGAAACAAGAACAGCCAGGTTGAGTGACAGACACATCAGGGACTTCCTCTGATACCTCATTCACAGGCCAAAGCAACCTTTCAATCGCTGTTCCGCAGGTGAGAACAGCACACACACATAGAATACATTCTTTCTCTTTTCTCCTATTGATCCTGCCACTACCCATTACTGTCAATCAAGCCCAGAGCATCAGCGAGAATGGGGCCAAACAAGCCTGGACGCAAAGAAGTAGTGAGCAGTTAGGAGTTCAAATCACAATGGTAAACAAGATAAACTTTCAACCACCACATCATCACACTTTCATGTGACAAGACCACTGTGCCATTACACCTACAGTCATCACACTACTCAAACCTTCACATGGCCAAACCACATGACTGCACCTCAATGCCTCCCAATCACCACTCCATTACAACTTTACAAACCATCACATCACTTCTCAACTATCATACCATGCATGCAAACCACCACACCCACTGAAATTCCATGTGTCCAATCCAAAACACCACTGTACCCTCATACCTCCTTGCCATCATTCCCTTGCACTTCTATACCTCTCAGCCATCACACCCCTGCACGTCCACACCTCACAACCATCACACTACTGCACTTTCACACTTTCCGACTGCCACATCACTCCACTTTCACACCTGCACACCATCATAGCACTGCAATATCACATCATCTAACAGACCATTGCACTTACACACTTTCAAACCACTGCAACAGTGTATCTTCACACTATCTACTAGAATAGTGGACCTCCACATTTTCTACCAGACCACTGAACTCCCACACCTTCCATAACCACCAGACCACTGCACCTTCCCACCTTCAAACCATCACATCACTGTACCTCCACACCTCCAACCAACCACACCACTGCATCTCCAACATCGTTCAACCACCACAGCACTGCATCTCCAACATCTTTCAACCACCACACCACTGCATCTCCAATATCGTTCAACCACCACACCACTGCATCTCCAACATCTTTCAACCACCACACCACTGCATCTCCAACATCTTTCAACCACCACACCACTGCATCTCCAACATCGTTCAATCACCTCACCACTGCATCTCCAACATCGTTCAACCACCACACCACTGCATCTCCAACATCTTTCAACTACCACACCACTGGACCTCCACACCTCCCCACCTCTAAATCACCACACCACACCACAACATCTCCACACGTCTAAACCACCATACCACTGCACCTCCAAGCTTCCAAATCACCATAGCACTGTACTTTCACACGTCCAAACCACAACAACACTGCACCTCCAATGCACTTCTACACTGTACCACTACACATCTAAGATACAACTCTACTATTAACACCTTGACAAATAACAGATACCGACTACATTCTGCAGTATGAACAGGATTCTGGCAGAGCCACCCAGTTTCCTCAGCAGATGGTTGACAAGACTCAAGACATTTCTAATGTGTGGTATTTGTGAATGTACCCCTTTATGGAATTTTATTCTAAGTTTAAGCTTTCACAATCCACACTAGTTTAGTATTATAAGCATTGTGCTTAATGCCTTAGGCATAATGCTTATGATAATATTAAAGTGCAGAGTGTGCTCACTGTGTACATGTATGCATACTGTATGCATAAGATTCTAAGAGAAAGAAAGAAAGAAAGAAAGAAAGAAAGAAAGAAAGAAAGAAAGAAAGAAAGAAAGAAAGAAAGAAAGAAAGAAAGGGTTTTTTTTTTTTTTTTTTTTTTTAAGCTAAATGGTTTATATTTATTTCCCTTGCAAGGTACTTGCAAGGTACTCATGTCCCTGGCGTGTGTGCGTGTGTCTGTGTGTGTGTGCAGTAGGTTGGTGTGCTGGGCTTCTGCTCCACCGACAGCCATAAGTGCAGGAGATTGATGGACGTGCAGCTCACCCTCCCCACGCTGTAAAAGATTATGCGCTTGCCCGCTGGAAACAAAGCTATGATGGAAATTCGTTGCGCATCATCAGCAACAAAATATCTACACGCCAAGACAGGAGTCTCTCATTTTTCATGGGCTATATATTAAATAAAAAAAGGGCATTAATGAAAGAAGGGAGAGAGAAGGAAATGACAGAACATGGAAGTGTGAGCTGAGTGATGGCACTAGTTAGTGTTTTTTTTTTTTTTTTTTTTAAAAATGAGGCTACTTGAATGGTGGATATTATGGAGTTTTTATTGGCTGTCAGAGAGCACAACTTCCTGCATACCTCACAGTCTCGCATACCGTGGTCTGATTAGAATGCCAGAAAGAATGAAAAGGGATGGGAATCTGATAGAAAAAGGTGATGTGAGAAAGTAAAAAGAAGAATAAAATGCATAAGCAAGTGAAGGGGTAGACAAACCAGTAGGCTAAATATTATCAGTACCTGTGAGTAATCAATAGATTAAAAATTTGACACATTTAGGTAATTCACAGAACTCAGCCACATAAGTAAATGCTGAATTATTTAAAGAGCAAATTATCACAACCCTCCAAATGCAGTGTGTGATGCTAAGCAAAGCAGTGTGTTTGAAAACAATAACTGACCTCAGTGGACCCTGTGACCCAACTAGCCCAATTCAGCCCTACTACCCATATTGTGGCAAACCTGCCCACTCAAAACCGCCAAAAAGTAAAGACAGGAGAGAGCAGGACTAACGACTAAGGTTAAGGGTGTCAGAGAAGGAGAGACAGATCCAGAGATTAGAGTGAAGTGAAGCTAGCCACTCTGTCATGTCTGTTTCTCCATGCCACTTTCACTCGGCAGCTTTCAAGAGGTAGTGGCAGCAGAGGCGAGTCAGGAAAAACACTTCTACACATCAGGTACTCTTAAACATGACAAAGCTCACTCACTGCCACTGCAGCAAAGCATTGATTTTTCCTCCATCTCTCCATCAATCTTTCAAGGGAGAAAAGCAAAGCGGGGAGAGAGAAGAGCCGGAGTGAGAGACAGACAGCTGAAGATGTGATTTGTAACTCTGAACCAATGGTAAGCAGAAAATCGGCAGTCTCTTCTAGCAAAAGTAAAAGGAGTGGAAGGTATCTTTAGTGGCTGTCCAAGATATGATATTAACAGGCCACATGCCACCTAATGATTGAGCTTAGGCCCTAAGCTTGGAGTCATTTGTCTGTCAGGGCAATTTAGGAGGCACAGAAAATGTACTCTTACCTTATAACAGAAGCAAGCACCAGGTGATCTGACATCACATGGATGGAGTTTGACTTACAGCTCATGTGTACTGTAGGTCTGAGATCTCAAAAACACTTAACGGTTCAGATCCTGCATAGAAGACTACAGTATACTGGGACTTTTTCAAAAGTCTGACACAGTCTGAAAAATATGCCGCAGCAAACTGTACATACTGTACTATATGAGAGAATGTACAAGGATTCAGCATGACGATTTAAAACAAAATAAGGTAATCACATATCAGATGTTTTATTTTTCATTACAATCCTTCAATTCATTCCAAATCTACTGATAAGCTCTTACTGATATACAATGACAAGAGCACTGAGATTGATATGCATGCTTTCTCATCCATAATACATATGTATACTGTAGTAACATGTTATCTTTGTGCAAGATTTAATATACAAAGAAACAGCTGCCCAGATGACAAGATTCGCTCATGTGTGCCACACAACATTCCATCAATAAAAGAAATGTTTATACTGTAAGGGCTGTATTCAGAGTCGGCAGTTTATGTCCAACAGTTACGTGGATATTTACACAGGGAAATTTGTGGAGTTTGGTTATGTACCTCATTAAGTCGATTTTCTGGGTGTATTGCCATAATTATTTTATGACAATACATTTTATAATAATACTAATAATTATTTATTATTAGTATTTAATATTTGCATGTCATAATTCTCTGAGTGTATTTACAGCCCAAAACATGAATTACACCATGACATATTGTGATTATATCAAGCTGTCAATAAAAAAAAAAAAAACAACAACAACAAAAAGACTTAAGTTTAAGGTCAGAATCAACCATAACTGAGACACACCTCAACCTCAATTACTCAAAACTCCACCCTGCATGTATAACTCTCACATCACTTGTGAATAGCACTTAAATCTGAATACCAATACAGGGATTAAATCTTCACTAAACGTACATAACTCCACTCTGAATACAGCCCAAATTTATATATTTCGTTTCCAATTCTTAATATATGACCAATGGATACTGTCTTATACTGTTCACAAGATCTGTTAAATATTTACCTGAAAGTTGATAGTGAAGATGGCTTGCAGAATTTCAAAAGAGTTATCCAAATGAGCAAGCATTAAACATGTATAATCATTACAGTACAGCATTGTACACACTGCAATACATTCATAGCAGGACATGCAATAGTATTTATTAAAAAAATGTTATTATCAGTAACGGTACCACTACAGAAAGTATATTATTTTATTTTTTAAAAATTGCTGTTATAATGTTAAGTATGATATTTCATAACCTACATCACTCAGACTGAATACTGTACCATTTATGGACCAGATGCAACAACTCAGACATTTTCTCTTTTTTTTTTTCTTTTTTTTTTTTTTTTTACCAGTATTTTTAAACACACCCTAACACAACTCCATTCAACATATTTACCTTTTTATGTCAGATACAATCAGATACAGACACTTCTTACTATTAAAAAAAAAAAAAAAATCATTATTCTTGTCCACTTGAAATATGACAGTTCCAAATGCTTTTTTGTGGGTAGATATATATGTGCCAATTACCATTTTTTTGTGTAGTAATTGTATTATTTTGATGTTCATAAAAGGTCAGCAGAATCATCATTACAATTCCTCCATATTTAACAGCCCCAGATGTCAAATGCATCCCTTAGATTGTTTAATCATATTTTATTGACTACCAATAAAATGACAAATTCTGAATACTACCACCTGCTGTCTGGCATCCACCCAAAATGCAAAAGGGCATCACGCGTATTCATTTAATTGTAAAAACATGCTGTGATTTTATGTAGCCCATTTCCTATATTTAGTTAGCATATTTTCACATCCTCCCCTGAAATTAATTCTCGCCACAGCGGCCACATGTCGAGTAACAGAACCTGAATTTTATCTAAGTAAAATAGCACTGAGTGTGTTGGTCATGACTTGATGCACAAGTTCATGCAGGGTTTACGCTGGCATTATCTTCAGGTTTAAGTAGGCACCAACTCCCCAT
Source organism: Cranoglanis bouderius (assembly GCA_023630585.1). NCBI lineage: Eukaryota > Metazoa > Chordata > Actinopteri > Siluriformes > Cranoglanididae > Cranoglanis > Cranoglanis bouderius. The sequence goes on from CM042543.1 coordinate 11,154,281, forward strand.
AACCCCCCCTCCATCCCCCCACCCCCCAAAATATACCACAGTGGGTGGAGACATGAACGGGCATCATTCACTTCTGCACTCCTAGGTGCCTTTGTCAGGTGATTGCTGGCAGAAAAAAAGGAAAACAGATCAATACATCTCCTCTGGGGCCGACAGGTAATCTTTACCAAGGATGAAATATGAGGAGCATCAGCCCACTGGATTCCTTAACTGTAGCTGAGGTGATTGACTGGGTGCACGCGTCATGTTATCCCCCCACACTTTCTGCCCCACCAACGAAACTCATTTCAGGCCACACGCACGCGAAGGGAGGAGGGGCTCATGAAGTAATGTTGTCATGGTAACAACTAATTACAGACAGGTGAGGCAATAGCTTAGATGATTGACAAAAACACGATAAGGAAATACAGCAAGCAATCTGTCAATTCAAGGCAGCTGGTCATATGGATGAAGCGCACAGTGAAAAGGGGACACTACAGTTCCCACAGCTGTCTACACAGCCACACTGGTCCATTTATAAATGTCAACAAGAGCAAAAAGCAGTCTCATTATACTGATTGCTGAAGTAGAAATGGTTCCAGCAAGCAACAGGTATTAAATTCCAATAGCAAAAGAACAAGCACATGAAGGATTCTCAGATGGTCCATAAACTTTTTACAGCAATTCATGCTAATAATAATAATAATAATAATAATAATAATAATGATAGTACACAAATGTGTGCTATCATCATGCTCCTGATTCACACTGACCCAAAACTGCGTTAAATATTAAGACTCATCACTCATCAGCTGCATTTTACCACACCAATGGAAACAATAACTTCAAATTAAAATGCACGTTTAAGCAGGCGCTGTGCTTCAACAAACTTTTATGTGTGAACATTTGAATGTGGATTGTGAAGCAGGGAATGGAGCCCCCCGGAGGGTGCAAGAACACACACTCGCTCTGTTGTGCTAATGAGTGTTTTTAGAGCACTCTAGCATTTCATATCCATGTTAATAAGGGACCTGGGTGTTTTCACTTTTGGTGTTCAATCTTCTGAACATTGCATCGGCGTAACGTGTCTGACTTTAGTGATGCTACACAATGAGCTACTTCTGTAACATACATACCAAAAAAAAAAAAAAAGTTTTAAAAATGTAACCCAGTGGACGTTTCTACAGCCACAATGGCAAATCCAGTCTCAATCTGAATCAGTATGAATGGGGTGATGACTGGTGGGTTAGCTGCCTTGGGCTTACATCTTGACCCAATTGACTGCATTAGCATTTTTTTGTCTGCAAGATGGTTGCTTGGTTGGAAAGACTTAATCCAGAAAGTTTTTGTCACAGAGAGTTCTTTCTGTTCACTTCAGTATTCTCTGCGTGCTAGTCTAGGTTTTCCACCCTGAGCAGCTGTGCCCATGAAGAGGGCAGCCAATGTGAGAGTGTGTGTCAGTCATCCTCGTGTTCCCTCTGGCTGCTGAATGAAGTTCCTGGTTTGATGAAGTCGGGTGTGTGTGAAGTGGATGGCAAGGGGAGAGCATATTCTCCTCCAGGAGAGAATGTCGTCTCACAGCATCGGTTAGCCTCTTCTTGTCTGGCCTCCATACGGAACGGGAGGTAGACTGTAAAAGGAAAAATATCACTGACATCTCAGTATGGGGATTCGTTCTTTTTTTTTTTTTTTTTTTTTTTGGAAGATTTTAGCTTTAACTATATTGTCTAGGTGGAAACTAAATTAACCTGAGCAGTCAGTTGATGAGCAACTTTACACTGATAAAAAAAAGTGTAACATTAGCCCTTAAATGAATGCAAGAGTGTTTTTCCAACCACCATTACATACTGTCAGACAAGCCATATTTGTACCACATTACTTAAAGGTAGTGTTTATACATGACACCTACACAAGCTCTTCTTGACTGACATAAACCTACAAACATATAAACAATCTATTACATTTATAAAAAAAAAATAAAATTACTAAAATATTACATTTTAGGGTTCATCAATTGGCATCATCTGTCATAAAGACTGCTTTGGCCAATTTTGTTGTCATGTTGAAGACAAGTAAGGAAGAGTTTTCTGCGACAATTCCCAGGTTGTCTTGGGTGCACGGTCATGACATCTGACTGTGTAGCTCTGTGTATTTGTAGCTTCTGGCATGTCAAAGTCACATAATGGTGATGAGGTATAGCTAAAAGTATGTGGAAACCTGACTATCACACCCCATATGTGCTTTCCAGCTTTCTGTCAGGCAAGAAAGCCTGAGGTGCAGTCAGCGTTCCAGTTCATCCAAAAGGTGTTCAGTGGGGTTGTCAGGGATCCGTGCAGGCCACTCGAGCTCTCCACTCCAAACTTGGCAAACCATGTCTTCTTGGACCTTGCTTTGAGTGGCACAGTGGCATTGTCGCTGGAACCTGTTTGGGCCCCTTAGTTCCAGTGAAGGGAAATTGTACTGCTATAGCACACTAGACAGTTGTGTGATTTCAACTTTGTGGCAACAGTTTATGGAAGGCTCACGTATGGGTGTGATGGTCAGGTGTCTACGTAGTTTTGGCCATATACAGGTGCATCTCAATAAATTAGAATGTCGTGGAAAAGTTCATTTATTTCAGTAATTCAACTGAAATTGTGAAACTTGTGTATTAAATAAATTCAATGCACACAGACTGAAGTAGTTTAAGTCTTTGTTCTTTTAATTGTGATGATTTTGGCTCACATTTAACAAAAACCCACCAATTCTAATTCTAATTTATTGAGATGCACCTGTAGTATATCTATGGCATTATGGTGAAACAGCACCTCCATAGGTATTCATTAAAACTCCAAGCGTTTTAACTTTTTTAGTTCAATTCTGGAATTTTGGTATTGGTAAACTATTCTAAACAAAAAAGGAGCAATAGAAATGACTTTGGGGTGTAACTGAAAAAAATAAAAAATTAAACAGTAAAAGGGGAAAATGAGGGCCTGAGGTATGCATTCAATGATTAAACAGGTTAAAACACAATGACTACAATTTCCATTTTTTATTTTCAAAGACATAATGGATAGTTTATCTTTCCCAGAATTCAAATAGTACATACATGCAACACTTATCATTCCACAACAACCAAAATGCACAACCTTATTGCTGCCTGCACACTCTGAAATAAAAACATCATTTAGAGTGTCCTGTCTATGTTGGTCACTTCAGAAGTTTGTTCATGTTACACAGCCATTTTGAGATGAGCTCTTGGGTTAGACGACTAAAGTGGGAACTAAAACTGACATTGTGGCTCTGGGCTGTCTCACAGGATTAAGCCATACAGCCGTCACTAACATGTGCTTTTTCTAGTTCCCATTATATCTGCCTGTGCCTCTTTCCAGATGACTTCCCCTCCAAACTGAGCCAGCACGGGAAGGAAGGCAGGCAGGATCATTGATTAATATTTCTGGAGGGAATGATGGCTAACCGTAAGCTGTGTTTGACCTAAACAAAGCCAAACACTTAATCACATAACCATGAGAAACTGCTGACCCTCAAATATTCAAGAAAAGTTCAAGACTGTTAAATTCTGATAGTTATTAGAATTTCATTATAGCCCAGGCCTTGCTTTAGATATTTTATCATTTATTTTTTGTTAACAGAATTTTTCACATTTTGCACAACATTGATTAAAAGGATTTTTAACTTTGAATCCACAAACAGCATTGCTACGATTCCCACTACAGAAGCACTAGATCTTGTAAAGTAATGATTCAGCAGGAATGAAAGCATTTGCATGTCTTAATGGCTCCTTGTGTTCAGCCTCTCAAAAAACAATTATTTCCAAACCACTTCCTGCAGTCCTGCCCATCCAATGTTTATTAATCAGCTAATTACACATTAACAGTAATGAGGCTCCTGATTCATGCACTTAAATGAATAGGACTGAATGGCTATTTAATGATTAGCCCTTTGTGTGGCTTACTGTATGTAGCACAGCAACATCCACTAGATAGTGGAGAGGACGAAAGATTTGGCAAATCGAAAACCACTTGATGCTGCAGCAGTGTTAGAAGCCCCTGGCTGCTCATTCCCATAAATGTTCATAAAATAGATGCTGTAATAAAGCAAATGGTTAACAGTAAATGTGTCATTTCATTACTATTGACCGGCGCTAAAATGCTTAAACACTCCTGCATCATCAAGAGTGTATATTTTCAACCAGCAGCCATTATTAAAAGAGTGAGTTTTAGGTTCGCATGTATAATGCATGGTGATAATACTTACACCCAAATTCAACCAGGTGCATAAAATACATTGTCCATACCAAATGACATAAGTAACTACGCTGAGGTAATTAAACAATTTTACACTGGGCATAACTTACTAAAAGTAAAGGACTAGACTCTACCCTGCAGTGTGATCAGAATAAGCTGCAGAAGTCCTGACTGAGTGGCTTTCTTATGTACTTCTGCAGATGTTAAGGCTAGTATTTATCACTAGACCTGGTTGATGTGTGTCATAATGGCTTTATGAATGATTGTGTGCCAACATACAAGCAGAGTGCTTTTCACGATTTACACTGGAATAAACCATACCAGCTGCTCCATGCACAAAGACTTTAGCTGGAGAGGAGAGAAGAGAGGGGAGGAGAGGAGAGGAGAGGAAAGGAGAGAGAAAATAGGAGAGGAGATAGAAGAGAAGACAGTACAGAGAAATGGAGAAGAGAAGAGAAGAGAAGAGAAGAGAAGAGAAGAGAAGAGAAGAGAAGAGAAGAGAAGAGAAGAGAAGAAGGGACATGAGAGAAGGACAGGAGGAGAAGAGAGTATGGAAGAGAGGGGGAGAAAAGAGGAGAGAAGGAGAGGAAATGGAGAAATTGTGAGAAAAGGACAGGAGGAGAGAAGAGGATAGAAAAGGAAAGGCGCAAGAGGAGGGGAAAATGGAGAAAGCAGAGGACAGGAGGTTAGGACAGGACATGATAGAATTGGATGAGAGGAGAGGATAGAAAAGGAGAAGAGAGTAAGAAAAGAGGGGAGAAGAGCAGAAAAGAGAGGACAAGACGTTAGGACAGGAGGAGAGGAGAGGAGAGGAGAGAGAAAAGATGAGAGGAGACAGAAGAGAAGACAGTATAGAGAAATGGAGAAGAGAAGAGAAGTAGGGACATGAGAGAAGGACAGGCGGAGAGGAAATGATAGATGAAGAGAGATAGAGAGAAAAGAGGAGAGAATGAGAGGAAAATGGAGAAACTGTGAGAAAAGGACATGAGGAGAGAGGATAGAAAAGCAGATAAGCAAGAGAAAAGAGGGGAGAAGAGGAGAGGAAAATGGAGAAAGGAGAGGACAGGAGGTTAGGACAGGGCATGTTAGGACAGGAGGAGAGGTGAGAATAGAAAAGGAGGGAGAGTAAGAAAAGAGGGGGAATAGTAGAAAGGAGAGGAAAATGTAGAAAGGAGAGGACAAGAGGTTAGGACAGGACAGGAGGAGAGGAATGAATTGAAAGGGATAGATGAGAAGAGGAGAGGAGAGAACAAGAGGAGAGGAGGGGACAGAAAAGGAAGGGAAAGAGAGGGAAAAAGGAGAATGGAGGAAGTTAGAACATGACAGGGCAGGATAGGAGAGGACAGAAAAGGAGAGGAGAGAGGAGAGGAGGAGAGGAGGGGTGAAGAGAGGAGAGAGAAGACAGGAGAGAAGAGCAGAGGCGAGAGGCACTAAGCATCTCAGTGGTGGGCTTTTGAAGGACGCAGGAGGAGAAGGAGGCATGCAGAGTGGAGCGGATGAGGGCGAAATAGTGCGGTGGGCTGCATTTCTGTCAGCAGAAGTGATGGCTGAGGGCTGGCGTTATTTGTCTTGCGCTGCCATATGGCCCTCGCACCGGCGTGGGCATTAATGAGAGGGGGCCGGACCGCCGGGCAAGAACACCAGGGCCTCAGACGCAGGTGATCTGTCACCATGGGTGTGTGTGTGTGCGTGAGAGAGAGAGAGAGACACAGAGACACAGAGAGAGAGAAGGAGAGAGGGGGAAAGGAAGAGATGGAGATAGGGGATTGAGAGAGAAGGGTAAAGGCAGACAGACGGAGGAAAGGTAGAAAAGGGCAGCACAGGAAAGACAGAGAGAGAGGGATGACACTCTCTAATGGTAGCCCAAAAATAGAAATGAAAGCTGGCATGGTGCTTTGCATTCCAGCACAATGGTATGCCCTTGCTAGTGGGTTAATGAGACTCACGGTTTTTAAGATATCAACCTGATGCTCTAGTGACACATCAAACTATACGAGCATAGATTTAAGTCATGGTCTAATGCAGAATTTAAAATGATAATTGAAATGGTAATATTAACAAGATAATTACAAAAATAATTATGAAATCCATGTATTGTCTTCTATGCAAAACATATTTTCGAAACAGTTGTTTGAATATAGTCTGATTTATCTCATATTTCTAACATAAGGTCATAATAAAACAAATATAAGCATATAGTCTACTTCTTTGAACTTCTTTGAACAATAATGACATTTATCATTTCACAAACTAAATTAATCAATATTAATTTACAGATGCATATCATCAGACTGTAACTGGGATTTTTACATAACCACTGTTTATGTAAGGTATAAAATACAATGGGGTGTATAGGAAAATAATCAACGATGGGGTGGATGAATTACCACCCCCAATTTGAATACTTTCCCCATTATGGCATGTTCTAAAGTGTCTTGTTCCTCTCATACCACAACCATTTGTCAGCTATTTAAAAAAAAAAAAAAAAAAAAAAAAGTATTTATTAAAGAATAAGATGTCATTTTGCATCTGTTTATAGTTACTCCTGCAACTGAGGATTGTCCACAAAACAGGTTCCTGTTATCACTTACATTATAACAGCTATAAACAGTCATTTTTATTATTAAACTTATTACAAACTTTTTCTTGACGTTAATAAGTCAAAAAAATGCAGCTTTCTATGTAAAAACCAGAAAAAATGCAACATCCTCTGACTTTCGCCTTTCAGAAAACTTCATATTACAGCTTTACCTCTGACTGTTACACAGCACTGGAACTGAAGACTCCTTCCATAAATGTTACATAAACATCTCCTTACAGAAAACTGTACCATATAAATAATTATACTTTGTTAAATAACAGTACATGTTGTACTACATCATTTGTTTAGAATTAACAAATAATTGTTTATGTATAAATACATAATTTGTTTAGATTTAATTTGTATGGAGACGCCACTATAAATGTCGTGTGAATTAGCTGTTACTATAGCAACATATTTGTATGAATGACATATCAGAATGAGTGCATACATCTATACTGTATATACATCGAGTGCATAGTATACGTCTGTCATTTACCTTACAGCACTACTGTCAAAGCTGCTGTTATAGCTTCTGGTGAATCAGAATAGAGAATTCAGCAGTTCTGTTGTGGAAGGTGTAATAAACAATCCTACAGCAATGGTTTCTGGTTTAGAACTTTGAGAGAAAAGTGTATTCGTATGGTTAGGTTAGTGACAGTGAGATGTGATTCTGGCAGCCAATTTGGACCTGCAAAGTGGAGTGCTCGTCCAATCCAAACAGTCTGATGAGTTCTCTCACAGCTAGCTTCAACACAATGTCTGCTAAGTGCTAAAGAGGTAAAGAGAAGGGCCTGAGCAACAGCTGGGTACAAGCAGCACAATACCCAGAGGAACCCTGGTAGACACCTCATCCTGTCACCCAGGAACACTGCTTAGCACACGCTTGAAAATCACACTGTCACACATTGTAGCCCTCGGCTGATTAGATCTCTCGCCGGGATTCGCAGAGTAGCACAAACACAAATTAAAAGCAGGAAAGTAATTGCCATTTCAACAATCAAACAGACAATATCTTTCCGAGCGCCGCACTCGCTGACTCTAATACAGGCAGAGAGAGAGAGCTGGCCCTGTGAGACGCCAAAGTAAAGATTTATACAGAGCAGATGCAGCCACAGACACTGACATTGGATGACACCCACTGCATGATAAATCACAACAGACCCACTCCAGACTCTACATTCAGGACATAAACATACACTGCAGAGCAAGGGCATATGAGAAGAAACAGCAAAATAAATAAATAAATAAAACAACTGCTGAAAATGGATCAAGTTTTAAATTGTGATGTTTGTCATTAACACTGTAGATGCTAATATTTAAAATAACAGTTCTAAGCTTTAGTTCATGGTGTTCAATCAGTCCATAAGACATATTAAAAGCTCTGAATGTAAATACAGTACTAAAGGTTTTTTGCAAAAACAATGGAAAAGTGGATTTAAAAAAAATAATAATAATAATTTTTAAGCATTTTTTCCATCACTGAGAAAAGGTACGATTGATTTTGCAAAAGTACCTTGAAGGTGCTTTAACCATTTTAAAACTCTTTTCGAGTGAGGTTAATCCCGTTTTCCACAGGTTTGTAGGTAAGGCCAATGAGGAATACCCGGTTTCTGCCTGCCCCCCCACAGAGAGGATGAAGGGGCAAGGGTGAGGCTTTTTTAAGTTTTATGGGAAGCAGCATGGTAGCGTGGGGAGGTGAAGGACAGAATAGCTGGCCATTCCATCACTCAGTGCAATAAATGGATGCAATCTGTATCCCTGTACAGCGGTGGCTGTTTTTAAATTCCACCTCTTTTATCCAAATGAATGATGGACTCTGGTACAGTGCACTGTGCGGCAATATTAATATACATCAGAGGCCAGCGCCCCTCACTAAATCAGAAAACTGGGTGCATTTGTTATTTAAATGACAAACAGCGCACCAGGGAAGAGACGCAGGCAGAGGAGATTTTGGGGAAGAGGCGGACAAACCAATTCAGATTTCAATCCTGTGAAGCAGTGCACAAGAACCCAGGAACCATCAGTCTAATGAAAAAAGGCAGGCGGGTCGGCCCAAATGGATGAGAGTTTCATGAATGGCGCCATTTCCAATCCGCACTTCTTCTCGTCATCTTCCTCTTTCTAGGACTGCTCGCAAATGTCAGGGATTTTCCGATTACATGTATGCTGGGGTTCCAAAATTAACTGTGGAATTGATTAAATCTACTGAGAGCTGCATGTGAAATGTGTAATAATAATAATGGTTAATAATAATGAGCCGTGTATTTCAAGCCTCCATTATTTAGACTTGATGATGTAACCACAATTATGAAAAAAAAAAAAGAGTTAAAAGTCTATAAGTTCTATAAGCATTGATCATGACATAAAATAAAAACTCTAATCGTATGTTAATCCAGCTTCTTAGGAATTTAAAAGCATGACCGTATTTGTGTGTGTGTTTTACTTAAAATACTAATGTGTGTATTTCAGTATTTCGGTTCTTTATAACTGTATTAATGAGGTTTACTGAAATAATGCATTAATAGCAGTTTAGGGTTCAACAATGAAATTGCATTTTGCAGACTGCATTTCTAACATCATTAATATGCCTCTTACAAAATAAATTAAAACAGTCCTAGTTCAAAGCCTTGTGGTACACCTTTACTAATGTCTGAACCCGAGTATGCAAGTGAGCAACAACAATACATTGAGTTCCACCAGTATGCCAGTATTCCACCAATAATCAGTGTGATCTAAATGACCAGATAATAAATCTATCTAGGAAAAGTGAGTGGACACCTACTGAAAAACTACTGAAAAAAAAAAAAATCATGTGGTGCTCAGTACTAAATTTGAAACAAAAAGTACTTTTTGATGATTTCACCTGTGCAATGTTTTAAGTTTATCTATGAGAATAAAGACTGTCAGCTAAGTAAAAAATCTTGTAAACTGTACAATAATTCAAACTACACATATGGGTTCACATACAGCAGTCTTCTGAACTTCCACCAAATACTGATGATTCAGAAAAACACGTCACACAGTTCACAAGTAGTTCTGTCAACCAAAAAGACAGATGACTTGACCTGAATCATTCCTCTGCTCGATACAAAGCAAAGCAATTAAAATATAACTTCAGTTAAATAAATAATCAAATAAACTGAGGGTCAGAGTGTATTTTTATTTCAATGATTAAAATTATTAAACAGCTTATGTAGCTCTGGACATTTATCATATTAATTATATCAGCTGCACCCACAGGACATCCTTGTCATGTAAGCTAGCAAAATGGTAAAGTGAGTGACCTATACTGAATTCGACTACATTGTTATTACTGTCCTTGATGGCTTCAGAATAATAATCAGAATAGGCAGCTCTGAGAATCCTTTTCAGACTTACAAAAATCCATTTGACATTGATTCCCTGTTAAATATAAAGGTTTCTCTCAACCTTTAACCTTCAAGTCCTGACTTGTCGGCTGTCAAGTAAAAAGATTAATATTCCAACGGAAACTTTCAAATGAGCAGCAAGGGATTGAAGGGTCTTTACTGTTCAGATATCATATAATTTGCTAGTTGTTATTTATTTATTTATTTTGCATAATTCCTTTCCTTAGCATTTCTCAGGATCTCTGTAACAAATGCAAAGGTATGATATGTAATGTTATGTGAGAAGTCTACAGCTGGTTGCCGTTTAATGGAAAAAACGGCCACAAATAGAAGAATATTTTTACTAATAAAAAAATAAAAAATTAGTTCACTGATACGGTCCTGAAAACACTATATATACATAAGCAACTTTTAAAACTACCTAGATATATAAATGTATCCATTTCTGCAGAAATGTTTTAATGCAGATGGATTTGCTAGTGATCTAGACTGACAGTGGGCCATACCTGAAGTGGCACTGGGAACTGCTACAGTTTTCCTCCTCCTCTTGATGTCTCCTCCACACAGCACTCCCAGTTGCGCACTACGCTGTCTACCGAAAAAGAAACAAAGAAATATCATCTTGTGTAACTAATCAAGTGTACTTTGGACATGTTCAAATATTTTGGTATATTTTAATACAAACCACAATCTTCTTTAGTACATAAGAGTAACTGAAACAAAACTCTCAGAATTGGCTCATGGCTCTTTTTAAACGATCAAATATACTGAAATCATCTATTCAAAAAGCAACTTTAGATTGTAAGAATGAAAAACAGCCCAGGGACTGCAGCAGTTCAAGGCAGGAAAGAGTAAGATGTAGTGCGGGAGTTTTAACAGAAATATCAGTGGAGGGAAAGGAGGTGCTCGGGCCGTGTGTCTCTGTCGCTGCTGGGTACAGATAAACAAATTACCCTGGCTGCAGACCCCCTGTGTCTACTGCGATGTAAAGTTAAGGTCAAGGTCCTCTCCACTGCCGAGGGGGAAGGGACTGATGCTTTAAGAGCTGATCTGTGTGTATATGTGTGTACAGTTAGAGGAAATACACACACAAGATATATATTCTTATTTGTGAGATTGCTGCATTCTCACAAATAGTGTTATAGATACTGTATAGACAGGTCAGTGTCAGGGTTTTTTACGTACATGCAGGCTCATGTGTAAAACAATGGAGGTGTGATACCTGCCAGAGTGCAGCTCATCTCTGGCAGCCGTATAAACCCCTCACCTCACTCGAGCTGAGATAGGGACCTTTTAACCGCTGGTGCATTCCCTGACCTCAAAAGCCATAAATCACATGATACTCACACTACCTGAGCAGAGAGAAAGGACAGGGGGGTGCGAGAGCATGAGCGAAGTCTCTATGTTGTATAATCAATAGGTATAAAAATAAATGGCTCGACCGGTATTCTCCGCCTGCTACCTCCCTCTAATAAAATCTCTGTAATGCATATTTCATTTACTTTTATACTTATTGATTAGCTGTAGCCCAGTTAGTAAATCACGCGTCTATCGATCCCTCAATCGTAGCTCTGTCGGACAGCGTATAACCAGCCATTTGCTGCACTGATAAAGAGCTCAGCCATTGAACTCCCCACAGTAAATCTTTGCAAACTAACTTTTTAATTCCAAAATCAATGAGCGCTTAAACACCACATTATTTCACTCGCTGCTGCCATGGCCAGTATTAAACGTAATACCCAGATGCGTTTGTGTCTAATTCACAAGGGGTATGGCCCTCTCTCTCTCTCTCTCTCTCTCTCTCTCTCTCTCTCTCACTTCTCTATGTCTGTCATGATCTCTCTCAGTTAGTGACAGATCAGTCCAGGAGAAGCTCTCACAGCTCCACTTCACATCTACATTGGTTATAGATCCTCTGTAATATCTCCAACTATTACAGAGTAAACAAAAACACTTTTAATCCAGATTTATAAGTTTATACATAAACTTTACATGGATGTCCAAAATCCATAGCACATAGTGCAGCTTGATACTCTATAACAGCTCACAGTCCTTTCAAGTAGAGTTCAATAAAGTCACTTATGGCACACCACTGTTATAAAAGTTCATTACAAAATGAATGGGTTGTGCATGTATCTGATAAATATGTCTCATGAAAGCACAAGCTTTTAATCACAAGCTTTCAGCGTGACGAAGAAAGTTTTAATTTGATGGACTAATAATGTCTGGAGGACAGAATTCATAAAAAGGGTTTTTGAGGGTAAGGGTAAGTTTAAGCCACGTATTCCTCAAACACTGGCTAAAAAAGCAGCAAAACTTTTTCTGATTACCAAAAAGACAAGGGATAAACTTCGATTCAAAATATCAGTCATGCAAAAAAATATTTTTAGTGCTCACTGGTCCCTTAGGCACAGTGTAAAACTACACTGACAACGGGGTCAAATGTCATCCGCATGCCCACACCTCCAAAGCAAATATATCAATTAAAAATAATAAATCAAAAAGACGTGAGAGCTACAGCTAGCTGCTGGCCCACCATCTATTTTCATTAGGCTACAGGCCACTCCAGGTGTGAGGAGGATCTCAAGATGAATAGAGGTATTCAAATGAGTCAAAAAGGATTAGGGTCCCCTGGGATTGCAATCAATGGTAGCAAATCAATAATCAATAGGCCACTCACACCAATATACTAACTGCTGACATCAAGATCTCACAATTAAAATGAAAAGCAGGCGAGAGGAGTGGTGGAGGACTGTGATTTTTCTGGAGCCGCCGAATGTCATTTAGAAATAAATAAAGTCTATCGAGAAAACGTGCATGTGCCAGAAGCAGGTGGGACGCAGTTATGCATTTTAACATTGCATGACAGTGGGAGGTATTACAGAGACAAGTACAAGCTGGAGCTCACTAATACAAAACAATCTGGTGGAGCTAATCATGCTCATGGAATATCATATAAGCATACTGAGTGGAAAAAATATAAACAAATATCAGGTTGCTTTGGTTAATTAAGATCAACTGATACTGTTTACAAGGAGTGAGACTGAGAAGCTTAATAATATATAATTGAATTTTTTTTTAAATCCCTGATGTCTTTAAAAAGTGATATCAGAAAAAAATAAATTAATAAATAAATCAGTGAAAGTTTTGTGTCCCTCTAAAAAGCCACCAGCTTTGCACTGACCACAGCCATTAAGAAAAATAAAAAAAATACTGTCATATTGTAGAGGTTTTCTTATATTTATATTATATTATGTTTGTTATTTTTGTGTCTTATTAACTTCAAGAAAGAGAAAAAAAGAAAAGCTGGTGAAGGAATGACTGTTATAACATAAGCAATAACAGGAATTAACTTGTTTCGTAGAAGTTAATGATAAACATAACTATAAATGGATAAAGCATACAGTGCCCTCCACTAATATTGGCACCCTTGGTAAACATGAGCAAAGTAGGCTGTGAAATTTTTTTTCATAAAAAAAGTCTTTATTGTTTTACCTTTTGATCTTTTGTTAAAAAAATTCACAAAAATACTCAGTACTTTACTATTAATAAACACAGGTTTATCCAAAAAATAGCTTTGTTAAATATAGGTGTGCAACAATTATTGCCACCCTTTTAGTCAATATTTGTGCTACCTCCATTTGCCAAGATAACAGCTCTGTGTCTTCTCCTACAGTTGCAATCAAAATTATTCAACCCCCATTGCATATCAGGTTTATTGTCAAAATTTACAGACTTTCAGCTGTTTGCATTGAACAAATCCAACAAAAGCAATTGAAATAGCTCAACACAAAGAATGCTTCAAGTGGTTTCCCCAAATTCAACTGAAAATGCAACTTATAATGACTTCTCCGGTCTCAAAATTGGTGCATTTTGCTGCACATCACAGCTATATTCCTTGGTCTTACCCATTGTTATGAATGAGCAAGGGAATTTGGACTATGTGTTATCTCATCAATGGGAATATACTTCAAATATATTTTTCTTTTAAGAATTCATACGGGTGGCAATAATTGTTGCACACCTATATTTAACAAAGCCTTTTTATATAAACCTGTGTTGTGTTTGCAATTGTTTGATATCCATGAGAGCAGAGTATTTTTGTGATTTTTTTAAACAAAAGATCAAAAGGTTAAACAATAAAAACAATTTTTCACAACCTCCTTTGCTCATATTTACCAAGGGTGCCAATATTAGTGGAGTTCACTGTACATGTTGTTTTTAATGAATAAAAACTTCCAACATTGGCAAATTGTTGTAGTATAAGAGCAATATACACATATCCAGAACATGCTGTTAAATTAAAATAATAACTTTGCAGTGGTAACAGCAACTCTGCCTTGCACTGGGCCACATTACACCACTATGTCGGTGATTATTTTCCTGTAACACAACGCCCCATCATGTTTTATTCTTTACTTATTCCAAACTAATTACAAACTAATACTTTTATGTAGTAGCAGCATAGAGAAGATTTGTTCCCATTCCTGTTACTACAATATTTTATTGTGTGTGCAATGCACATATACAGTCATGTGAAAAAATAAGTACACCCCATAGAAATTGTTGGCTTTTTTTTAACATATTTGGACAAACAAACATTTGATAATCATTGAAACAGTGCCTATTAATAAAGCTGATATACTTGAACAAAACCACAAGGAAAATAAGCTCTTTCAATCATTTATTCAACAGAAATATCAATAGATGTGATATTCTTCAATTCAATTCAGTTTTATTTGTATAGCACTTTTAACAATGGTCATTGTCCCAAAGTAGCTTTACAGAAACATATAAATTCAGGATGTAGATTTTAAATGTATGAAATTATGAAATTATCCCCAATGAGCAATCCAGAGGCAACAGCGACAGTATTCTTCTGTGTACACCCTTGGCTTCAGAAGCTAGTATTTCCCCCTTTAGCAGGAATAACTTCTTGTAGGCGTTTTGTATAATTGTCCACCAGGCTTGCTGGAATTTTTGACCACTCTTCCATGCAATATTCTTTCAGTTGCAAGATGTTTGAGGGTTTTCTTGCATGTACTGCCCATTTCAAATCCCCCCCACAACATTTGAATGGGATTCAAATCCAGGCTTTGACTAGGCCATTCCATAACTCTCCATTTCTTCTTCTTGAGCCATTCCTCGGTGGATTTGCTAGTGTACTTAGGATCATTATCCTGTTGAAAGGTCCAATTTTGGTTCAACTTCAACTTTCGGACAGATGGCCTCACATTATCTTCAAGCACTCTTTGATATGATGCAGAATTTATAGTTGAATCAATGAATGCAAGCTGTCCAGTCCCTGAGGCAGTGAAGCAACCCCAAACCATACCATTTCCACCCCTTCTCCTGCTTCTCCTGAAAAGCTGTCTTTGGTCTGCACCAAACATGTCTGCTGTTACTGTGGCCAAACAACTCTGTCTTTGATTTGTCTGTCCAGAGCACATTATTCCAAAAGGCCTGGTCTTTGCCTATATGCTCACTGGCAAACTGTAGTCTTGCAAAAGCTTTTTCCTGGCACAACTCCCATGCAGGTAAAATTTGTGCAATCTCTTTCTGATTGTAGAAGCATTCACTTTGACACCAACAATTGCAAGACTTTTGGGGTTCTTGGAGACTTCTTTATTCATCAGATGGTCTGTTCTTGGGCTGAATTTGCTGGGACAGCCAGTCCTGGACAAATTGCCAGTCGTTTGAAATCTGCGCCATTTGTAGATTATTTTCCTTACAGTGGAATGATGTATTTCAAATAATTTGGGGATCTTTTTAAATCCCTTGCCAGACTCATAGGCATCCACAACCTTTTTTCTGAAGGCCTTACAGAACTCTTTAGATCATGGCATGATGACACCACACACCTCAACAGCAATGGGAACACCAGACACTAGATATGAGAAGGGTATAAATAAGACAGGTTCCACCTGCACTCCCTAAGCAGGTTCTGATCACGGGCACCCAATCTTGAACACCTGATTCTAATTTTATGGATTTGAAGGTGTGATAAATCTAGGGGTGTACTTACTTTTTCCATGTGACTGATCTGTTTTTTGTTATTTTTTGTTCATTTGAATTGTGAAAATTACTACAAAATGTCAATTTTATATGTCATTTGATAGAGTGTATCAATTTTATTAATAGGCACTGTTTCAAAGAGGATCAAATGTTTGCTTGTCCAGATATGTCAAAAAAGCCAACAATTTCCATGGGCTGTACTTATTTTTTCACATGACTGTAGATAAGTTCAGCGGTATGCAGTAGCGGCCTGAAGCTTTGCTGGAGGCCTGGGTCAGGAGGACAGACATGTCTTCCCCACACAGGCCAGAACCCAGCAGCTTTGGGAGCTCAATGCGGCTGCTACTAACGGGCGGGACACATCAGACATACCCGGCATCAACCTCCTCTCTCCCTCATTCATTTGGGAGTATGATTTATACTTTTTGAAGTAAAGGGGATCTGGAATTCTTCTATAAAGGAATTAAGAGGTGTCCCATGTGTACAGCATTCAAATGAGAGCATGGCAAAGATACCAGGGGCTTTTAATAGACAGAAATTAGTATTCAACATGCTTCAAACTGCAATCTGAAGGAACCTTTCAGGTGGAGAAGAAAGGCGATGAGTATGAAAGACAGCGCTAAGAAGAGTGGCTGCTTTATTGCCGTTGTGTTTCTGCCCCTCATCAAGGATAGAAGGAGAGCTTTCTAGAGTGGCCCAAGAGAGAGAGGGACAGAGGAAGAGAGTGAGCATGAGGGAGAGAATTAAGAATGCACCGTAAATAGGCACCAAAGGCATAATGCAGTGAAGTCTAATGCTCTTCAGGCAATTAAACTCTAAATAAATACGCAGATCCCTCAGAGCCCGTATTTACCTCTAAGCATGCCTCCCCTTTGACATACCATAAGAGCAAAAATAAATAAATATATTGGATTTTTTTTAATATTTAAGCTTACTGACTAGTTCCATATTCTTCATATTTTTAAATGTGCCTAAACTGCAAATATATTTTAATACTTCATAAAATATTTTGCCCAGTTCGCACTTTATATTCATGTAAATGAACAAAACTTTGTCAAATCAGACACCCGTCATGCACATCAAGCCTGTAGATCACAAAGGTCATGGTTTGAGCTGCAGTCCTGAGGGACTTGTCCATTGTAGTGATTTTATACACATCAAAAACACACTGACCCTGGCGCAAAACTTCCATGCAGGTCAAATCGGTTAACCCTTGTACTGCTTTGCTCTATACACAGTTCATTTGGAGAAGTTAACTAAAAATGCTCCATCAATATATTGAGCTTTGACAGCAGATCTGTTCAATGCTGTGTCCCACGCACCCGGGAGACACACAAAAAAAATCTTTTTATACATTCTGTAAGCAACTCAATCCTGCCTACAGTGAGGGAAGGTTTTGCTGAACTGAGCGGCATAAATACAATAGCGTTTCACCTTGTCACTTGGCTCAATGATAATTTAGAAGAGTGTTTAGTGCGTATAAACAGAATGACAGAAAGCAAAGCGCAGTTATTTTACTCTGACAGGACAAAAGTGCTAATAAAAGTCAACCTGACATTTTTCTGGTAATGACAAAAATCATTCTTAGAGAAGAGCATGGCTTTTTCAAAAACATTTGAATACAGAATTATTTGATAAATCTTATTATTTTATTTTGAGATGTACTTAGGTAGGAAATAAAATCTAGAAAAGCAGACGAACTCTCACCTGTTTTTACATTCAGATATGGAGCATCTTGGATGGGAGGCATCTGGACCCATGCCAATAGGATACATGGACAATGAACACAAAGGTTTCAGCTGGAAATAGAAGTAAAAAATAATAATAAAGGAGATTACTGTAAATGGGCAACAACTCAAAAACAAATCACAGAAGAGACTAATGAGATTCAGTTATACCTGTCTTCTATCTCGCTTCCCATAGGGGGGCAGCCAAAACCTGAAAATATTCATTATTTTCAAAAGCCATGAAGTGATTGATTAAATAATTAATACAAACAAATGTTACAGTAAAATCTTACTCTCTCGGATAGGAATCATGTGAGTAGTTCCTCAGTTTGTCCACACAAGCAGCAATATTATTATCCTGCAACACAACCAAAAGACAAACTCAGTGTATTGAGCGAAAAAGGATTGTAACATGGCAATACCTCAGACCCACAAGACGCTGTCAGGATTTATTAACATGCTGTAAAAGTAATGTGTACTGCAGGTCTTGTATAATGTTTATAATATGCCAGTTCACCTTGGCAGGCAATCTCCTTCTGCCTTTCCTAATGCAGCACGCAGTCACACCTGGCAAACGGTTTATACGAGCATGACAACCTGCAACACACACACAGTTATGATGCTCAGACAGAAGGGGGGCATGGGAGAGGAGAAACGTAGAGAAAGAGTGATGCTGTAGATAGCTATGCTGCCTTCTTAAAACTGATCCCTATTGTAAAATGTACCTAGCAATAAGAGATGCCATTGTCTACAGCATAATTGGTGATGAATAAAAAAAAGTTGTTGGGGGGGAGGGGGGGATTGCCCACTGAAACTGCCATTTTGGAAACTTGAGTATCAAGTAGCAGGGGATGTAGCTCAATGGTAGAGTGCATGCTTTGCCTGTATGAGGTCCTAGATTCAGACCCCAGCATCTTCAACGGAGACATTTATATGGGTAGTGGTAGCTCAATGGTTAACATTTTGGACTACTGAGCGGAAGGTTGTGAGTTCAAATCTCAACACAGCCAAACTGCCACTACTGGGCCCTTGAGCAAGGCCCTTAACCCTCAACTGAAGTGTGTAAGTCACTCTAAATAAGGGCATCTGCCAAATGCCATAAATGTAAATTGTTTCTCAAGCTCCCACTTTTAATTTGATCTGAAGTGACGTTAATGGGGAAAAAAGCACAATGTGTCACTCTGCAATAAATAAAAAAAATTGTGAGGGTAAAAGATGAATAAAACACGACAGGGCTCGCTGTTATAGGAAAATAATCAACTTTGGGGTTGGAACAGTAATTCATGTGATTATTTTCCTATAAGAGCATCTCCCCCGCATATTTTACTCCATACTTGCTTTGCCTGTATGAGGTCATACATGTACTATAATACTTTTATGCAGTAGGAGCACTCATTATTTACTTACATTATTTCCAACAGCACATGAACGCATGCACAAAATCTTTTTCTACATCGCTCTTTTGCAAGCTGTTTCTTAACCTTTGGAAACCTTAGGGGACATCCTACTTGATTCCCTCACCCCCTCCCCCTGGTCATACCTCTCAAACTGCAGACCACAAGGGGGCCCCATGCAAAAGCCTGAATCATGGTAATAACCATGGTATCACTGTCCCTTTTTGCCAAAAATTATTCATTAAGATGAAAACTATTGTTACACCATTATTATCTTGCATTCTTACAACCCCCCTGGTGATTCGGGGGCCTTGAGCAAGCTATTATACATTATAAAGCTAGAAACAGCTATTAGGTATTAGATGTATTGTAATTTCAGGTTATGTTTGTCGCTGATGTAATCTGCTAACTATATGACAAAGCAAATATGGTTATTTGTCACATTATCTGAACTGCTCCTAATGATGTTTACAAACTAGGACTGTCAATGAGTCACTTTGATAGGAATGTTTCAGCACAGTCTAAGCAGACACTGGCTCTACCTCTCTGACTGGGTTGGTTCGGGTGGAGGAAAGTAGCCGAGTGATGGTTCTCTCTCATAGCGTCGAGTGCAGCAGCTCTGGGGGCTGTTTCTGACTCTCTGCTGGAGATCAGGCCCTGAACACCAATACCTGATGCACATTCACCTTCAAAGAACCAGTCGCTCTGTTCATCATCACCTGCAGAAGAAAAGATTAAATTGTTGCAAACAATTGATATTCTTAAGTAAAAATACCTAAATGATGTGTTCAAACAAGAAAAAGCATTCGTTAACTTATGGCAGTCATGAATATCCCAAAAATATATGTAAGGAATAAGACATGACAGGGTGTGCTGTTATAGGAAAATAACCAACAACAGGATATTATTTATTAATTAAAGAATGACACTCCGTATTTTTTATATTATATTATAGTTACAGTATATGTACTGTTGTGGAACTGCCACAAAACAAATTGGCTCCTGTTATCACTTATGTTATCACAGCTATAAATAGTCATCCCCTCACTTTCTCTCATAGTTAATATAACAAAAAAACTGCAGCTTGCTAAAGAGAAAATGTAAAATGCAACAAGTTTCATCGTTAGACATTCCTGTGATAGAAAACGTACAGCTTTACAGCTGACAGTTACAAATCTCTGACAATGGAGACTCCTTCCATAAATGCTCCTTATAGAAAGCTTAACCATATCAAAGATTATACACGTTTCTTTGTTTAATAGCAGCATGTTTTTAAGCCATTTATTATTAGACTTAATAGTTATAGTCTTCTATAGCTGTCACTACAGACATTATAACATATTAAAACAAGAGCATTATATAAAAACCATTACTGTAAGAGCCGCTGTTATAGATAATTAATCAACACCTTCTGATGAATCAGATTTGAGAATTCAAATACAAAAAAATATAATTAAACAAGGCTGCTAGGAAGAGAATGTGATGTTTACTTCATATAAACATCAATCTTAATATAAATTTACCATAATGTTTCTCGATTCCTCACCCGCCTGCAATTATATTAACTCAATGTTTCTACCCAGCACATACTAATTTCAGGAGAATCATAAATTTTCAATTACAGCTACATGTGCCCTCTGTGTCAAATGATGTTAAGTGAAGTGCAACCTCAGTGCTGCTTCTGGGTCAACCAGGGGCTTAGTTGAAACCCTTTCATAACTGAGTTGCAAAGGGGACGCCACCTCACACACACACACACACACACACACACACACACACACACACACACACACACACAGACACACACATTTCCAGACATAGTGGTCTCTATGGACCTGTCAGTCAGCTACACAGCAAGGCCATGCCTCTCACAGTCAAGGTGTAGTGACAACTGTTAAATCAGAGGATGCCTAGCACCTCCACACCTAATGAGATTAGCAAAGCCTTCAGCGCTCATTAGCACTACATGACAACTTCTCATTAGAACCGCATGGGCACGCGGTGAGTGCCACCCACAGCAATCAGGCTACACGGCGACATTATCCTATTTGTTTTTCCTTGTTATGGTAAAGAACATTTTCTGGTAAGATCAGTTTGGTACTGATACGGTTCCTCATTTATGGTTGGTTTGGTTAAGGTAGAGGTATTTCCTGATTTAAAACGCTACACATTCCAACACGTTACTATCACCATGTGTTTGAAAACAATAAGCGTCCCAATAAGTTGTGTTTTTGTTTTGTTTTGTTTTTTTGCTTCAATTATTATTATTCCCATTTATCAATAATGCAACCCTCCAAATTACAACTACAGAATTACAAATTACAATTACAAACAAAACAGATAAATACAAAACACAGAAGTATGTCCTTTTCTAACCCTTGAGTATATATATAGTACTGTGCAAAAGTTTTAGGCACCCAATTTTTTTTTGTACAAACTTTGTTATAGATTTTTTATTTTATGACTTCTACATTATCAAGTCAGTACAAAAAAAACCATTTTAGATTCCCAAACATTAGTTTTCTAGCACAAAATTAAATGTTACAGAAAAATGTTTGTATGTCGTTAAAGAAAGCAGTATATTACGTAAGAGACACTTTTCAGACAAAAAACACAATGAAGGCTGCTGGGATTTTCTGCAAAATTAAGAAGCGAGTGCGAAAGTCAAAGTCTCCAGAAGAACTGTGGCTGGTTCTGCAAGATGCTCAATAAAACTTACCAGCTCATTTCCTTATAAAACTGCACTAATTGTACCGGAGACTACTATTTTTATTTTTATTTTTTTGTCACACCAAATATTGACTTTGTTTCATTTACTACTGTTTACTGCTCTTTACCGTATTTATTTTTTAATGACATTTAATTTTAATATTTTGAAGGCATCTTTGCTCTACAGCATTTCTTTGCATGTGCCTAAAACTTTTGCACAGTACTGTACGTATGTGTTTCTTGGAACAGTGTTACATAATGTACCATGCAGTGGTACATCTGTTTCATTAATGCTGATATTCATGCCATGATATACAAAAACTAATATTCCTACCTTGCCTTCCCTCATCATTGGTGAAAAGACCAGGATCACTGCTGCACACGCTGCTTGTCTCACTACAGGAAAACAGAGAACAGGGTTTATCATCTAAACTTTAGTTTACCTCCCAGTATTATCATTTTTCCCCCCTTTTAATTAACAGATCCATTACACTGTACACATACAGTGACAAAACATCTTTTGACATTAGGATTTGACATTAGTTTATATGTTTAAATTTGTCTAAAAAATTACTGTAATAAAGATTGCATGTAAGTGGAATCAGATCAAATGTAGCAGACAAGGTCCTTGCTTTGGAGATAAACAAAAAAAACAAAACAAAAAAAAAACGCAAAGACGCCGGGGAGGGGCAGGTAGAGATGCGGATCGAAGCTCTTGAGTGACATGCCCAATCTAATTGAATATCCCTCCCTGTCAACTCCAATCTAATCTGCCCAGCCTTTTCTGAGGATGACAGCAATGCACCAGATTTTTTTTTTCCCCTCCCGCTTTCTCCGTCTGCTGAGAAGTGCTCATGCACAGAATGGACCTCAGGCCTCAGGACTTTGACTCATGCAACAACTGGACAACATCTGCTCTAAGCGACACTGAGGCTTGGAGCAACAGCTCACAGCAGAAATCTGAAACAGATTCACTCCAAACTCAGACTACTGACACTGAACAGTTCCAAGCAGTGACAGTTCATATGCATTGATCAGACAATACCTTCAGTCATTCATTCAATATCAAAGCTTTGTTTTGGTCAGGGTCACAGTGGATCTGGGAGCCTATCCTGGGAATACTGGGAGTAAGGCCTAGAAATTTAGGGCTACACACTTTGGATAGGATGCAGAGCTATCAGATAGATTTGTGTGTTAAAATTACTCAGTCTAACACAAAATACTTTCTAATGTTGTTGGACTTTTTAATCTTTCATACTGTTTTGCTCATGTAACTTTTTTTTTTTTACACACTTGCAATCTGAAATTATGGAAAGACATTATAGGTGAATAGGCTTATTTTAAAAAAAAAATAGATATCAATACAATAAATAACAATACATCTTTAACAGGTGGTTATTGATATTCTTACAATTATTTCCTGCATTAAAAGTTTTTCAGATAAATTACATTTGTTTATGCTAATTAAATCTCCATACATTTGCACACTTTATAAAACCAACAATCTTGTTATTTAATTGAATAATTGTTTAATCGAGAAAATACCATGCACTGTTATTAAAATGTTTTTGATATCATTTTGTAGTACAAATATCTAATATAAATCCAATAATTGTCAATGTTTTTAGTAAATAAAGACGCAAATTTCATGAATGTAGGTATTCTAGAAACTATTATTTTGGTTCTAAAAATGAATGTGAGAATAAAAGGTTTAAAAAGGAAATATATGTCATAATAACAAAAAGTGACATATATAGCCGGAAATATGTTTTCAAGGATATATGACATGACGTGAATGCGGCAATTGCTCATAGTTGCTAGTTTTTAAATAATGCAATTAGAGTGATAAAAATTACAAGCGGTTAAAAATGCTGAAATAAATATACTTCTGTTGTATATTAAATTTTTTAGTACTATAGTGTGAAACTTATTATTAATGCAATTTATCCAGAAATCTCAAAGAATGAAAGATTAACCTGTAGGGTTTTTTTTTACCAGTCACTGATACATGTCTATATCAAAAATGATAAGATAAAGATAAATATTAGTATTAATTCTGACAGCCCAAAACTTATAATATACAAGATATACAAGAACTTTGGTCAATTACTGCTTCGCACTCCATATCATCTGAGACATAGCGGGTGAGCCGTAAGTCCTGGGAGGAGCTGACAGACGCATCTGCTCCGCAGTTTGCCACGTGCTGATCAGAGTTGACCTTGACCATGAGGAGAGAGGTTGGTGTGGGTCACACACTTGCTGATGCAGGACTTCACCATATTGGGCGCCGGGCGGCCCAGCGTACCGGCACACCATGCATCACTAGAAGCAGATGGCCTCCGCACTGCCGCACCCTCACACACCCAGGAAGCAGATGTGGGAGGGGGGTCATGGTCTCAACGGAATAACACAGGCTTAGCCCAGCACTCCTGGATAAGCACACACATGTGCATAGCCACAAACACACACACACACACACACACACACACACACACACACACACACACACACATGCTCCTCAGCTGACTGTTTGCCTCTGGAAGTGAGGCTGAGCATCATTGCAATGCTTACATGTCAGCAAGAGGAAGATGGCTACTGCTCATCCTGGCATTGCGAGATTCATAATGAGAGTTAATCGCCCTGTGAAGACAGCAGCGTGGAGAACAACTGTTTTCCTCATGGCAGAATGCTGGTCTGGTCACACCCAGAAACACGTATAGCATTACAGAGGCTGTTTTATTAATTCATAACAGTGCTCCATTTATGGGGAAACGAATACTCAGGTGACTTTGGGTTTGAAAATGTAAAGTAAAACAGCTTTTCAACTGTCTACTATACATTACTAATGTATTCCATTTTTAATATAGGTTCACGAGTGATTAACAGCAGATACGTGCAAGAAATCAAACTGTTTTGGACACAAGCACATTTAAGTGACAAGTGTATCTTTGGAAATCTAAGTGAAATTGAATCTCTGTTGACGTGCTTGAATGACAAAGAAGAGGAAGACGTGTGCTCGTTTTGAAGAAGAATGATAGGTGCAATATAAACAATTAATTAGGACCGCGCATTAAGTATTAAACATTATTAAAGGTGTAATGTGATGTTGCCTTGAGAGGCTCACTGCCAATATGAAACGGTTTCCATTAAGTAGTAGCTAATTAATGCCATGCATTATTGAAAATAACATTTTTCTTTCAGCGTGTAGGAGCCTCCCTTCCCCCTCTAACATGACCTTCAGTGGGAGAACTTTTCAACCGAGTTTATCTGTCTCTGTCTTGCCTTGTGTTAAGCAGAACTATGCATCAATAAATACAGAGATGAATAATACATGCTCAAACAACGCTCATGCTGACATTTGATTCATCATCAAAATTCCTGCACACAGCCCAGGACCTCTAGGAAGACATCTCACCAGCAGCTTGCCTTAAATGAGCTAATCTCTTCCTCTTCTTGTCTCATTGTCTACATACATCCTGGGGAGGTGAGCCCAAAACACACTTCCGAGACAGGGTGTAATCAATAGGATATAATCCCAGCCTCGTGAGACCAATAGGCCAGTTTGGGGTGAGATTACTGTGCACTGGCAAGTCACTGAGCACTGGCTTATTCTGCACTCCAGAACAAAGACGGAAAACTAGGAGGGGTGTCTTGCTGATAACACAGAGACCCATTCCGACACCATGCCCTCTTCTAGAAGTGTCTGATTAAAAGGGTCTTCCAGCCTCCCTCAGCATAGATAATTGGATTAGTCTCAGGGATTTGTGAAAACGAACTTGGGCAAGTTGGAATACAATCCCAAACTCCTTGCCTACTTTCCCAAATCAAAATTACCAAAGTAATGACAAGTGGAAGCAGCTACAGAAAGTTAAAACACAACATATACTAACATCTAACTCATGAATCAGGAAGCTTTGGCTCTAAAAGAACGACTGAATAAATGATTGAATGAATGATTGAAAGAATAAATAAATAAATAAATAAATAAATAATGGATATTTTATACTTGCATCTTGAGGCTTATTTTTAATTGGACGAGCTTAGCATTTATATACCTAAGCAAATAAAATAATAAATAAAAAACCCTAGACCAGTCCATCCAACCTCAACCTTAAAAGCAGAATCAGTTTTCAGTGGTTGGGAAATCTGAAGCAGTGTATCTCATTTTAATAACCACATGGTTGCCACCACATATGGTGCAGACTCCACGAAAATAAAAAATATATATATATATATCATCAACAAATGAATAAAACCACAATTTTCATATGAAAAACCAAAACTATGTAACTGTCCTTTTCTCAAAATAGGTTTATGTTACAATTTTTTATAGGAAAAAGTTTACGATCTTTGTCCTACATCAGTTTTGCTTAATAAATAAATGAATTAATTCATTAATCTTTAATAAACACTTTATCCTGTTCAGGGGCCCCAGTGGATACAGAGCCTATCCTAGCAACATTAACAATCCTAGGTACCAGTCCATCGCATACAAACACATACGTTAATGACGACAATTCATATCGAAATTTAGCTGTAACTAAAAGGATGCTGATTCATAGTTGGCTGGTTCTCCTAAATTAAGGTGGGGTCACTCTGTGCTGGAGATGCAGTGCGGGTTAGGGTGTGTGTACCCACAGGTGAGGCCTTCTGGCCAGGCCAGAATGAACACCAGGTGGTGCACCATGCACTGAGCCCAAAGCCGGTCTAATCAAGGATGTACAGCCCAGCTGGAGCTGCCAACAGCTGCTTCACGCACACTTGGATTGGTTTAAGGAAAGTCTGGACAATGTCTGTGCGCTAGGGCCAAGAGGGAAGATGAGCTGTAACTCACATACACCACATGCTTAAAACTAACATCTGGCCTCGCAGTGTGTGTGTGTGTGTGTGTGTGTGTGTGTGTGTGTGTGTGTGTGTGTGTGTGTGTGTGTGTGTGTGTGTGTGTGTGTGTGTGTGTGTGTGTGTGTGTGTGTGTGTGTGTGTGTGTGTGTGTCATGACCCTAAAGGTTGTGAGTTATTTGCATTTTAAAATGCATTGGCTATCCTGCTCAATTTCAGCCCTGTGACTTTCAAAACATCCATCCTTGTCCAGTTCTGATTGTTATTTGGACAAGCTTAGCTTTAAATTCCAACGTCACCCAAACACTTCTTTGCAACACTCCCATCCAATCCAAGCACACGGCCATCAGGCAAGGGGGGGCACAAGTGTAAGTGAGAAATGATTGACAGGGCAACACAGTGTTCCCATTTATTTCTTCTCCGGAGCTGTTTTCTGTCATGAGGCGTATTGATTTTTCCATAAAATAAGAAAACAAGCACCATTGAGAGGCCATGCGGGGTCAGCACAAATTAAAGTAGAAGATGTAAAGCCAGCTGTCGGCCTATTATTGGCTGCTGCTGACGCCTCACTCTCTCCTTTATGCCAACCCACAGATAATTACATCATCATGGATCTGAGGAAGGGCTACGGATGGAGCGGGGGTCTCAGTGTGGGATAGAAGGAAGAAGAACCAGTGATATATATGGTCTAATGGTGCATGCTTATGGAAAAAGCAGCAACTAACATAAAAGTAATAATAAGTACAATAGTGCATAGATTCTGTTATATTTATTACTAAATAGGTTTCCAAGACAAATGCACCTCATTGCAGTCCCAGACATGATATCGCATGTCACCCCTTCAGTGACAGATTGTGCTTCAGCCACCTCTGAAGTTTCTAACAGCAAGCATGAGTTAAGTAAATTGAGGGTCTCCATTGACACCGAAGTAATTCACTGAGTCAAAGTCAATCGTCAGACATTTGTGTGATACACATCATCCTCTCCACTGCAGGTGGGAGGTGGGAGAGCTATCCACTTCACCTCAAATTTAATTAACTAGGATTCTATTAAAACTTCATTTCATACTGATCAATACAATACCAAACATCTTATTTGTAATTTTAGAAAGGAGGCATCCTAAGCTAATTGTAGCTAAGAGGCAACAAGCAACAGCAAATTCCCTCGACTGATCACCACAGCAACAGAGGACTACATGCCTTATGGCCTTCATTTTTAATACCTATCCAGTTGATGAATTGATGCCTGTATGAATTATGGTGCAATGAGGCCACACTGACTATTGACAGTGAGATTTAGGGGAGCTTCTACATTGTTTTGAATGTCTTCACTTTTATGATCGCTGCCAGAGTTGTTATCAAGCTTAATCACTAAAATGAATGAGGGGGGAAAAAACAGTTCTGCTGTGTAAAATGATACCGAGTCTCAATCTATAAAAAAAGGGCATTTTATATACAGTACTGTGCAAAAGTCACCATAAGGTTTTATATTAAAATTTTGACGTGTTTGTTTCATGTATTTTGCATTACAGTGACCGGTGTAGATTTCCAAGCTTACATTTTCCTAAAAATAAATAAATAAATAAATAAACCCTTGTAAGAATTGTTGCATGCTGTTAAAAAAAATTAACATATTAAGTAATAGACCACTTTTCAGATTGAAAATGTTGAGAAAGGTGAGACAGCTCAAAGCTCCATGTATGAACAGCCTACCAGTCGATTTCCTTTTATAGCTGCTAATTAGGTTTTTTACTGTTTACTGCACTTAATAGTACATTTTTTATATTTTCAATTACATCAATATTCATTCATTCATTTATTCATCTTCAGTAACTGCTTCATCCTGGTCAGGGTCACAGTACTGTAGATGATGCTACTATTTTTGTTTACCCTCTTTGCATCAGTGTATAAAGGGGTATTCTTGTTTTTTAACAATCTAATTTGAATTTTTGAAGATTTTCAAAATACCATTCTGACATGTTCTCATCAGACGCCTCTTTCTTCTCCTTGGCCTGGCGCAGGATCTTGTCCTTCCAGCATTCCTGAGACAAGCCACCCACTCCAGCCCCCACAGAGCCGCTGTCCTGCTTAGACCAGCCCCCAGAGCGCTTTTTCAGCCGGCTCAGTCTCTGCTTCTTGTAGGACCTCTGATGCTGATGATGATGATGATGATGATAATGATGGTGATGACAATGGCGATGGGTTTGTTCACCTTTCTCCAATCCACACACTCTAAATCTCTGCTGCACGTTTACATTTACGTTTGGTGGCATGCGTTTGACTTTACGCCGTCTGCGCAGAGGTCTTCCTGGTGTGTTCTCTGTGAATGAGTCCGACTCTGGCCAGGAATGCTGTCTGGTACGGAAGGACAGTGATGATGGAGTCCAGCGCTTGACTATCAGCGTGTCATCGGAATCACTGTGGTTAGCAGCCAGCACAGGACCTGCTGCTATGGCCACAGCTCCTGCAGCGCCGTGTCTCTGTTCTCTCACGAAGGCTTCATCCAGGCTGGACTCGGATGCTTCACTGAGGCAGAGGCTGTGCTCGAAATCACAGCGTCGTTTGCGGCCCCTCCGCCTGCGAACCTGGCGCCGGTGCTGCAGTGGCCTGAGCACCATCTCCTGCCACAGATCATCCAGCTCAGCCTGCTCCGAGGTCTGCTCCAATGCAGACACCAGATCCTGCACCAGCTCCTCCATATCTGTAACGCTACTGGCAAAACAAATCAGTGTTACTGCAATACTCCGTTTATACATCCCTCACTGAGATGTTTAAATATTGCTAAGAGGCACAGTACATGCAACAAGGCATTCTTCTCCACACGTTGTAGCATGGCAAGGTTTGCATGAATTATGCTCTAGCCTTCTGCCTAGAACACTAGTGGAACACTACTAAAACACTGTTTTTACAGTTGAATAAGTGTGGCTAGCGTCACAGATGTTCCAGTCAAATAGTGACCAAACAGCCGCTCTCTTCAATGTTCCCTGCAAAGCCACACCCCCAGAACACATGAATGAAGCAGAGCTTGAGTCATCCAATTTTTTTTTCTTTTGTCTTGTTTGCAATGTCTGAGGTGCCACACTCAGCCCCACTTTCATGGGTGGGCTATGCATCATTTTCTTTTCACTAAGCGCACTAAGAGCTCTTAGCTCTTTTCTCTTACACTATATAACAAAAAGTATGTGGACACCTGACCATCTTAAACATATGTGCCCATTCCGAAACCCTGAGCATTAACATGGAGTTGGTCCTCCATTTATGTTATTAAACCTCCACTCTTCTGGGAAGGCTTTCCACTAGATCTTGGAGCATGGCTGTGGGGATTTGTGGGAATCATCCAGAAGAGCATTAGAGAGGTTGGGCACTGATGTCAGGTATGAAGGCCTGGTGCGCAGTCTGCATTCCAGAAATTGTAATGCTACAGCATTCAAACACATTCTATACAATTGTGTGCTTCCAATTTTGTGGCAACGGTTTTGGGAAGGCCCACAAATGGGTGTGATGGTCAGGTGTCCACATACTTCCGGCCACATAGTGTGTGTAAGTGTGTTTAGGGGTTTCTGGCAATCAGTTACTTTCATTCATGCAAGTTTGCTAAAATGTCACATCAGGTGGACAAAAAAAAATCCCATAGCTGTTTGTCAATCACATTCTCAGGATAATATGAAAATTGACTGCATTCCAGTGAATTTTGCATTTAAGATATCTGTCACATCTAAAGTCCCCATGAAGTAGCTTGAAATGCATAGCATTTTTCGATGTGTTGACGTAATTTCCACTGAAGCAGGAAGTCAAGGAAGGACATATCAACTGGCTCCGCCCCCTTTTTAAATAGCCAATAGCGTTTAGCTTACCTCACAGCCAGAAAACCTACAACTATTGGGGGCAGGAAACTTTAGATTCTAGAGAGCATTTGATTGGACAGAAAATCTGATGAGAAGCTTTAGTGCAGAATGATGTCATCAGAATAGTTGGTCCATATTGGTGGTACAGAGAGACTGTCAATATTGAATGCATATATCTTCTAAAAGCAAATTTTGTCATTGTTTTGCATAATAGCTTATAGATAACCTCAAGGCTGACATATTCATACTAAAAGGCACAAAACTTCGATTTTGATTTCATGGGGACTTTAAAGATAAGTCATGCAAAAGAAAAAAAAGTCTAATAAATAAAGTCTGGCACAACTGATCTGATGAATGAATGATTATATAACCTTTTTTTTGCACACCAATGCCATGAGAACATATTAAAAGGTCTGGGACATTTTTATACATGTTTGCACTTCAGTCTCATTGCTGTATCCCATAAACTGTTTATATACAGACAGAGATGCTGCATGCGGAGCTCTGCGCTGCACCATGCATCAATGACGTGTGGCTATGACGTCATGCATCCTCAGTGAAAGAGCAAAACAAAAGCACGCCGCATATAGATTACATAACGCCGATGCCCTTCAGCGGGGATCGCTTAAAAAACGCCAAAAATATATGACATCTGCATACTGTATTAGCTTCCATGTTTACTACACTCCGCAAACTAATTCATCTCGCTTCAGATCAGCAAGAACAACAAAATGGGAGAAACGTGAGCGGTTAATTTGCTTGCATTTCTACCCTCCTTCTTTTCATCATAATCAGACAAAAACGTGCTCGATGCCGCAGGACAGTGTTTCAGTTCACACTATCAGGAGCTACGTCAATAGTAATAATAACAACAATAATAAAACGTTATATTTTATAAATACCACCGTCCTACACTAAAAAGGCTACAAACACTGACTTGAAACAAAGTCATCAGCTGTCAACTGTCAGTCACTAACGCTATTAGACTATTTAAAGGCTGTTAAAAAATAATTATGCTTTAGAGATTTTCAAAAGGCAAAGCACTGCGTTATTTATCACTCACCGTCGCAGTTCCTGCTTTTTTGTTTTGACAGCTGAGAGCACAGAGAGCACTTCCGCCCCGCGGATGATGTCACTTCCGCCTCACGCCATTTCAAAAGAGCTCCATCGAGTATTATGTTTATAATTAAAATGTATTTATGAAAACTTAAACCTCTTTAGATTACGGTATTACCTCAAGTGGTAAATGAATTTTTTTTAAGACGTCAAGAACATGCATTTTAATGCCTCTTAAGTTTTCTATTTTCAATTCAGTTTAGTTTCATTTGTATAGAGCTTCTAACAGTGGACATTGTCAAAAAGCAGCTTTACAGAAGTCTGCATGTCCATTTAGATCCTTAATGAGCACACCAGAGGCAACAATGTCAAGGAAGAACTCCCTGAGATGACATGAGGAAGAAACTTTGAGAGAAATTAAAATGGAACCCATACTCTTCTGTGTGACAGTGGATGGTGTCGTTACTCTTCTACAACTGTATACAATAAAGACAAACATTAGTAAATGTGTTCAATTAGTAAATAAAAGTTCAGCAATTCTGCAATGTGCAATACAGTTGAGAGTACCCACTGAAGAAACCCCGAATCTTGGGCATTGTTTTTACCATATCCATGTGTGACTATCCATAGCAGCAGAAAGTGAATCACAAGTGTACAAGTGTAAAAATGAGTTTTTAAAAAATATATATTTAGTCCCTGCTGGAAAAAAAAACCCAATAGAAACCATCACAGAAATTCTACTGGTTTCCACTACAAATACCATTACAAACCGTCAGCTAACCATTAAAACTATTACCATTATTGGTCCTTAATGGTATCCACTAGACATAACATGCCACCAAATTACCAGTAGAGACCCACAGGGACCATTACAGTTTCCATTAAAACCAATACAATTCCCATTATAACCATTAAAACCATTATGAATTCTATGAGGGTTTCTATTGTTTTTTTTCAGCAGGGGTAGCCTATATACATTTCAGATGCTGATCAAAGATCTATTCTAATTCTATAAAAACAAATAAAAATAAAAAATGAAACAATAAAAGGTTGCGTTTTCACTTAAATAGAAAGGGAAGAACATATTGATAATGATAGGTCTCAAGAATAACACTGTTGCCATCGGTGAATCCAAAACTGTGGAAAATAAGCCCCTGCACATTATGACTATTCTCTATCCTCTCCTGTACATCATCTGGACACTAACCTGCAGCAATGCATTGTGAGATTTCATGAACACACTGAATATTCTTCATTTTGCTTTCACCGATAGCTACAAAATGGCCAAACTGCCAAAACTCACTATGTAGTTAATAGTGTACAGTTTTGGAAGTAGCAAGAATGAAACTAGGTCAGGTTTTAGTCAGAGGTTAAGGTTTTCATTGTTGATTTGTTAAGCCATATTCAAATTTAAGATGTGCAACACAAATCTAAAACTTACATCAACATATCATTGCTTATCTATCAGTCTTAATACATGTAATTGCAACCCACCATAAAACAAACCCTGGTATAATTGATTGGTGCTATTTAAAAATAATAACAGTCAGTAATCAAATCCAGTGCTGATTTTTTAGTTAGATAATCTGAAAGAATAAGAGGTAGGAGAGGTAGAGCAGCTGACAGCCTTTCCTACTGAACAGTCTTGAGGGACTAGAGTATCTCGTTAATAAGAAACTAGAAATTAGAATACACATACTGCGGTACACTCATGAGATTTGCCTTGAACATGTGTATCTATAAAAGCACAGTGGCAGAAAAAAAAGTAATTTGTTCCGTAGCAGTAATAACTACTTTCAGTTTTCAGATGAAGCTAAACTCCACACTCCCCTCACATATACACCCACTAAATAAGAGAAGGGGATAAAATGAATAAAATGGGAAAGGAAACTCAGTGAACAAGAGCACAAAGACCATTTAATCGCTATCATCTTCCTCTTAATAACTGCAAATTTTCCCCTGGGCTCCTGGGAGAGGGCCTCAGTGAGCGGCTAAGCCCTTATCTGTCCCTTCCACATTTAGTGGTAGAGAGTGGCTCCCTCAGTACCCAGCCCCCAGGCCTCGGCTCAGCCGGGCCCCCGGGACCAGCACGCTCATGGGCCCTCATTGTTTAAGACGAGCCAGAGCATCTAGGGAGAAACCAGCCTAAAGACATAGAGAGGCCTCCACTGCTGCTTTATTCAACATCTACTTTTTCACAGGCCTACAGATCACAAACACGTCCCTTTTAGGACTAATAATTAGCAATTTAGGAAGCTTTCCCCCTCAGGATACACAGTTTCAATTTAACCCATCAGGTCAGAGCATGCGTCACAAGGTGTTTAATATTCATTATCTCTTCCCACTTAATAATTTCTTGTCATTACATCAACCAGGCAGGGGCAGGTGATCATTTTTTTCACATTCATTGTCTTTGTAATTCCTCTGCTTAATAAGGTCTATACAAGCAATGGTTTTGTATGAGGAGTTCCCAGAGCATCTGTTATGAGCCTGAGACCAAAAGTAAATACGAGGTAAAAAAAAAAAAAAAAAAGAAAAGAAAAAAAAAAAAAAGAAAGAAAGTGAAAGCACTATATTTACAAAGATTAGCATACATGTTGATTAAAATTCTTGAAGGTTCAATAATTTTGCTAAATTGCTATGGACCAAATGATGTATTTCCTTTCTCATCTATAACTTACGGTTTCTTTTAAAATGTTTGTATGAAACTACAATTATTTATTGTATCTTAATTAAATATGTAGGGGTTTTTTTTACATTACATTTCACATTTATATTTTAGATTAACTTATTTGGCACTTTCATTTAGCTGAGTACAATTTTATTCCAAAGCTTATACACCACCAGAAACAAGACCAAGAACAAAATGGTAGTAGGAAGAACAGATGGAGAAGCAACTAAATGCAATAGTTGGATTAGGTGCTAGTACCCAGGAGAATCAGTCCAGCTACAAATTATATAGTAATATCAGTCCAGCTACAAATTATATATTAATGATACTTAATAACACACACTACTATTAACAGTAGAGCAGTATGAGAAACTGTGAGGTATGTTTGCATTAAAATTGTAATCACAATTGTAATCACACGGTGAGATATTTTGGAATATCTGTCTTGTCAGCTGAATCTTCAGTTACCTGACTTGATAACTGGTTTTGCATCTTTAAACTGTGGTAATAGGCGTCAGTAAACTGACATATATTTAATCAGTGAAAGCTCTTGAGAGAATTCTGCAGCACAAGTTATCCAACTTGCAAGTGTTAACAAAGTTATTGCTTTGAAACTGTTTAAAAATCCTCACCACACATTGTACCTCAGGGGGCAAGAAAAACATTTAATGAGAATAACCAAGGATCCATTGTTTCAAAAGACTCAACTCATTCATTTGCACCCAATTATGTCTCACAAAAAATAATTGATTTTCCCTCTCTTACATAAAAACGAAAGCAGTGATAATGTGCATTAGTTTGGAAACCTAAATTTCGAGATTCTCATCAGAGTGAGGAAATACATCTTAGCTTAGAACAAAAGGCGAGCATTTAGAGACACTGAAAGGGCTAGGGTTGGAATAATGAATGAAGTCCAAGTAAGCTATCTTCCCCGGGCAGGGAGTCACTGGGGATGCCAACACAGAGCCGGTGAAATGAACTACCTATCTGCACACAGAGTGACTGCTCCATCCTATTTGATTTGGCTCTCCTATCATCTCTTAAGAAGATGTCAGCCTTGCTCCATCTATTGCTCTGAGCCTTTATCGGAGCGAAGACGTTCCCCCAGCAAGAAGGGGGGAGCTGCATTTCAATCCCTTTCACTATCCACAACACTATTATAACACTGTTATGTGATAAAAAGCAAGTTGTTAAATAGATCTGTCTATTTGAATGGTAATAATGATCATTTTAAGAGGCATCGTGTCATGACTCTTCGAACAAGTGAACGTATTTGTATGCAGATGTTGGGTAGCGACGTGACATGAACGACCTTGCCAAACTTTTGTACTGTAAAAAATGGAACAGTGTCTTCGCAGTTGTCATTTTTTTTCATTCCTGTTACTTCACTAGCTCTTTTTTTATTCTTTGCAAATAGTACAGAAACAGTGGTAGATACAGACAAAACATATGATTTCAACCAAAATATTTCGATAAAATCCACTTATCCATTATCCACCCTTGGCCCAGGACAATGCCTGCTATGATAGCAGAGTTGGTTAGAGAGTTCTTTAAAAAGCTGAGCTACAGTATGCTTCCTCAGGTGATAACTGAAATAACTCATTTTTGGCTTGGGGTGCAAGAAAATGCTCTAAATGTCATCTAAATGTCATTAAAGGATAAATCCTGAGCTAAAAGTTGCAGTTGTATAAGTTATGCTTGTCATGCTGAACATTAGTGCACTTCACATGGCACAGCATGAATTTTAGATCCAGAATTAAAATTAGTCTTAGGACCAATTTCCTAACCGCAGACACCATAACCATAGTGCTAGGCTCTGAGAATCTCATGTGGCATAGAACTAAGTGTAGGGTGTGTAATAAAGAAGCAGTATATATATATATATATATATATATATATATATATATATATATATATATATATATATATATATATATATATATATATATATATATATATATATATATATATATATATATATATATATCACCTAATTTTTGGATGTACGTGCCAGCAGTTAAACTATAATAATGTTTAATCCTATTTCTGCACTAGGTTAAGAAGAGATAGGACCCACCACATAAAACCCTAAGGAATCAGAGAGCCAAAGGGGCTTCTATATTAAAACAGATCCATATAGAACCCTACATTTGAACTTGTCCCCTTGTGTAATATAGAAAATTATGACTCCATGCTTTAAATCTAGAACTCATTAGACATTAATTAGTTACATAACTAAGATTTTGGTGGATAGTTAAAGCCATAAGAAATTAAATCAAAGAGGGGGGGAAAAAGCATCCTAGTGTGGTCTGTCATTCAGATTCCAGACACAAAGCTCAAAAGCTCCCTGTGGACCTGAGTAACATTATCAGCAAACAAGACTGACCCGCAATGAAACATAAGTAGCTTTGTTGGTTGATGCTGTCAGAGCAGTGATACTTTCATAAAGCTGTTCCTTACACACTTTATATCAAAGAAAGAGAAATCAAGCAGAAGTTCGCTGCTAAGTTCATACAGAACACTATATAGCACAATGTTTATGATTCAGCTAAAATGTTAAAAATTCTGATGTGCTAAATGTCTAAGATTAATTTCACTGCCATTTTCTATAGGCATAGTGCTGAGAGGAAGCTCATAAGGACATGATGGAGAATCCTATTTTCCTTAAACTCCATGTGTGAGCACTCACCCAGGCTATGATGGCCCTGCCTTCACCCTGTGCTGAGCTTGGCTGTGGCCTCCACCCCAGCTGCTCACCACTTTCCATTTATCTGCCCATATACCTATAAAACTCGGTCAGCTCTCCCTTGCTTCAGCACGGCCCAGCCTGGCAGATTGAGAGCGGCCCGTAATGCACAAGTCTGTTTTTATTATTCTTGCTGGGGGAACACTATTTCATCAAGAGCATGATTCCACCAGAGGAGAGGGGAAGAGGAGATAGGGCCTGCAGCGTGGCTATATTTCTTCCAATCAAACATTCCGTAAGGGAAAAATGAGTTGGCGCCATCAAAGCTAAGAATAATGCTGCCAGCTTTTATGTAAAAGGAAGGACTGATGGACAAATACAGGAAGGCACGACAAGTTTAATGACGTGTGTTGAGGGTGCCCGAGATTGGAAAAGTGACAGAGAGAAGCAGCCTCCTTGGTGGAATATAAATTGTGGGGGGCCTGCTGTAAAAAGGCTTTTATCTGGAGTGAATGTGGGACGTAATGTGTGGGTCAGGGTTAAGTCATTTTCTCCGGCAAGTTAAGCGAATAATGAAAGCGAGTCGGTGCAAAGAAGGAGCAGTGCTGGCACCAGTTTGTCTTCATTTATTATGCCAAATCTCATGCTTTTGGCGTGGCGGCACCGAGACCCGTGGCTCGCACCGGTGGACGACATATCGCTTAATTTACACAAAGTAATGAAAGCAGGGAATGCGAGGACAAAACAATTTACCTGCTGACATGAGAAGAAGTGATTTGCGAACATAGGGGTTAGCGGAAGAGCGGGCACAGGGCCACGGGTGGGATAGAGGGTGGGAGGCAGAGAAAGGCAGAGCGCTAAAGGGAAAGATGTGGAAAAGGGGGGGTTAGGCTAGGAGTGGAGCTCCCTGTCTGTGATCACAGCTGTGATTATACCTTCAGTAGCTCAGCTGTGGAGACCATCTTTCAAACATATACACACATCACACATATGAGGCACATACACCTGCATATACAACATGTAGGGGGAAAAAACATTTACAGACCGAACACTGATACATTCACCTACCCCTTTTTATCTATTTCGCTCAATCTCACCATCAAATACACACATATACAGAGAGAGAGAGAGAGAGAGAGAGAGAACCTAAAAGGCCAATCAAGGCTTAATTGACATCAGTCATCAGCGCTTAAGGAGCTGAGGCCCTTGTCTCTCTGTTTCGACCCTCCTAATCGCAATCACACACAGAGAATCTGTGGCGCTGTAGCCCGTCATGAGAGTAGCCTACAGGAGATCACAGTCATTATCATCACTCCAACTAGCAACAGGTATTTTTAGCCACAGACCTGCTGGAGTTCATTTCTATCTCAGGAGATCAAAATGAACCAGAAACCAAGTTTAGTAATAAAACATATGGAAATGTAATTATCATACGTTTCCATGGAATATATCCTTTAAAAAGGCCAAGTTAATTTTAAAGAGTGTAGAGGAGATCTGCACTAATCTCCTTGCCTGGAAGTTTTCCCAGTATGTGATGACCACAGAACCTCTCAAGTGATTGAAGACAATCATTGCACTGTTCCTGTGTCCTTAATATTACAACACAGTCTCTGTCAATACTCCTCAGCTCTAACAGACGGCCGTCTATAAGAGATGCACAAAGTGCCTAACAAAAACCCCTGTCATTTTCCAATCACTGGCGTTTAGTGCTGGACAGTTAGATCCAATGCTCCAGGGACGATTTTATCTATAAGAGGTAAAGAGACCTTCAACAAATAGAAGCAGAGATCAAAATGGCTGAAAAAAAGCAGTTAGCTCCTCTCATGTACTATACCGCCACCACCCATTAATGTATTTATGATGTATGCCAGATTTACACCTTATATACAGATTTAGAATGATTAGGCAACTTACCAATTTTTTAAAATAAGATTATTGTGGGTTTTTTTCTAATCTGTTGTTAGGTAATTGATAGAAATTAGGAGGGTTTTTTTTTTTAAATATAATTATTTACAATCACGGACATAATAAAAAGTTTCTAAAGTTCAGAGAAGGTGGAAATTTGATGAAAATAGTGAGGGAGGCAAAGAAGAACCCAAGT
The DNA here is from genome assembly GCA_023630585.1 of Cranoglanis bouderius. NCBI lineage: Eukaryota > Metazoa > Chordata > Actinopteri > Siluriformes > Cranoglanididae > Cranoglanis > Cranoglanis bouderius. The sequence continues at coordinate 11,193,501 of CM042543.1, forward strand.
ATAAATAACTTCAAAGGAGGCATCAACAAATAAGGATTCTGAAATCAGTGTTTTGGATAAAAACTGCTCTAATTATTATTTGTAATTTTTTTTTTTATGATATGATTGAAAATCTTATTCAAACAAAACTAGTAGTGTTAGTGGCAGCTCAGTTGTTAAGGCGTTGGACTACTGATTGGCAGGTTGTGAGTTCAAATCCCAGCACCATCAAGCTGCTGCTGCTGGACCCTTAAGCAAGGCCCTTAACCCTCAACTGCTCAGCAGTGATTTATTGTTTTTTTAATGATAAATGTAACTTTTTTCACTTCTGTAAGTGGCTCTGGATAAGCATGTCTGCCAAATGTAAACTATACAGCATCCCTATATACTGTATTTAGTACAAAATATTGTATCACACATAGTGTGTATATGTAACCGGTTTTATATAAGGGTGCCAATAATTCTAGCACTGATATGCATCTAGTAGATGCATATTATACTGTATGTCTATATAATTTCCTGACTGTGCTTGTCTGCTGTAAAATACTGTCTTGTATTAAGAGGAGTTATTATATTTATTAACACGTGACATTCCCTGTGTAAAAAAACAAATGTATTATGAAATCAGTCCAGTAACTATACACATCATACACACAGACATTACTGAACATGCTCAGTACACACAGAGATATACATGCACAAAGAGGCAGATGCAAGTAGTGTGTGTTCCTGTAGAGCTGCACGGTAGGCAGGGTTGGTCACGGTAAACGGTGGGGTGTTGTCTGATTTTGCTGGCACAGCTTCACCACGAGTCTGAGATGACAGAGGAAGTATCACTCTCCATGGGCATGCTGGGAAAAGCCTGGAAGCGTCTCCATCCTGCTGCTCTAACCCTCACAACAAATCAAACAACACAGCACCCTGGCCAAGCAGCCCTCTGCCACAGTGCTAAGGGCCCGACATCGGTGAGACGCATGCGCTCTACATGCTGCTTCCACTCTCACAGTTCTGCTGGATTGAATACAAGTCATTGCTTTTAAGAAAAAGACAAATATGATAATGTGAAAGCAAAAAAAAGTGGTGGCTCCTGAGCAAGTGCAACTTTTCACTGTACTTATTTACTACTTAGAAGGTATTTACATGTATACAGTATGTAAGAGACATCTAGCTAAAGTCTACTAAATATCAGTTTAAATAAATATCATACAATACAGTGTAATACATACAATTCCAATAAGTATGCGCAACGCATTGGTTTAGGAACAAATGTAAATATCAGAACCACACTTTATTTAAACGGTACCTTTATTGGGCCTACACAACACCTTCATAAGTACTACATAAATATTTAATTAAGCATTACTGAAGGATGTAAGGCTTATGTCAAAACCCATGGAGTGACCTTTATGGAGTATATTGCTTCGTCTTTGCTTGAGAGAGAAGAAGCCTCAATTATCATTATGAGTTGACTGTTACTGTATTTTTTATGCTTATCTTGGCATTCATTTGGTTTACTAAAAGCACAATCATGACACTTTAGGAAAGTGGTAGAAGGTATACATAGTCCTTTGTAACAGTGTTATAAATGCAATTTTGGTTACTACTTTAGTTTGAGATCGTCAAAATCATCCATTTATGTGGCATACACTGGCTGTGAAGTATTAAACTTCTGCTTTATAATAATTCTTCTTTATTAGTTTATCAATATTTCTTGAATGTGCTGTTAATAATTAAGACATTTGAATTCAAGACTATTATGAAGCATCACTTCACTTACATTATAGGGTCAAAAGTTTGTGGACACTTGACAATTACACTCATATCAGAGTCTTCCCTAAACTGATGCCACAAAGGTGGAAGCACACAATTGTCTAGAATGTCTTTGGATGCTGTAGCATTAAGATTGCTCTTCATTGGAACTAAAGAGCCCAATTCTGTTCCAGCATGAAAATGCCCCTGTGCGCAAAGCAAGATCCATAAAGGCATGGTTTGCCAAGGTTGGAGAGGAAAAACTTGAATGGCCTGCACAGAGCCCTGACCTCAACCCCACTGAACACCTTTGAGATGAACTGGAACGATGACTGCACCCCAGGCCTTCTCGCCTGACATCACTGCCTGACCTCACTAATGCTCTTGTGGCTGAATGGACAAATCCCCAAAGCCACGCTCCAAAATCTAGTGGAAAACCTTCCCAGAAAAGTGAAAGTTATTATAACAGCAATAAGGGGGATTAAATCTGGAATGAGATGTTCAACAAGCACATATGGGTGTGATAGTCAG